>JAVJIF010004855.1:0-302201 GCA_038442645.1 Agave tequilana | reverse complement strand
CTGTTTTTAAACCCTAAGTGTGTAAGTGTATTTAATGTGCATATTTCATCAAGGTAAATATCAAGATTAAATTACTTTCACAAATTTTCTTCCTAACCCTAAACATCAAACAAGTCATCTTATTTTGACCAAGTATAAGAAATCCTAATTATGATTTTCCTATTCCTTAAAATTGACTTGATTTCTTACAAAAAATATATCAAAATATTGTTCTTACCTTTCAAAAAGTTTTTTTATATATATATATACAATTTTTTTTTCAAGTTATAGTAGTCATCATGTTAGAACCCTCCCCCACACTTATCTCATGCATTGTCCCCAATGTATGAAAGAAATGTATACATGCATGAAATGAAATGTAAAAGAGGTGCATATATTATACATAAATATGTACAACATCAAGTTTCTCTCACACCTAGATCTTTTTCGGTCTTATCCCTCTAGCTCTCTTCCATCATTCCAATGGGTCCTCTTTATAGGGCACAGTGGGGAGGCCAATTGTTTTGTCATTTAGCTTTCTGCCTCCCCAGTCTCACCTTCTTTAGGTGTTTCTTCCTCATATTGCTACAATCATTATTCAAAAATTTATCACCACCACCCTTCTCATTTGGAACTTCTTCATTATGAATACCTAGGAATTCTAACTCAGTTCCATAGATTTTCTCAAAGTTTAAGTCAACACTTTTCCCTGGAAATGTATAATTAACCAAATGATCCCTAGTTGGTTCATCCAAACACATGAGTTCTTCTTCGAAAAGGTTTTCAAAGAGTATGTCAACGCAGGTTCTTAAACTATATTCTCATGCGATACATTATTGTTTGGCTCATCGAAAGTGAAGATATTCAAAACAAATTCCCCTTTTTAAAAGGTACACTAACATTAGGATCTCCGACATATGCCTTCTCACCAAGATAATCGCCTTCATTGAGTAATTCGCTAAGAAACAGTGACTCATCTTCTATATCTTCACTTTCTTCATCATAATATTTTCAACAAAATTTACTTCAAATGTTTGATCTCTTATCTTACGAGGTTGTTTTTTAGGTTGAAGACATTGACTTCTCTAGTCATGTCCCCAAAAGTTAACCTCATGGACCCATTCCTACAATTGATGATGGCATTGGGCAGTAGCAAGGAATGGTCGTCCCAGGATAACAGGAGTTTGAGCCCTATGATTGGAGTTAGACACAGGTGTGTCTCTAGAACTATGAAATCAACAGGGTAAATAAACTCCCCTACCCGAATAAGGACATCATTAATCTCCCCTTTTGGAACTTTCACTGAACGGTCAGCCAGTTGGATAGTGACTCGAGTTGGACTAAGATCGCCCAACCCGAGTTGTTGATAAACTGAGAATGGAAGCAAGTGATACTTGCCCCCAAGTCAAGAAGTGCACGACTAATCTCGGCTTGTCCTATTGTGCAGGCAATGGTTGGACTTCCTGGATTCTTGTACTAACAGGGATCGGACCCGATAGTAGCTCACTAATGTTAGTGGCTAAGAAGACCTTTTTAGGTACATTAGTCTTTCTCTTCTTGATGCACATGTCCTTAAGAAACTTAGCATAAGATGGGACTTGTTGGATGGCATCAAGAAGTGGCACATTTATCTTCACTTGATTAAAGATCTCAATTATCTTATCCATGTGTGAATTTTGCTTGTTTTTCACCCTATTAGGAAATGGTGCTATAGGCTTGTGTACATGACTGGTTGACTTATCTTTTTAGATTCATCAAATTTAGGAGGAGTGGGATAGATGAGGTGGATGCTGAAGTGTGATTGTGCTGACTAGAATTAGGTGGTGTTGACACTTGGTTATCAACTTTCTTTCCCGACCTCAATGTATGAACAACATTACATTAATTTAGTGATTGATCCTCAACCAAATGAGCTTGTTGTGAATTCCTAGGATTCATAATTGGTTGACTGGGCAAGGTACCCTTTTGCCTCTCATGTTGTGGGTTGGCTAACTGGCTCATTTGACCCTCTAACCTCTGTATTGTTTGCATGAGGGAATCCTAGTTTTTCATATACCTTTCCATGTTTCTCTCAAAATCAGTCATTCTCCTTTCAAGTTGAGGATTCTGGAAGGAGGATTATGGAGCTTGGTTGGAAAAGTTCTGTTGATAGTTTGAAAAATTGTTGGGAGAATTTGAGGGTGATTGGAAAAGTTGGGTTGATGATTGGAAGAATTATTGGAATGATGGAAGTGGCTTGCATGGTTTGACCGTGGGTGGTCATTATTTTGATGACTCCATGAGAAATTGGGGTGATTTCTCCAGCCAAGATTGTACGTTGGAGCGTAAGGATCATTGTTCGGCCTTGAGAAGGCCGCATTCATCGGTTTAGAAAAATATTGGTGAGCTTGAAATATAGGACACTCCTCAAACACATGATTCATGGCCTGACAGTAAGTACAACCCGGAGTTGGAAATTGGTTTGGGCTGACTTGATTGACTGAACTTGGTTCCTTAGTTTCTAGAGCTTCCAGTCTTCTCGCTAGGTTAGCTAACTTAGCCTCGTTAGCTATGGATGATTCAATCGAATGGAGACTTCCTTTTGAAGAAATAGAGTTAGGATTCTAGAGCTTTTCTAGTAGGTTCCCATTGGATGGTCTTTTCAGCAAGATTCTCATATAAATCCCATCCTTCATGCTCATCCTTCTGCAAGAATCCCCCTTGGCACATGCTTTCTAAGAGGGTCTTGGTCGAGTAGTCTAAACCGTCATAAAGAATTTGGCATTGTCGCCATTTCTCTATTCCATGATGAGGACATTGGACAAGGAGGTCTTTGAAGCGTTCAAAGTACCTCCAAAACGGTTCACTAGGTTCTTATTTGAACTGCATGATGTTTTTCCTAACGAGAGCGGTCTTGTGATTGGATAAAATTTATTCAAGAAGACCTTGATGAAACCATCCCAAGATGTGATAGAGCCGGCCGCTAAGCTGTAGAGCCATTTCTTGGCTAGGTCCTTAAGAGCAAATGGGACAAACCTCAACCTAATAGCATCATCTGCAAGGTGTGAGATTTTCATCATTAAGCGTACTTCCTCATTCTCTTATGAAGAAATAAGCGTCTTCGGACTCTAAGCCATGGAATTTAGGGAGTGTATTGATGAACTGTGGCTTAAGCTCAAAGTTGTGTTCACCAACCGATGAAAGTTGGATGCAGGATGGAAGTGATGTTCTAATGGGATAAAACCTATCCTGCAAAGATATCGGTCGATCCATAACCGAATCTGGTCTTGTTTCGAACTTGGGTGGTGATGTGTTTCTAGTTAACCTAGATGAATTAGGGTCTCTTGACCACACTTGCATACACAAACACAATCACAAACAAGTTCACCAAAAGTCAAGAAAAGAAAACAACCAAGCATAGTCTAAGGTAACCTTGACCTAGACAACTCCTAACTGGTTGATTGTCCACTGGAGGTATAATGTAGACTTTGACCACAAGCTAATCAGCTAGGTCAGGGTAAGATTGGTGGGAGATTATCCGTCAAAGACGTTCCTTAATTAAGTAACCACCAATCTTCGGGCTTTCGGCCCTCAATCCCCTTCCTAGACACTGATTTGGCAGGAGTCAATTTTCAACACTTTCCCCTTAGGATAATCTCCTAGTGAGTTCGAGATGTCCCTAAGGCCAACGTCTATCAGATTTTACTTAGGCTTAGGTTGTGCGTGCTTGGAGATGGTTTGTGGGTTAAGGAAGGGTAATGACTTTCCCACCTTATCTTGAATTAGGTTTTGCCCTTAGAGTTAATTGTGCAAAGTGTGCAAGATATAGAAAAGTAGCATTCAAAAGCAAATATCACCCAAGTATGTTTCCTAAACTATAAGCTATACATACGTACCTTGTCTCTAGCTCTCTTCAACAGTAATTGTAAAGTAAACGTAATTAGACAAATGCCTAGAATGCAAGTCTAAACGTTTTTTAAGCAATTACCAATCACTCAAATTACTGTTGGATTAAAAACAGGGATGGTAGATAGCAGATATAGAAAGAATATAACATACAAAAACTTAATTTTTTTTTTGCGAGCAATATGTCCTGTAAAAAAGTATTTTAGTAGTCCAATGAATTTTTCAATTTTTGCAACGCAATTTCTTGAAATTCTGTTTCCTACTTTCGAGAGTAAGGGCACAGAATTTGCAAGTCTTTTCTTGCAAAGCTTGAATGCTAGATATGAATCTTCAAGTCCCTGAAACAACACACAAAACTTGTTAGAAAATAAATACACCGTTCTCTCCCCGGCAACGGCGCCAAAAATTGATTGCTAAAGTGAAAGAACAATCAAAGAGTTAAGAATTTACCGTGTAGCTTGTGGCTAACGGGTCGTGTCCACGAGGAGGAATGCGATGAAAGCTTTTCGTGATTCGTTTAACAACAAAGAATTGTGCTCGTTTTTTAGGTGAAAAGAGAATGGAAAGAAGGAGATGATTAAAAGAGAAATTATAACTTTTAGAGAAGGCTTTGGAGAAGGTGATTTAAAAAAGCTCGAAAATTGTTTTGTTGATTATAATAAGGAAGAAATCTGGGCTCATTATCTCACTACTCAATCGTTCATTCTTCTATTGAAATCCTAAATGCCTCAACTGGATCATAGGCAAAACTTAAAGTTGATTTTAGAAAGTTTGAAGTAAAGCACTTAAGATGAATGGAAGAGTTCACTTTTTTCTTTAAGAAATCGTTTTGAATCGGATGTTAAATCATCAAGCGCGAAGAAGTAAGTATGAAATAAAAATAGTTCAAGAAATGTTCTTAAAAGAAGTAAGAGTTTAAAAATCCAAACCCATCCTCATGTGCCTTCAAGAACACTTTCAAGAAGAAAGGCTTTAAGTAAGGCATGCTAATGATTCATGGGTCTTTTTCATTAAAATCAGAGGAGAAGAAGAATTGAAGAGAGGTACAATAGTGAGCCCAGAAAACCGATCTAGCTACTCATAGAAAACAAAGAAGAAAGCAAGTAAATAATGCATGACATACCGAAATAAGAGTGGAAGAAAATGTGGCTCGATTCTTGTATTGCTGTCACTTCAATCTTCAAGTACAAGCACTCAATTCCTCTCTCTCACAAGTAGTTATGCTGGACTACAAATTAAAAAAACAAAAATACAACTTTTGTGCTAGCTAACAAGAGCCTAAATCCTTAGAAAATAAATATAAATTCTAATCCTAGTCTTCGCTCCTTTTTGCTCTGTTGAAACTGGTATTTATAGGGAAAAAACAAAAGGGGAGGATCCCGGGAAGATTGGGGGAGCAAACGCTCCCCAACTAATTTAACAAGGCCGCGAAAACGCAGCTTGGGCCGCGTTTTCGCGGCCCTGGGTGGCCAGGTGGCCACACCCAGTTGGCTAGCTCCCCTGGTTTGGTAAATTTCCCGTATATTCTTCTGGTTTTCTTGTTTCTGCTCCAAAAGTTGACGAAACAGCCTTTGATTGTTTGGCTTCAACCGCTTGATTCAGGGAGGATTCTTCTCAACCTCTTGATATGCCAAGATTTTGCGCTGATTCCTTGATTTTGTATTTATTCTGAATTAAATCAGAATTTGGTGGGCTTTTGGGCTTGTTTCTCTTTTCTTTCTTTTAGCATTTGGGCCTACATTTAACAAAGAAAAAGAAGACTTATTAATAGGATTTATTAGCTAAAAAGTATGGTAGGTGACAACGTAAATGCAATATATGTGACTAATCAGTTAACTTGACAAAACTGAAATTGTGATTTGAACGAATTTTATGAACTTGCTATCCTATTGATGAGAATAACAAGTAGAGTTAAATCCACTAGGAATTTATGAAAATTTTTGCCATCAGAGGTGTAATGTTAATGTGACGGGTTGGGATTTGCAGTTGAAAGCAAATTAAATTGTCAAATGTGTGGTGTTAACTTGACATGGAGGTGAATACTAGAGGTGTGATATTAACTTAGCATTTGGGGATCTCATTTTCATTAAGAAAACTAAGAGAGACACTGTCATAGGTGTAGTGTTAACCTGATAGCGAAGTGAATACTAGAGGTGTGATATTAACATAGCATTGACATCTCGGCTTTGATACGAAAACTCGAGGGAGGATCATTGTCATAGGTATAGTATTTAACTTAACAATGAAATGGATACTAGAGGTCTGATATTTAACTTAGCATCGAATGTCTTATTTCGGGTAAGAAAATCAAGAGAATCACTGTCATAAGTGTAGTGTTAACTTAACAGGACTTATATTGCAATATGAGCAATTTAGGTCAGAGGTGTAGTGTTAACTTGAGCAAGAGATTTGCGATTTGAGAAATTTGGTGGACTTGTCATTCTATTGAAGCGAATTGACAAGTTGAAGTTTTATACGCTGGGGATATTAAAGAAAATCACTATTAGAGGTATAATATTAACTTAGCAGTGGGGTATGTCAGAGGTATAATATTAACTTGAATAGTTTGATTTTGTGATTATTTCACTGTGGAAATAATTACAACTTTTTTGAACTCTTACTATTCTATGGACGGGAATTGATAAGAGATTTTAGAAGGGAAAGCGGGATTAGGTCCTTCATGATTTTTAGCAAACCCTTAGCTTTCAACGGATTTGGTATGCCTTTACTAAGTACCGTTTGAGTTGGGCTAGCCATGCTATTTCTCTCAGCATGATGAGTTGTCATGGATTTTCTGTTAGACTTAAATACCAACTGCTTCCGCTATTCTTTACCTATCGGAGGCGTCAGATGTAAGGTAGATAAACTAGAGAAGAGTGACAAGGCTAAAACTTAATGTTTTGCCTTTGTCTTTTCTTCGATATTTACATCATGCGTTATGATGTCACCAATGTTCGGTCGGCTTGACATCGATCGACTGTGATGTGATCCGTTGAAGGAAGAAGCTCTTCTTTGGCGTTTTTCTAAATATTTGGATCTTGAAGCTTTGATTAGAGTTATAGTGTTAACTTGATCATGAAAAGAGCCCTGTTAAGGATAATACTTCTTCAAAAACCTGCCGTTGATAGGTGATTAGTATCTAAAACTGTATATTTCATACTACATCTTCACATTTATTTAATATTAAATTCTGCTAATAATACCTCTCTTGTGTGTTTCTAGATCAATAGCATGAAATGAAGAAGAAGACCCTAAACACCATTTAATGGGTGATTAAAGGCCAATAATATTGCCATTGACTTTAGGAGAGCAGTTTCGTCAAAATCAGGGGCCCAAAACCAGAAACCGGGACCTGCAGCCAACAAGGGGACACGAGTGGACTGCGCCGCAGGCGGCGCCGCGCGTGCGGCCACTCTATGGCCATGAAAACATGGCCTGGGCCACATTTTCGCGGCCGTATGGGGGCGGCCGCGCCCGTGCTTTAGGCCAGGGGTTGTCCTCCGGGCCCCCTTTTCCCTGGTACCTATAAATACTCCCCTGGGAACTGAAGAGGAAAAAAATACAGAGAATTAGGGGGTAGTTTCTTCTCCATATTGTAGTTTAGCATAGTTTAGATTAGTTGTTCTTCTTCTTCTTTTGTATTTTTCATTTTGATAGATAATGTAATAGGAAAGAGAGTGATCATAGGATAGAAGAGAAAGTTCTTGTAATGAAGGGTAACACTTTATGAAAGGTTCTTCCTTTATCTCTATTTGCTTCTTCTCTAACTCTTTACATGTTTAGCTAATCTTTTCTCTCATGGCAACTAACTACTAACCACTAACTAGTCTAACTTCTTACTTGATAATCCACATGAATCTAATAGCCTCTACTTGGCCTTGCTCTTGCAAGAGCCATTGATGGCTCATGATGATGGATCTAACACTCTAACATCCTAACTCTCTAACAAGCTAACATTACTTTACTCCGTTCTTACTCTTATTTAATTTTGATGGTTTAAGTATAACTTGCTCTTGTTTTGTTGAGTTTAGATGTGATGAGTTAATATATGGGTCATGCTTTGAAAAGCTCTTGAATTAAGGACTAGTGATGGCCAATGATACATGTGAGACAACTATCACTAAGAGGTTAGCATGTTGGTAGAGTCATTAGTAGTTAGTAGCCATGGGTTTTCTTTCTTTTTCACTTTCTTTTAGAAATACCACAAAAATCACAAATATATTCTTTTCTATGTTTCCCACTTCTTTGTGTTTCACCATACTTCTCTTTTCATTCTTTGTTTTCTTTTCTTTTCATTCTTTCAAACATTGAAGAACCGTTAACATACATATGAACATACCGTGTAAGCTTCTATCGCCTCCTGTCCTTGTGGATTCGACTCGTTTTAGCCTCTATGCTATAACGGAAGTATCGAGGAAGCCAAAGCACACACACTTTAAATCTTTACTTCAAAACATACACTTTTTGTGCGCTGTTTTCCCCCGATCAATAGACATCATGAGCGTATCGTCGTCTAAAGTTATGAGGCGGTATGCTCCATTTGAGTAGACTGACTCCACTACAAATAGTTCTTCCCATTTGGGTTGAAACTTTTCTTTTGTCTTATGTGTCATGACCATGGGTCTTCTGACAACTAAGACAAGATCGTCTTTCTTGAAAATCTGTTCTTTGACATTTTTTATTGAAGGATCTGAAAATTCGAGCTTGATAGAGCTCGATTTGCTGTTGGGCTTGCAGACGTCTGTCGTCTAAAGTTTCCAACTCTTGGAGGCGCAATCGATGCTTTTTCTCGTCTGCCATCTTGGTGGTCTAGGCAACTTACAGAGATGAGATCTAGGTCTCTAATAAAAGTATAGTTTCGCATCCGTACACCAAGAAAAACATCATGGCTTTCGTCGGGGTTCTCACCATTGTACGGTAGGCCCAAAAGCACTCGCCTAATTTGTCGTCCTAGTCGCATTGACTTTTCGAAATGAATTTCTTGAGAAGCTTCCCAATAGTCTTGTTAAAAGCTTCTGCAAGGCCATTAGCAGCTATATAGTATGCCATTAATGACACACTTTGGATTCTGAATTTATTACAGAACCTCTAAAAAGCTTGGCTGACGAATTGGGTCCATTATCGTGGATGATTCATTGGGGTACACTGAAGCGATAGAGCACAGATGTTTGATGAACTTGATCACGTTTGGTGTCTTTACTTCTTCCAGGGGAACAACTTCTACTCATTTAGAGAAGTAATCTGTTATAGCCAAGATAAAGCGATGTCCTTTGGATGTTGGAGGACTAATGGGTCCAATAACATCCATTCCCCACATCTCGAATGGCCATGAGGAGGACTTTGGATGAAGATGTCCCGGTGCTTGATGGATGAAGTTACCGTGGATCTAACATGCATGGCATCACTTAGCATAGGCGATGGTATCAGGGATCATCTTCGGCCAGTAACAACCAAGTATAATGCCTCGATCCAGCGGGTACGAAGATGTTACTACAACGTATATACGTAGGTCAAAAAACCCTCACATATATACACTAAGCATCAGTACAGGTAAGAATCAGAGTTCAAAAATATGTGGTGCATTATATATTCCAATATATGAGTACAGTTACAAGGTTATCACAAGATGTGACATAATATTACAAGAATATTACATCACCGATAGGCGCAAATGTGAGAATACAAAGAGAGGTAATCATAAGCTATACAAATGAGGGCTCAGAGTTATAATAGAAAAACTCTAGAGCCGAACAAGGGGGCCTAGAAGGATAGGGCTTCAGACGATCTTCTGACACGCTTCAGCTGTGCATCTCTGATCAGCAACCGGGAGATTCCACAAGCTCCAAGCTCCGAGACCTGGACATGAGGATCCAAGGGAGTCAGAACTCTTCAACGAGTGATGTTGTGAATGCCAAGTGACATGCAAAGATAAGCACACGTGTATCGAAAAATCTGAATCATAAACATGCATTGAAAACCGTATCGTAAGCACAAGCACACATGAACAGGAATGAACATCAAGTGATGGGATAAACAGATATGACAAAAATCAGTTGTACGGGCTCAGTAGATAGATTCATGAGATTGATACCTCGAGCGGATAATCCAAACGAGAAAACCTTCATCTATATACTATATACCTCATGTCTCCATCAACTGAGTACGCACAATCCGACTTGTCCATAATAATAGTTAAAACAGAATAGTATGAATCATCAAGAATTATACGGTAACCAAGTATCCGTATAAATCAAGAATGAACAAGTCAGGAAGTCAGTGAAGTAGTACACAGGTGGTAATCATGAAACAAAACAGAAAATCTAAAGTAAAACCCAATGGAAGCAAATACGGTGAAGCGAACGGTATTAACCCAGTTACAAGCAAGACCATGAGTTATTATCATGGTGTCTTATTATTATTACTCGTCCGACCCATATATCTAGGCATGTGTCTTGTGTACATCTCAACACACATTTATCCATATATAAGTAAGCAGAGGTTGGTTATTGGAAGCAGATGAAGAACTAATAGCTCATACTTATAGTGGCTCCTGACTGCCCGAGACACAGCCAATGGGGGCCTGAAATCCTGATCAGTCACATATATTGCATACATATTGTCACATTTTCATGATTGATATCTAAATAAATCATACTAATAAGTCCTATTGTTCTTTATAAAATGCAGGCCCATTGCTAAAGGATAGGCCAGAGAAACGAGCCCAAAAGCCTACTTAATTCAGAATAAATTTGAAATCAGGGAATCAGGGCAAATCTTGGCATATCAGAGAGGTTGAAAACTGTTGAAATGAATCCTCCCAAATCAAGCGGTTGAAGCCAACAAATTAAAGATCGTTTTGTCAAATTTGGGAGCTGCAACAGCAAATCCAACAAGACAAAAGGAAGCATAAAGCCACGCCAACGATTCCTCCACCTGGATATGGCCAACTGGCCACATCCCAGCCGTGGATCCGCGGCCCAAGCCACAGATCCGCGGCTTGTTGGTGGAGATAAGGGGAGCGTTTGCTCCCCTTATCTCCTCACTCCCTGCCCTCTGGGTTTTTGCCTATAAAAGCTTGGGTTTTGTACTGAAAAAGGAGCGAAGATTAGGATTAGAATTTTTGTTATTTCTTTAAGAATTTAGGCTCTTTGTTAGATAGTATAAAAGTTGTATTTTGTTTTACAATTTGTAGTTCAGTACAAATACTTGTGAGAGAGAGGAATTGAGTGCTTGTAACTTGAAGATTGAAGTGACATCAATACAAGAGTCGAGCTCCATTTTCTTCTACTCATTTTACGGTATGTTTTACTTTAATTACTTGCATTGTTTCTTGTTTCCCATGAGTAGCTAAATCAGTTTTCTGGGCTCACTATTGTACCTCTCTCTAATTCTTCTTCTCTTCTGATTTTAATGCAAAAGACCCAATGAATCATTTGCATGCCTAATTTAAAACCTTTCTTCTTGAAAGTGTTCTTGAAGGCACATGAGGATGGGTTTGAATCTTTAAACTCCTACTTCTTTTAAGAACAATTTTGACTGTTTTTATTTCATACTTGCCTCTTCGCGCTTAATGATTTAACATTCGATTCAAAACGGTTTCTTAAAGAAAAGAGTGAACTTTTCTATTCATCTTATATACTTTACTTCAAACTTTCTAAAGTCAATCTTAAGTTTTACCTATGATCAAGTGGAGGCACTAAGGATTTCATTAGAAGAATAAATGGTGAGTAGTGAGATAGTGAGCCCAGAATTTCTCCTTCTTATATTTAAAACAACCAAACAATTTTCAAAGTTTTTAAATCACCTTCTCCAAAGCCTTCTCTAAAGTTATAATTTCTCTTATAATCATCTCCTTCTTTCCATTCTCTTTTCAATTAAAAAACGAGCACAATTCTTCGTTATTAAACGAAACACCAAAAAGCTTTCATCGCTTCCTCCTCGGGACACGACCCGTTAGCAACAAGCTACACTGTAATTTCTTAACTCTTTGATTGTTCTTTCATTTTTACAATCAATTTTTGGCGCTGTTGCCGGGGAGGGAACGGTGTATTGTTTTTTAACAAGTTTGATGTGTTGTTTCAGGGACTTGAAAATTCAGATCTAGCATTCAAACTTTGCAAAAGAAGACTTGCAAATTCTATGCCCCTACTCTCGAAAGTAGGAAACAGAATTTCAAGAAATTGCGTTGCAAAAGTTGAAAATTTCATTGGACTACTAAAACTCTCTTTTTGCAGGACATATTGCTCGCAAAAAATTAAGTTTTTGTACATTATATTCTTGCTATATCTGCTATCCACCATCCCTATTTTAATCTAACAGTAATTTGAGTGATTGTTAATTGCTTAAAAAATGTTTAGACTTGCATTCTAGGCATTTGTCTAATTACGTTTATTTTTCAATTACTGTTGAAGATAGCTGGAGACAAGGTATGTATGCATAGCATATAGTTTAGGAAACATTCTTGGGTGATATTTGCTTTTGAATGCTACTTTTCTATATCTTGCACACTTTGCACAAATCAATTCTAAGGGCAAAACCAAGTCAAGATAAGGTGGGGAAGTCATTACCCTTCCTTAGCCCACAAACCATCTCCAAGCACGCACAACCTAAGCCTAAGTAAAATCTGATAGACGTTGGCCTTAGGGACATCTCGAACTCACTAGGAGATTATCCTAAGAGGAAAGGTGTTGGAATTTGACTCCTGCCAAATCAGTGTCTAGGAAGGGGATTAAGGGCCAAAAGCCCGAAGGTTGGTGGTTACTTAATTAAGGAACGTCTTTGACGGATAACCTCCCACTAATCTTGCCCTGACCTGGCTGATTAGCTTGTGGTCAAAGTCTACATTATACCTCCTGTGGATAATCAACCAGTTAGGAGTTGTCTAGATCAAGGTTACCTTAGACTAGGCTTGGTTGTTTTCTCTTCTTGACTATTGGTGAACTTGTTTGTGATTGTGTTTGTGTATGCAAGTGTGGTCAAGAGACCCTAATTCATCTAGGTAACTAGAAACACATCACCACCCAAGTTCAAAATAAGACCAGATTCAGTTATGGATCAACCGACATCTTTGCAGGATAGGTTCTATCCCATTAGAACATCACTTCCATCCTGCATCCAACTTCCATCGGTTGGTGAACACATCTTTGAGCTTAAGCCACAGTTCATCAATACACTCCCTAAATTCCATGGCTAAGAGTCCGAAGATACTTATTTCTTCATAAGAGAATTTGAAGAAGTATGCTTAATGATGAAAATCCCACACCTTGTAGATGATGCTATTAGGTTGAGATTTGTCCCATTTGCTCTTAAGGACTTAGCCAAGAAATGGCTCTATAGCTTAGCAGCCAGCTCTATCACATCTTGAGATAGTTTCATCAAGGTCTTCTTGAAGAAATTCTATCCAATCCAAAAGACCGCTCTCGTTAGGAAAAACATCATTAGTAAGAACCTAGTGAACCGTTTTAGAGGTACTTTGAACGCTTCAAAGACCTCCTTGTCCAATGTCCTCATCATGGAATAGAGAAATGGCGACAATTCCAAATTCTTTATGACGGTTTAGACTACTCTACCAAGACTCTCTTAGAAAGCATGTGCCAAGGGGGATTCTTGCAGAAGGATGAGCATGAAGGATGGGATTTATATGAGAATCTAGCTAAAAAGACCATCCAATGGGAACCTTCTAGTGAAAGCTCTAGAAATCCAAACTCTATCTCTTCAAAAGGAGGTCTCCATTCGATTGAATCATCCATAGCTAACGAGGCTAAGTTAGCTAACCTAGCGAGAAGACTGGAAGCTTAGAAACTAAGGAACCAAGTCCAGTCAATCAAGTCAGCCTGAACCAATTTCCAACTCCGGGTTGTACTACTATCAGGCCATGAATCATGTGTTTGAGGAATGTCCTGTATTTCAAGCTCACCAACACTTTTCTAAACCGATGAATGCGGCTTTTTCAAGGCCGAACAATGATCCTTACGCTCCAACATACAATCCTGGCTGAAGAAATCACCCAAAATTCTCATGGAGCCAACAAAATAATGACCACCCACGGTCAAACCATGCAAGCCATTTCCATCATTCCAATAATTCTTTCAATTATCAGCCCAACTTTTCCAATCACCCTCACAATTCTCCCAATAATTTTTCAAATTATCAACAAAATTTTCCCAACCAAGCTCCACCATCTTCCTTCCAGAGTTCTCAACTCAAAGGAGAATGATTGATTTTGAAAGAAACATGAAAAGGTACATGAAGAACCAAGATTCCCTCATGCAAACAATACAGAGGCTAGAGGGTCAAATGAGCCAGTTAGCCAACCCACAACATGAGAGGCAAAAGGGTACCTTGCCCAGTCAACCAATTATGAATCCTAGGAATTCACAACAAGCTCATTTGGTTGAGGATCACTCACTGAATCAATGTAATGTTGTTCATACATTGAGGTCGGAAAAGAAAGTTGATAACCAAGTGTCAACACCACCTAATCCTAGTCAGCACAATCACACTTCAGCATCCACCTCATCTAATCCCACTCCTCCTAAATTTGATGAATCTGAAAAAGATAAGTCAACCAGTCATGTGCACCAGTCTAAAGCACCATTTCCTAATAGGCTGAAAAACAAGCAAAATATGGATAAGATAATTGAGATCTTTAATCAAGTAAAGATAAATGTGCCACTTCTTGATGCCATCCAACAAGTCCATCTTATGCTAAGTTTCTTAAGGACATGTGCACCAAGAAGAGAAAGACTAATATACCTAAAAAGGTCTTCTTAGCCACTAACATTAGTGAGCTACTATCGGGTCCGATCCCTGTTAAGTACAAGGATCCAGGTAGTCCAACCATTGCCTACACAATAGGACAAGCCGAGATTAGTCGTGTACTTCTTGACTGGGGGCAAGTATCAACTTGCTTCCATTCTCAGTTTATCAACAACTCGGGTTGGGCGATCATAGTCCAACTCGAGTCACTATCCAACTGGCTGACCGTTCAGTGAAAGTTCCAAAAGGGAAGATTAATGATGTCCTTATCCGGGTTGGGGAGTTTATTTACCCTATTGATTTCATAGTTCTAGAGACACAACCTGTGTCTAACTCCAATCATTGGGCTCAAACTCCTGTTATCCTAGGGCGACCATTCCTTGCTACTGTCAATGCCATCATCAATTGTAGGAATGAGTCCATGAGGTTAACTTTTGGGGATATGACTAGAGAAGTCAATGTCTTCAACCTAGAAAAACAACCTCGTAAGATAAGAGATCAAACATTTGAGGTAAACTTTGTTGAAAATAATTGTGATGAAGAGAGTGAAGATATAGAAGATGGGTCATTGTTTCTTAATGAATTATTTAAGAATGAATGCGATTATCTTGATGAGAAGGCATATGTCAGAGATTCTAATATTAAAATACCCTTTAAAAAGGGGAAATTTGATTTGAATGTCTTCACTTTCGATGAGCCAACCAATAATGTATCACATGAGAATATAGTTCAAGAACCTCCGATTGACATACTCTTTAAAAACCTCTTCGAAGAAGAACTCATGTGTTTGGATGAACCAACTAGGGATCTTTTGGTTAATTACACATCTCTACGGGAAAGTGTTGACCTAAGTTTTGAGGAGATATATGGAACTGAGTTAGAATTTCTAGGCATTCATAGTGAGGAAGTTCCAACTGAGAAGTGTGGTGGTAATTAATTTTTGAATAATGAATGTAGAAATATGAGGAAGGAAAACTTAAAGAAGTTGAGACTGGGGAGGAAGAGAGCTAAAATGACAGAAAAATTGGCCTCCCCACTATGCCCTATAAAGAGGACCCATTGGAATGACGGGAAGAGAGCTAGAGGGATAAGACTGAAAAAGATCTAGGTGTGGATGAAACTTGATGTTGTACATATTCCTGTATAATATATGCACCTCTTTTACATTTCATTTCATGCATGTATACATTTCTTTCATACATTGGGGATAATGCATGAGATAAGTGTGAGGGAGGGCTCTAACATGACTAATATAAAAAAAAATTTGTTTATATATATAAAATAAAAAATAAAAAAACTTTTTGAACGGTAAGAACAATATTTTGATATATTTTTGTAAGAAATTAAGTCAATTTGAAGAAATAGGAAAATCATAATTAGGATTTCTTACACTTGGTCAAAATAAGATGACTTGTTTGATTTTTAGGGTTAGGAAGAAAATTTGTGAAAGTAATTTAGTCTTGATATTTACCTTGATGAAATATGCACACTAAATACACTTGCACACTTAGGGTTTAAAATAAAGACTCGTATGCCTTATAAAAAAAAAAAGTATATATGTATGAAAAAAAAAGAGAAAAAAATAATAAACAAATCTAATTATTGATTAGCTAGGTGCTTTGGCCTAAGCAAGCCTTGGTATTTATGCAAAAGATAATTAGATAAGTTTGAAATATATATATATATATATATATATATATATATATATATATATATATATATATATAAATCCTCTGATTAAGCTGGGTATTTGTGCCTCATGAAGCATAAGTATTCACGCCTAAAAGGGGTACATTTTATAAATAAAAACCTTAGTTTCGTGGCCTTGCCTGCTCGAGTGTTTAAGTCCTTAGGGGTGTTTTCTCACCTGGTGCCCTAAAACTGTCCGGTTTGGGTGTCACTGACTAAAGGCTCATTACATGGGCAGATTAGAAAGCCTAATGAAATTGAGGAATATATTCCACCAAAAATAAATATAAATAAGGTATAGGAGTTAATGTTAAAGAACCCTTAGTCAAACTTCACAGTTACGATGGTGCATATGACTCAGGGTAAAGTAATAGACTAGATGAGAAAGACAATTTGACTCCTTACTTTGATTGATGACATGTTTTTGAATGGAGACTAAGTTTAGGAATAAAAAATTTGATATTCCTATAACTTATAGATTACTTAAACTCTTACAAATATACTTCAAATATTTTCTCTTTTCAAAATGCTTTTCGAAAATACTAACTTTTTTCTCTTTCTTTATGGATTTGTGGGTGCAATCCACTGAAAACCCTCACGAGATAAAACTCGTCCTCTAGGGGTAACCTAGAGGTTTAACGGCTCGTTGCACATGCTCAGTGCAATCGAGTGACCTGCGAAAGTGGTCTAATAATTAATTAAGATTAGTTTTGATATTTTGCTCGAGGGCGAGCAAAAGATAAGTGTGGGGGTGTGATCGGTCACATATATTGCATACATATTGTCAATTTTTCATGCTTGATATCTAAATAAATCATATTAATAAGTCCTATTTTCTTTATAAAATGCAGGCCCATTGCTAAAGGATAGGCCAGAGAAACGAGCCCAAAAGCCCACTTAATTCATAATAAATTCAAAATCAGGGAATCAGGGAAAATCTTGACATATCAGAGAGGTTGAAAACCGGTTGAAATGAATCTTCCCAAATCAAGCGGTTGAAGCCAACAAATTAAAGATCATTTCGTCAAATCTGGGAGCTGCAACAGCAAATCCAATAAGACAAAAGGAAGTCCAAAGCCACGCCAACGATTCCTCCAACTGGATGTGGCCAATTGGCCACATCCAGGCCGCGGATCCACCGCTTGTTGGTGGAGATAAGGGGAGCGTTTGCTCCCCTTATCTCCTCACTCCCTGCCCTCTAGGTTTTTGCCTATAAAAGCTTGGGTTTTGACTGAAAAAGGAGCGAAGACTAGGATTAGAATTTTTATTATTTCTTTAAGGATTTAGGCTCTTTGTTAGATAGTATAAAAGTTGTATTTTGTTTTGCAATTTGTAGTTCAATATAAATACTTGTGAGAGAGAGGAATTGAGTGATTGTAACTTGAAGATTGAAGTGACATCAATACAAGAGTCGAGTTCCATTTTCTTCTACTCATTTTATGGTATGTTTTACTTTAATTACTTGCATTGTTTCTTATTTCCCATGAGTAGCTAAATCAGTTTTCTGGGCTCACTGTTGTACCTCTCTCTAATTCTTCTTCTCTTCTGATTTTAATGCAAAAGACCCAATGAATCATTTGCATGCCTAACTTAAAGCCTTTCTTCTTGAAAGTGTTCTTGAAGGCACATGAGGATGGGTTTGGATCTTTAAACTCCTACTTCTTTTAAGAACATTTTTTGACTGTTTTTATTTCATACTTGCTTCTTCGCGCTTGATGATTTAACATTCGATTCAAAACGGTTTCTTAAAGAAAAGAGTGAACTTTTCCAATCATCTTATATGCTTTACTTCAAACTTTCTAAAGTCAATCTTAAGTTTTGCCTATGATCATGTGGAGGCACTAAGGATTTCAATAGAAGAATAAACGGTTGAGTAGTGAGATAGTGAGCCCAGAATTTCTCCTTCTTATATTTAAAACAAACAAACAATTTTCAAAGTTTTTAAACACCTTCTCCAAAGCCTTCTCTAAAGTTGCAATTTCTCTTTTAATCATCTCCTTCTTTCCATTCTCTTTTCAATTAAAAAACGAGCACAATTCTTTGTTATTAAACGAAACACCGAAAAGCATTCATTGCATTCCTCCTCGTGGACACGACCCGTTAGCCACAAGCTACATGATAATTTCTTAACTCTTTGATTGTTCTTTCATTTTTACAATCAAATCCCCCTAACACGCATCTTCTGGATGCCTAAAAGCACCCTAACATGAATCATCAGTTTAGTATTCCACCACTATAAGTGAGGCATCATACCGGCATCCATCACTTCCTCTCATTCCCCATATAAGTTGTCCTTTTTATATCTTATTAAACATAATTATCAGGTTACGAGAATGAGCAGGAATATAACTGGTCATAACAGGAGTACATAACAAGCATAATAGAAGTGCATAACAAGCATAACAGGAGTGCATAACAAGATATCAGGTACTACATTCCTGTAATGTGATAATTATGAGTAGAGAGTTAAACATGACAAGTATCAGGTTTGAACATGACAATGACAAGTGATTAGGCAGGTGACAGGTGATAAGTAATATCAAAACAGGGGCAAGTGTTAGTATGTAGGAGTCAGGTGATAACAGGCAAGTTATATCATATCAAGTGTAAGCATGAAAAGCGATACAGAAAAAAAGTACCGATATAAGAGATCGGTACAAATACTGAAAAACCATGTAGTTACAGGAAAAATAGTATAAGTAAGATTTTAAACTCTTCACAACCATTAATAGAAGAATAGATACACTGACAGGCAGGTAATTTAGCGAGTAAACGAACATCCAAGCGGAGCTAAGTAATGCTGGTGACGAGATCAGCGAACCGAGTTTTATCACCAAAGCGTCGATGGAACCTGAAAATGATTCGGCTTAAGATGCGAGTGTAAAATCCAGCAAAGTTTCACCTAGGTATGTTTAGTGGCAAAACGCTAAGCGATAAGCATGCCTACTAGGCGGAGCTGAGAGACTGACGGTCTAAGCGCACTCCTCTTTCGAGGAAGTGGGCGAGAGAGCTCGGAGGCTAAAGTACACTCAAGGTCATAGCGCACTCTCGGTTGCTATCACGAAACCTATAAGAGTGTAGGCCCAAAATCAATTAGGTAGCTAGCTCGAGAATGGGCAGAAACCCATAGTCAGTACAAGGGTACCTGTAATGTTAGCATCACACGAGCATATATATATAAGCATGATAATATTTAGACTACCGTGGTGATGCCTGGAGGCTGAGTGGAGAAAGCCCGGAGGCTGAACACAGCCCGGAGGTTGGGTATAGAAAGCCCGGAGGCTGAACAGAGCCCGGAGGCTGGGTATAGTACCTACAGAAGTGTTAGTGACAATCACATGCACGTAATAAAGCAGTATACAGGAAGTAAACTACCCTAGTACAAGCATTCATCACAGGCATATACATATACAATATTGGGCACTCAGCCACATACAAATAAAAGGGCACAACCTAATACAAAATATGAATACAAATTATATATAGAATGAAATCCAAGTCGGCCCGACGAAGCGAGAAAACTCAAAACAAGACGAGGACACTCGCCCATAAATCTTCAGAAAATGCTGACAAATCCTGGAGCACCCGAGCACATTCACGCCACCAAAATATAAAAATATCAATATTTATTTTTAGAGAGAGCTAAGAGAGAAAGAAAAGAGAGAGAGAGAGAGAGGAAAAGTTTCAGGAGAGAGAAGGAAAACAAAGAGGAGAAAAAGAGGGGGGTTGCTGCCCCCATGGCTGCTCTCGGCCAGGCCTCTCGCGTGGCCGCGCCCCAGGCAGGGCCGACTGCGCCGACCCCCTAGTGGTCACCGGCCAAAGACCCAAAGAAGGGGAAGAGGAAGTGGGGGGGCTGAAGGGGAGGAGATGGTGGTAATGGGTGAAGCTTGGCGGAGATGATGGTGATGGTGATGTGGTGGTGGTGGTATTGGCTGGAGAAGGAGAAGGCGGTGGAGATGAAGGGTTGATGGGGTGGAGATGGTGAAGGGAGTGGCGTTGGCCTAAAGGCCATTAGCCCTAATTTTGATGATAACAAAACATATGTAGTTATGTTTTTAACAATTTTATTTAACAAAGTTTCAGGTCAACTATTTATTACATTTCGCTCCATCACAAGACTCACACATTTGAAAGCCAAGAAGATGTAGATCCTAGAGCCTAAGCACATAGAAGAGCTCAAGGATCAATTATACTAGAAAAGACTATATCAAGATTTATATTTTTACTTTTTGTATTTTAGATAGGATTTATAGTCATTTGTTAAAACCAAGATGATATAGGTTGATAGCTTTTGGGATTGACACACATAAACATATTTCATACTCCCATTTTTTTTTTTGAAAAGAAGAGTTCATAACTATTCTCTTTATCGTTTTCAAAATCAAGTTTTGGAAAAATAAGTTTCGAAAAAATCAGGTTTTTGATTTAGAAAAGTGTTTTTATAAAATATGGTTCTAACATTGTTTTGTGTTGATCCATGATCACACACTGGTTCTACAAGTTCTTAGAACTCTATTTTGCATTTAAAGATCAAAAGTTATTTTATCAGAAAAAGATTGGTTTCAAAAAGATTTCTATATCTTGCCTTTGGCCCTTTGTCGGTCGACCGTAGGCAGAGCAAAATTGCTCTGTCGATCGACCGAGAGGTCGATTGACATGCACTAAAGTGCATTTGTACACTTTGATCGACCGAGCGGTTGACCGACTGCAAGAGCTTTGCTCTTGGTTGGGTCCGGTCGATCGTCCCGGTTGACCGACAGAGAGTTTAGCTCTCTGGTTGGGAACAACGGTCGACCGACTGGTCGACCGCTATCCCAAACAGTTGTCGTCCGATAGAAGAATTTTCTTCTGTATTTTTCAACGGCTATATTTTATTTTGTCTTTTTTGGGTCTTTTCCTAATGACTCTTTTGGATCTTCTACTAATGTTTTCATCCCCTATAAATAGTGGGACCATAGAAAAACCCTCTAAAAATATTTCTAGAGTTTAGATCAAGTTTTTTACAAGTTTACATCAAGATTTAGCTTTTACTTAAAACATTTCCTTTCGAGCCAAAATTTCATATTCTTGATTTTTAGCTTGAGCCTTCCCTTTACATCTTTACAAGCTATTTCCACTACACAATCTCAAAAAGTTTCACCTCCTCATCTCGGTTATAGGATTGTGCTTGTGAACCATTTGTGATCAAGTGAAGATCACCGATTTTCTTCTATTGAGAAGTTGTAGAGGTTGAGGCCTCAAGTGAGCTACTGAGCTCCATATTGGTGTTGCGGCACCGCAAGAGAGTACTTGTAAGTCCATTGAGTTCTAGTGAGAATTCGTAACGGTTGACGATCTAGTGAGATCGATCATAGTGAAAATCCTTCATAGTGTTGAAGGCGGGGATATATAGCAGTGGCTTGAATCTCAGAACATATCATCGTGTTTGCGATTGCCTACTCTTTCTCTCTTCACTCTACTATCTCTTTACTTACTTGCCCACTCATATTGTTTACTTATTTGCAAATATTTCTTAAGTTATGATTGGTATTTGCTAGGTTGCTAGCAAGTAATTTTTAATTCCATATTATTTACCATTTAGTATAGCCATCACCTATTCACCCCCCCTCTAGGTGATTTACAATTGGTATCAGAGCCTAACCCTAGTTTTGGTTTAACCACCTTAGGAAGATCCTTTCATTTGGCTATATTCATTTGTTGCATTTGTTGTTTGTTTGTGCACTTATACTTGTTTTCATGACATCACGTCACTTCTCTAGCATCAAATTCTCACCCAAATTTGATGGGTTGAACTTCCCCATTTGGAAGGTTAAAATGAACCTATTCCTTAAGTCCCTAGGAGTTAGAGTTGCCAAGGCCATTACCAAAGAATTTTTTGAACCTCACGGTGATAAGGATACATTGTTCAAAGCAACCACTAAGGACTATGAGGCCAATGCTAAACCCCAATATACACTTACACAAGCATTAAATGATGATGATCTTTCTCGTGTAATTAATTGCAAATTCGCTTATGAGGTTTGGAATGATCTTATCATTTTTCATGAGAAGACGTCGCAAATTAAGAGATCTAAAGTTGACGTGCTCCGTTCTCAATATGAGAATTTTTATATGCTTGAAAATGAAAGTATCGATGAGATGCTTACTCGGTTCACCAAGATTATTAATGGATTATCTTTTTTAGGTGACACCATTGACAATGACCAAAAGATTCAGAAGGTCACTAGAGCTCTTCCTAAAGCTTGGAAAGTCAAGACAACAACCCTCAAGGAGTTGAATGATAGAGAGGAGATGGACTTCTCCAGCTTCATTGAAAATTTCAAAACCAATGAGATGAAAATGAAGGTGAGAGAAGAAAGGGAGACTCCAAAGAAGAAAGTGATAGCTTTTAAGGCTAGTCCATCATCCTTTGATAAAGAAGAATCGTCAGAAAACGGTGATGAGGACTTTGCCATACTCATTAGGAAAGTGGGCAAGATGTTTTATAAAAAGGGAAGACAAAGCAACTTTCGAAGAGGAAGACATCAAGAGAGATTCGAAAAGAAGAAGGAGGAGATGGGTCTTTGCTTTCATTGTAAGAAGACGAGCCATTTAATTGCGAATTGCCCCTCACTTTAAGCACTATCTCCAAGAACATGCATAAAAAGAAGAAGGCGATGGTAGCCACTTGGGATGATTCAGAAATAGATTCCGAAGAGGAAATTGATGCGCACACGTTTGCTTCATGGCAAATGGAGAGGAAGCTGAAAGTACACCTAGAGAGGGGGTGAATAGGTATATGGCTAATCTAATGACAAATGATACGGAATTAAAACTAAATTGCAATACACTTAGTGTAACCAAAGAGTGTAGCCGAATTCCCAGTGAAGGGCTCTGGACTATCTCCTCTAAATTTCTCTAAATAAGAGTTGAGGTGCTATGTAAAGCTCTCTTGATTTAACACAAGTATGGCATACAATCAAACCCAAGCATATATATGATATGAACAATATGATACAATGCATAATGAGAGAGAGAGAGAGTTAAGAGATAGTGGATCAATCGCAAACAATAAGATATGTTTCGAGATTCGAGCCACTGCTCTACATCCTCGCCTTCACATAGAAGAATTTTCACTATATCATCCACACAGGACTTCCCACACAAGGAACCTCCACTGAGGATTTGGGTAATATAAACTAGGAGTACACAACTCCTCTCTCCAACAAACACAACCTCTTCATAAGAGGCAAGGCACAACAATGATCACCTCTACACTTAGAGGGATGGGCACTTAGCCAAACAACAATCACCTCTTATTCGAGGGATAAGGCTCAAAGCCAACACAACAACCACAATCACATCTACACTTAGAGGGATACCAACACAACCTCCACACTCACCTCTACACAAGAGGGAACTCAAATAAAAGAAGGTTTACAACTCTTGGTGGTCTCACTAAACCACAAACCAATTTTCCTCACAAAACAAGATCCTAATAGATAGGATAGATATGATAGCTCAAGTGTGAGAAAATAAAGAGTTTGGAAAACAATTCACAAAGAAAAACTCTTGGGAAAACTTTTAGGATAGCTATAGAAATGAAGATCAAAAACCAATTTCCAAAGACTTTATTTTTCTTTGAATTTTCTAACTCTTTTTAAAACAAATAATGATAAAATCTTTAAGCTCAAAACTCTTTTAAAAACTTACTGTTAAACACTTATAATGGTGGGAAAAATTGCTCTCTAAAAACTTGTGTAAAACAAGTCAAGAGAAGGCATATTTATAGCCTTCAAGAATTCTGCTCGTTGGCAGTCTTGAAAGGTCAGAAATAACCTTCCGGTCGACCGCCCGGTCGACCAGTCAATGGTCATTTTTATGACCGTTGAGCCACCGGTCGACCGCCCGATCGACCGTGACTGGAAACAGAGAGCAGCAGCTCTCTGCCGGTTGACCGCCCGGTCGACCGGGGCCATTTTCAGAGAGCAGAACTCTCGGTGGTCGACCGACCCGGTCGATCGGCCCTCCACCCCACTGGCTTGGGCACGCTTGTGCACGTCGGTCGACCGGACCGGTCGACCGACTTCTGCCTCGACCTGCCGGTCGACCGGCAGAAGGCCAGGTCCAAAATTTTAAGGGATTAAAAACTTGTCTTTTTGCCTTCTAAAAAATTCAATAAAATACACATAAATTTCACAAAAATAAGTTCTTTTATGATCTTTGAAATACAAATATGTGTGACTAAAATTCAGCACATATTACAAACTATTTGAACCATTTTTGTGATATTGAAAAAAGGCTTTAAACCAAAATCAGTATTTTCTAAAAACCAAACTTTGAAATGGAAATCCGATTTTTCCAAAACAAGTATAAATACAAAAACATAATATTGAAACAAATTTGAAGCATATTGTATATGGATAGAATCCAATATACATGAAAGATATTATATTTATGTTTTTGACATGAAATCCAAAATCAGTTAAACCGAAAAACCAAAACAAATAAACTTAAAACTTGTGTTTGTATGTGAACTTGAGCATATCAACACTATCTAATCTTTACAATGATCTAAACATAAACTAAACACAAACCGAAGTCTTCTTGTCTCCAAGCTGACTCGATCCAAACATAATCCACCGAGCTTGACTCCAACCGAGTACTAGATGCGATCTTGACGTTCGAGCTCTTGAATCAACACGTGAAAGCTCCAAAACTCCTTTGTTGAAGCTAATCACCTACTAATATCTTGGTCAAATATCTGAAACTATATACACAAGATTATTTGTAAACTATAACTACATGAGTTAATCATCATCAAAACTAGAGTGAAGGGCCTCTGGGCCAACAATCTCCCCCTTTTTGATGATGACAAAACTCATGAAGTTATATATGCATGGATTAAAGTTAAGCTTCATAGAAGCTCCCCCTTAACTCATGCATAGAAATAAATATAAAGATATGCAATGAATGCTCAACACAAACATGCATAAGTGAAGAAAGTTTCTCTCCTCCTTTGTATAAACAAAAACATATATGCTCGATACCAATTGCAAAAATAAACATGCATATATGATACTAATTGTAAGTAATCATGCATATAAACTCAAAATCATTCTCCCCCTTTTTGTCAATCATCAACAAAGGGGCAAAAACAAACTTTAAAAAAAATCTTTTCCTTCTTTTTGACAAATCAAAGTAAAGAGATATATGTGATATATATTCATGAAGAGGAGAGACGTTAAATTAACTCCCCCTGTATACATGCGTTTACATGAAAAGAGATGACTAAACCCTAACCACATAAAATATAATATACAATGTATAAAAGGAGATATGAAGCTCCTACTACACACGTGTACTACATATCAAAGAAAGGTCAATCACTTCAATATGAAATACACTCAACATGAATCTATATATAGAGAAGATGTTAAGCTTCCCTTGCATATTAGCAATACAAATCAAAACATTATGATACCTATTGAAAAATATATTAATTTATGATAAAGGTATACATCGAAGCATCATGATACCAATTTATGATACCAATTGAAAATAAACAAAATATTTTGAAGATACCAATTGAAAGTAAACAAAAAATTTTTAAGATACTAAAAGATACCAATTAAAAATATCTTGATACCAATTTTAAATGTCTTGTAAATCTTGATATCAATAGAAAGTGAAACATTGTATGTTTTTGATACCAATTGAAAGATATATATATTGAAAATCTTGATACCAAATGAAAGTAACAACCAATTTCAAAATAACTTGATACCAAAAAAAAATGTCTTGTAAATTTTTGATACCAATTGAAAGTAAAGAACCAAATTGATTTAGGTAAGCATAACTCATATCAATATAAATACCAATTTAAAATGAAACATGATACTAATATTGAAAATATTAGCATATACCAAAACAAAGTATTGTTCATCATAAAGAATGGGAGTAAGATATCATTTGAAAATAAAATCGATTGAAAGATACCAATTGAAAGATAAAACATGAATTTTCTCTCCCTTTATAAAATACCAATAAAAATAATGCATAAACTTGTATAAGATACTAATTGAAAAATAATTGACATTTAGGAGTAAAGCAAGCTTAGCATAAACATAATTTGTGCTTTAAGATGTAAAGATAGAGTAAGCACAATCAAATCACATATATATATGTATGAAAAAGTAAATACCAATCAAAATTGATACTATTTGAAGTTTGAAACATACATATATATAAAACACATATGAGTATCAAAAAAAATATCAATTGAGATACTAATTGAAATTATGTTGAGGATCAAGTGTATAACTCATACTACCTCCCTTTCATGCACATGTTAAAAAGATTTTTAATTAGGCTCACAAGGCATGGTCGCCCATCCGTCCGCCCTTTGGATGGTGGGGTTTTCAGAAATAGGATTTGAAAATAGTTTAACATGTTTGAAAACTCTACCAATTGAAGAATAATGACTAGTTTGAAGATAATATTTGAAAACTAGTGCGAAATCCTTCAAGGAATAAAACATGAATATTTTCCATGAAAAATATGTAAGTCACACAATCACCGACACTCAAAGTCTATAAAACACATATAAAGCTCATGAAAATAAAAATCATGAGTAAACAAGAATAATGTGAGTGCAAGAGTCATGTAATCAACGAAATCATGGAAACAGGCAATTAAGCTCAATATGAAATTCCTTTATCAAAAGCATGAAAATCATCAAAACTAAATATATTTCAAGGTATATGTATGTTATGTCTAAACTAGAAGTATACATACATATCCAAACACAATTGAGTCCATAAAGAAATTTGCATGAAACACAAATGACTCAAGGGTATACATGTATATCTTAAAGTTTTGACAAAATTAACATATACATGAAGCTAATCATATGAAAACATGTACCAAATGGGGAATACAAGTTTGAAATGCATGAATCATCAAAACTAGACTATACTAGTAAATCTAATAGGTACAAATGAGAAATTAAGCACAAACATATAATAATCAATTTGTGACTCTTTGTGACTCACTAGTTGTATAAGTATATACACAAGTTTTAGTGAAGGTTACATTTAAATATGTAATCAAAATATGTAGTGCAAGAAAAAATCATAAATATAAACCAAAATGATCATTATATGAATGCACATGTCTTAGAACAAGGATATACACAATAGTTAAATTAAAGTGAGAACATAAAGTTATAGTCCATAAAAATATGGGTGTATCTCAAATACTAATCATGTATATTATAAGTCTAAATAACATGGATTTAAGCATAATGAGTATTAAAACATAATATGCTAAAGATCAATCAATGAAAAGTCAAAACATGCCAAAATCAACAATATGAAAGCATGTACATTAAATGAGGAGTTAGAGATAGTTACTAAAACCAAGAGGGCTCATCTCTATACCTCCAAATCATGGTGGTCCTCCCACCAAGCTCCCCTTGAAAGTGATGCATCCAAAATTGTCACCGTTTAGCTCGGAACGCATTCACCTGAAGGCACCAACACATCTCACGTCATGTGAGAGCCCGCACCTACATCAAATAAAATAGGAGTGCATTTTGGTACCCATACTCTATTGGGTCCATGGGGGTTAGCACCTTTCCTAACCCAACAAATCTATTTGTAAAATTTGAATCATTAATTCTATCAAAGCAAAATTTTGCAAGGTGGCTCTTACGTCCACAATGTGTACATGTGTACACATGAGCATACCTAATGTCATGTGTATGATCGTGAGAAGTATGTGTATACCGTGATTTGTGTGCATGCATATGAGGAGCATGTTTCTTGTGAAATATGGATTCCAACCGTGTGGTTCATGGCACATTGGCTCAAAGTGGAGCCCAAATAATCAACACTTTCTTTAAAGCATATATATCATTTTCAATAATAGTAGAAGAGGTGGAGTATGCAATAGGCATACTAGATGATGAAGCAACATTGGCATGGCAAACATGTGAGTCAATATCATTTTTCAAAGAAATATTTTCTCAGAACCAAATCTAGTTCTTTTGAAATAAAGCAATATTGTTTTTCAAAGATTGGTTTTCTTTTACAACAAAATCAAAATTTGAAGATAGAACCTCATTTTTCTTCAAAACTTCATCACAATCATTTTTATTTTTTAAAATTTTGTTTTCATTTAAAACAAGGTCGAGTTGGGATTTCAATGAGTCCCTTTCATTAGAAACCTCATCCTTCTCTTGCAAAGCCATATTAAGTTTTGAAAACAAATCCTTATTTTCTTTATTTTATTTAAGACTTTTCTTTCTCAAAAGAGTTGGTATTTTTATAATAGATTTTCACAAACAAGAGATAGTTCTTCATTTAATGCATCGGCATTAATATAATCATCACTACAAGAAGAACTAGCACAATCATCTAGATGGGTGTCCGAGTTTACCTCAAGGGAGTCATTCCCTTGGACCATGTAGCAATGTTGGTCGGACTCATCTCCACTAGTTCCTTCTCCACAATGATTGGCGCTTAAAGTTTTGGAGAAGTCAAGGTGTTCCACATTGCAAAGGCAGAATCACAATAAGAAACTATTAAAAGATAATCTCTGCTTAGTGTGTTTCGAAGGGCCTCTATGGCTTGTGTATTGGCCTCTATATGCTTGCTATTAGCAAGATAAAATTTCTTGGTGGCGGCAAGGTAAACATACATTTCTAGAGTTTTTAGGTACATACTCATTTTAAACTTTCACATATCGATGTTAGAAACATCAAACATGGGAGGGGCATGGTAATCCATGAGTGTGTGTAAACAAATAAGTGTGCAAATACAAATACTAGATTAGCAACCAAGATCTCACTCCTAGGTGGTTAAACTTAATATTAGGAGCGTAGGTCCTGATACCAATTGAAAGTACACCTAGAGGGGGGGTGAATAGGTGTATAGCTAATCTAAAAAACAAATGATGCGGAATTAAACCTAAATTGCAACACACTTAGTGTAACCAAAGAGTGTAGCCGAATTCCCGGTGAAGGGCTCTGAACAATCTCCTCTAAATTCCTCTAAATAAGAGTTGAGGTGCTATGTAAAGCTCTCTTGGCTTAACACAAGTATGGCACACAATCAAACCCAAGCATATATATGATATGAACAATATGATGCAATGCACAATAGAGAGAGAGAGAGAGAGAGAGAGAGAGAGAGAGAGAGAGAGAGAGAGAGAGTTAAGAGATAGTGGATCAATCGCAAACAACAAGATATGTTTCGAGGTTCAAGCCACTGCTCTACGTCCCCCGCCTTCACACAGAAGGATTTCCACTATATCGTCCACACAGGACTTCCCACACAGGGAACCTCCACTGAGGATTTGGGTAATTCAAACTAGGAGTACATAACTCCTCTCTCCAATAAACACAACCTCTTCACAAGAGGTAAGGCACAATAATGATCACCTCTACACTTAGAGGATGGGCACTTAGCCAAACAATAATCACCTCTTATTAGAGGGATAAGGCTCAAAGCCAACACAACAACCACAATCACCTCTACATTTAGAGGGATACCAACACAACCTCCACACTCACCTCTACACATGAGGGAACTCAAATAAAAGAAGGTTTACAACTCTTAGTGGTCTCACTAAACCACAAACCAATTTTCCTCATAAAATAAGATCCTAATAAATAGGATAGATATGATAGCTCACGTGTGAGAAAATAAAGAGTTTGGAAAACAATTCACAAAGAAAAACTCTTGGGAAAACTTTTAGGATAGCTATAGAAATGAAGATCAAAAACCAATTCCAAAGACTCTATTTTTCTTTGAATTTCTAACTCTTTTTAAAACAAATAATGATGAAATCTTTAAGCTCAAAACTCTTTTAAAAACTTACTGTTAAGCACTTGTAATGGTGGGAAAAATTGCTCTCTAAAAACTTGTGTAAAACAACTCAAGAGAAGGCATATTTATAGCCTTCAAGAATTCTGCCCGTTGGCAGTATGGAAAGGTCAGAAATGACCTTCCGGTCGACCGATCAACGGTCATTTTTATGACCGTTGAGCCACCGGCCGACCGCCCGGTCGACCGGGACTGGAAACAGAGAGCAGCAGCTCTCTGCCGGTCGACCGCCCCGGTCGACTGGGGCCATTTCCAGATAGCAGAACTCTCTGCCGGTCGGCCGAGCCGGTCGACGGCCCTCCACCCCACTGACTTGTTCATGTCTGTGCATGTCGGACTAACTTCTACCTTGGTCGACCGGCAGAAGGCCAGGTCCAAAATTTTAAGGGATTAAAAACTTGTCTTTTTGCCTTCTAAAAAATCCCATAAATTACATATAAATTTCACAAAAATAAGTTCTTTTATGATCTTTTAAATACAAATATGTGTGACTAAAATTCAACACATACTATAAACTATTTGAACCATTTTTGTGATATTGAAAAAAGGCTTTAAACCAAAATCGGTATTGTCCAAAAACCAAACTTTGAAATGGAAATCTGATTTTTTTAAAACATGTATAAATACAAAAACATGATATTGAAATAAATTTGAAGCATATTGTATATGGATAGAATCCAATATCCATGAAAGATATTATATCTATGATTTTGACATGAAATCCAAAATCGGTTAAACCGAAAAAATCAAAATCAATAAACTTAAAACTTGTGTGTGTATGTGAACTTGAGCATATCAATACTATCTAATCTTTACAATGATCTAAACATAAACTAAACACAAACCGAAGTCTTCTTGTCTCCAAGACGACTCGATCTAAACATGATCCACCGAGCTTGACTCCAACCGAGTACTAAATGCGATCTTGACGCTCGAGCTCTTGAATCAACACGTGAAAGCTCCAAAACTCCTTTGTTGAAGCTAATCACCTACTAATATCTTGGTCAAATATATGAAACTAAGTATCAAGATTATTAGTAAACTATAACTACATGAGTTAAACATCATCAAAACTAGAGTGAACGGCCTCTGGACCAACAAAAGCTTCCATGCTAAATCTCGAAACCTCTTTAGAAGATAATAATTTAACTATGGATGAAATTGTATAATTTTTTGAAGAATTACAAAATAGATATGAAATTTCTCTTGCACAAAATAAAAAATTGAAAAAGGAAAAAATTTTCTAAAGAATAAACTAGAAATTGTTGTTAAAGAGAAAAATGACTTATCCATTTCTTTTGAGAAAACGAAAAAGGATTTTGATAAATACAAGGTAAAAGTCCTAATATTGCTTTTAACAAAAATAAATTTTTGGATATCCAAAATCGTATTGATGCTTTGGATATCACCTTGAAAAGTGTGCATTTGACATGAACAAATTTGCTTCTATGTTTCTAAAGGGAATAACCTAAAGGAAACATACACCTCATTCATCTTACACACTCCGTGAAAAACATGCACAACATGCACATACACATCAACATAAGCATGCTTTCATATATGATAAAGTGTACATATGTGCACATTGCCGCTGCAAAGGCCATTTAGCAAAATTTTATTATGCTAAGTTAAATATGTTAAATAAAAATGTTTGAGCTCGAGAAAATACTAACTTTATAGGACCCAAAAAGATTTAAAATTTAAAGAACACACCAAACTTGATTGATATAGGTGTGTCGTCCTCCTCCATGACATAAGGAGAGATGGTGCCTTGGTGGTGGATGCATCGAAGCTCAAAGGATCAACTGTCACATTTCATCGTTATCAAGAGGCACCTATTTTGGAGATTGCCCATGGTTTGGTAATTTTTCCACTTGAAAAGTTCATTTCTAGTTAGATCTTTACATGCGTAGGATTAGTGATTGTTACACATATTTGCATTTTATACCACCTTTATACCTTGCATATTGTATATTAAATATGATTTTAACCCATATTCTCTCTAATTTTGCAGATCTCCACTTTAAAGAAGAAAAGTAATTAACCACCTTAATTAGTGATAATTAAGGGGGTTAATTAAAAATTAGCCAAAGATCAAACCAGATCTCACCAAGATCTGAGCGCCAACTGCAAAATCCAACCAGTCCACGTGGCCAACAACCTAACCAACAGATCGCACCAGAAAGATCCGGCTCAACGGCCCGGATCTGGCGGCAATCCCGCGGCGATCCGCGGCAATCCCAAGGCCGTTGAGCCTCGGATTTCGTGCCAGCAGTTAAGATTCTGGGGGATTCTCAAAAGTGCCTATAAATACCTGGCCAGAGATCTGCGCGAGTCCCAGTGAAAGGAGAGGGAAAATTTTGGATTAGTTGTAATTTTGTTTTTAGGTTTTTAGCTTCTCTCTCTTTCCTCCTTGAGTTTGTAGCCAAATTGAGAGAGAGTTCTTCACTTTGAGAGTTTGTAATCAAGACTTGTGACAATCTTGAAGCAAAGATTCATCAATGGAGCTTTCTTCTTCTATTTGCTAAACTTGAGTATGCTTTCTCTTCTTGTGCTTTAATTTCTTGTATTCAATTCTAGTCTTAGTTTAATTGATTAGATCTTTACTTTCATGGAGAATTATAGCTTGTTTGTTAGTGTAATGGAGGGCTAATTTCTTGAATGCATGGCTAGCTAAGACTCACCTAGCTACTACTAGCTCTTGATTGATTGTAAACTTCAATGCTTGCATAATTTCATGTTTCTTGTAAATTCCAATGAAGTTTGGATGTATCCTTTGGTGATTGCTTGCTAGATCTCTAGATGAATTGTGTGTCTCTTATAAAGAGTCTTTGATTGGATCAAAAGGATGGATTACCATGGTAGTGTCACTTGTGTAGCAAGATCAACTCAAGTACTTCAAGCTAACTTTGTAGTTAAGCTTTGAATGTACAAAAGAGTTTGATTCTTCTACCTTTGCACTAAATGAGTATCATGCCTATAGTTCCTCAATGTTCATCTAGTAAAAGGACCTAAGATTCAAGAAGAGGATTCTAGCTAACTAACTAAAAGGAACTCTAGTCTTCAAGAAGGAATACTACACATGCAAGCTATATTAAATTGCCTATGATTCTTGATGAGGCAATCTTGCAATCAACAATAGAGTTAGTATGTTAGCAAGAAGGTGTAGTAATGCTAGCCATGCATCTTTTTAATCAAAAGAGTTTATACATCTTATTCTAGCATTCTTATCTTTTCTTTACTTCATCACACTTCATTCACTTCACTTCTTTTTCACAATGCACCACCAATCCACAACTTCTTGTATATTGCTCTTGTGTAATTAACAAAGAAGAGGTATCGTTTCTTTGTCTCACTAGTATCGTGAAGCTTCTACGCTTGCTCTCCTCGTGGTACGACTCGATATAGCTACTTGCTATAACGAAAGATTGGAACAAGGTTAACCTTCACATATTCGAAGTAAACAAGATTAAAGGTGAATTCTAAACCATAAATCATCTTTTAAATACCCGATTCTTGAGCAATTAACATCATATACCTTAGTTTTACCAATCAAATTTTGGCGCCGTTGCCGGGGAGAGCAACGGTATTCTTAAAAGTGAGAAACTAAACGATATATCTTCTCTGTTGCAGGTACAGGTTGAAGATACAGGATATATTGCACAGCAGAATCATATAAGTGGACCTGGGCCTCTGCTCTCGAAAGCAGAGACCAGGATCCCTCCAAAGTGCCGCGGATCCACAAGTTTTGCCGTGGAAACGCGACACAGAGGAGTTCACTACTAATCTGTTTTCTGCAGGGCTTTCTGCTTTGCTAAAAACTGCTGCCTATATACCTGAAATCTTGTATTCTTCACCTGATATTTGTTAATCAACAGTAAAAGATTGGTTGTAATTGTTGATAAAAATTGTTTTGACATCTTGCATTATAGGCACGTGTCTTTCAATTTTTTTCAATTTACTGTTGAAGAGTGCGGGGGACAAGGTACGTAAAGCATTGCATATTGACTAGGAATCACACTTTGTTTGTTTAATTACGCTTTGGGTGATCCTTGTTTGTTTACATCGTACACTTGCACGAATCTACTTTAAGGGCAAATCCCATAACAAAGATAAGGTGGGGATTTTATCACCCCTTCCTTAGCCCACAAACCATTCTCCCCACGCATTCACAATCCTAAGCTTCTAATTAAAAATTGATAGACGTTGGCCCCTAGGGACATCCGGACTCGCTTAGGAGATTTTCCTAAGGGGAAAAAGTGTTGGAAAGTGACTTCTGTAAAATCGGTGTCTAGGAAAGGGGTTGAGGGCCGAAAGCCCGAAGGTTGCTGGTTACTTAATTAAGGAACGTCTTCGGACGGAAAACCTCCCACCAACCTTACCCTTCCCTGGCCGATTTGCTTATAGTCAGTGTCTGCACCGAACCTCCTGTGGATAGTCTATTTAGGAGTCACCTAGGACCAGAAACCCTAGAAAGCTTGGATTGATTTTTCTTTTTCTTGACTGTTATTTTTCATTTTCCGCTTGTTTGAAAGGTGCACGTTGATTGTGTATTTGTATGCGAGAGTGGTATAGGGAACCAATTTCTGCGAGGCTTGTGAGAGTTTCTACACTTCCACATACACCACCACTCGACACAATCATGACTGCCAACGTGTCGCTGCAGGACAAGTTCTATCCTATTCGCACATCGATTCCTTCTTGTATTCTCCTCCCGGACACTAATGACCATAATTTTGAGTTGAAACCTCAGTTCATAAACACTCTTCCACGATTTCACGGATTAGAATCTGAGGATGCTTACATCTTCATACGAGAGTTTGAAGAAGTATGCCTCATGATGAGGATTTCCCAGTTAAGTGAGGATGCTGTGAGACTTAGATTTGTCCCATTTGCACTAAAGGATATTGCGAAGAAGTGGCTGTACAGTCTTCCTGTCAGCTCAATCTCTTCATGGGATGATTTCGTTAAGGTCTTCCTTAAAAAATTTTATCCCATCCATAAGACAGCCCTCATGCGCAAAAATATAATGCAATTCAAACAAGAGCCCAATGAGCCATTTTGGAAGTACTTTGAGCGCTTTAAGGATTTAGTAGCCCTGTGTCCCCATCATGGTATAGAGAAGTGGCGCCAATGCCAGATTATATATGATGGGCTGGACTATCAAACTAAGACTCTCCTTGAAACCATGTGTCAAGGAGAATTTCTTAAAAAGGATGAAGACCAGGGTTGGGATCTTTTTGAGGCTCTAGCGGAGAAAACTATCCAGTGGGAATCCTGCTCTGAGAAACCCACACCAACAACTTCCAGAACTGGTTTACACTCTATAGGATCCTCTATAGCTGCAGAAGCTAAGATTACCCAGTTAATGAAGAGGATTGAATTGTTAGAATCAAGGGAACATTCTGTTAGTCAAGTCAACCCATCACGAGTGGCCAGCCCACCACCTGTTGCACCTATGGTCCACCCGGGTTGTACTTTCTGCCATGATCTGAATCATGTGTTGGAAGAGTGTCCAGTATATTACTCTCAAAATTTTCAGGAGAGTACAAATGCCGCGTATACCAGACCTTCATACAATCCTTACTCCAGGACCTACAATCCAGGGTGGCGTAACCATCCTAACTTCTCTTGGAGTCAGTCTGGTAATGAGCAGCCAAGACAACCATTTCCACATCAGCAATACCCTGCTCAGGCACATCCACCTAATTACCATCAAAACCCACCAAATTTCAATTCATATCAGAGTCCACCTAGATTCCAACCATTCCAAAATTCTGTGCCATATCAAGCTAATTTTCCACCCCCATACCAGAATCATCCACCACCCAATCCTTCAGATAAGAAAATCTCTGAGTTGGAGAAGATGATAGAGACTTTGTCCAAAACCCAAGCCGCAATGATGAATAATCAGCAGCAGGACATGAATAAGTTACAAATCCAAATAGGACAGTTGGCTAATTCCTTGACTGAAAGGCAAAAAGGAATGTTGCCTAGCCAACCTGTGCCTAATCCTAGAGCCCATTTTCCTCTGCATGAAGTTGAAGACTTGGGACCCAGCCAAAGCCACTGCCAAGCCATTCATATCCTAAGGTCTGGGAAACAAGTAGACAACAAGGTCTCAAATCAGTCTCCAAAATCTTTGTCAAAACCATCAACTTCTGTTCCAATTCAACCTTTGCAAGATATTCCTTCATCAAGTTCACAACCATCCACGTCCCAGTCAAAAGGAAAAGAGAAAGTTGATGAGCAAATTTATAAGCCTGTTGTCCCATTCCCGAATAGGCTTACAAATCATAAGAATAATGCTCACATGGAGAAGATCAGAGAGATATTTAACCAAGTGCAAATCAATGTCCCTCTCTTAGATGCTATTCAGCAAGTCCCATCATACGCTAAGTTTCTGAAAGAGATGTGTACTAAGAAAAGAAAGGCAAATGTCCCTAAGAAAGTCTTTTTGGCTTCCAATCTGAGTGAATTGCTTAATGGTCCAATCCCTGTAAAGTACAAGGATCCAGGGAGCCCTACCATTTCTTGTATCATAGGGCAGACCACTGTAAATAGGGCTTTGCTAGACTTGGGCGCAAGCATCAATCTTCTCCCCTTTTCCGTATACCAGCAACTTGGGTTAGGCAACCTTCGTCCTACCCAGATGACTATTCAGCTGGCTGATCGCTCTGTTAAGATTCCCAAGGGGGAAATTACGGATGTCTTAATACGGGTGGGGGAATTCATTTACCCCGTGGACTTTGTTGTTTTAGAAACACAGCCCGTACAAAACCACAGAGCGCAAACTCCTGTCATTCTAGGATGTCCTTTCTTAGCCACAGCGAATGCAATCATTAACTGTCGAAATGGATCGATGCGGCTGACGTTCGGAGATATGACGAAGGAGGTGAATGTCTTCCATCTGGGGAAGCAGCCAAGGGATGTGGAGAATGACTCTTTTGATGTTAACTTGATAGAGGGATTAACCAGTGAACACGTGGAGGAGGTGGAATATGATTCTGAAGAGGAATTTGAGTTAGAAGCTGACGACCTAACTTTTGACCAGATTGTTGAATCAGATGTTGAAAGGACTACGAATTCCAACCCTGTTCTTCCCTTGCACCATGAGCAACCTGTTATAGATCCTGTCCCTTCTGTTGAGCTTAAGGCTCTTCCCACCCATATCAAGTACAAGTACTTGGGTGAGAAGGAATCCTTTCCGGTAATCATTGCATCTAATCTTACGGAACAACAAGAAGAGGACCTTTTGACTGTGCTTAGGGAAAATAGAGAAGCCATTGGTTGGACCATGGCTGATATTAAGGGGATTAGTCCTTCCATTGTCCAACATAGAATTCACTTGACGGAAGAGGCCAAGCCTAAAAGAGACCCACAGCGTCGACTTAACCCAATAATGCAAGAAGCTGTTAGATCGGAGATTCTGAAACTCTTAGACAATGGGATCATATATCCAATATCCGATAGTCAATGGGTGAGTCCGGTCCACGCTGTGCCTAAGAAAGCTGGCTTTACTGTTGTGGAGAATGAGAATAAGGAATTAATACAAACACGTCTTCCAACAAAGATTCGAGTTTGTATTGATTACAGGAAACTGAATAGTGCCACACGTAAAGACCACTTTCCTCTTCCATTTATTGATCAGATGCTGGAGAGATTGGCGGGGCATGAGTATTATTGTTTCCTGGATGGATATTCAGGATATAATCAGATCCCAATTGCTCCCGAGGACCAGGAAAAGACTACCTTCACCTGTCCGTTTGGAACGTTTGCATACCGTAGGATGCCCTTCGGTCTTTGCAATGCTCCAGCAACGTTTCAACGTTGCATGTTGAGCCTGTTCTCGGACATGGTGGAGAAATTTTTGGAAATCTTTATGGATGACTTTTCAATATATGGGGATACATTTGAGCAGTGCTTGTACCACCTAAAGCTGGTTTTACAACGATGCACGGAAAAGAATTTGACACTTAATTGGGAAAAGTGTCATTTCATGGTCAAGCACGGAATTGTACTGGGGCACAAAATATCAAGCATTGGAATCGAGGTAGACAAGTCTAAGGTGGAAGTTATCACCAAGCTCACTGAACCGCAATGTTTAAAAGACATTAGATCTTTCTTAGGGCACGCGGGCTTCTATAGGAGATTCATTCAAGGGTTTAGCAATATTGCGAGACCTTTGACAAATCTCTTAGGAAAAGACGTACCCTATATCTTTGATGAAGAATGTCGAAAATCGTGGAAAGAGCTAAAGAATAGACTTGTTTCTGCACCAATAATATCTGCACCGGACTGGACCAAATCATTTGAAATTATGTGCGATGCCTCTGACTTTGCGATAGGCGCTGTTTTAGGACAGCGTATCGAAAACAGGCAGCACGTAATATACTATGCTAGCAGAACGCTAAACGATGCCCAACTTAATTACACGACCACTGAAAAAGAATTTTGGCAGTTATTTTTGCGTTAGAGAAGTTCCGACAATATCTGCTAGGGTCCAGGACCATAATTTTACTGATCACTCCGCCCTGAGGTACTTGATGCAAAAGAAGGACGCAAAGGCAAGATTGATTCGATGGATCCTTCTTTTGCAAGAGTTTGACTTGGAAATAAAAGATAAAAAGGGCGTTGAGAACGTGGTTGCGGATCATTTGTCAAGAATACCGAACGCACCCCATGAGAAAGTACCGATTAACGAGAACTTTCCTGACGAGCACATCTTTGTGCTAAGTGGAGAGCCTTGGTATGCTGATATTGTAAACTACCTTGCTACCAGGCAAATTCCTTCCCATTGGTCAGGACAAGAGAAACACCGTTTTCTGAGACAAATGCGGTTCTTCTTTTGGGATGAGCCGTATTTATTTAAATACTGTCCTGACCAAATTATTCGTCGATGCCTTCCGGAGGATGAATACCAGAGCGTTTTGACATTTTGTCATAAATTAGCTTGCGGTGGACACTTTGGTCCACGAAAAACTGCGGAAAAAGTGCTCCAGAGTGGATTCTACTGGCCCACTCTCTTTAAGGATGCCTATACTTTTTGCAAGCTTTGTGACAGATGTCAAATGATGGGTCGTATTACTCAAAAAGACATGATGCCCCTCACACCCATCTTGGAAGTCGAGATCTTCGACCTCTGGGGCATTGATTTCATGGGACCCTTTCCTCTGTCCTACGGCAACCAATACATCTTGGTAGCCGTAGATTATGTTTCCAAGTGGGCTGAAGCAATTCCTACACGAACTAATGACAACCAAGTTGTCATTAAATTTTTAAGAGAGTACATCATTTCACGCTTCGGAGCCCCCCGTGCGATATTGAGCGACAATGGGAGTCACTTCTGCAATAGGGCTTTTGAAGCCTTGATGCGGAAGTACTCCATTACTCATAAATTGTCCACGGCCTATCATCCTCAGACCAATGGGCAAGTTGAGGTAACAAACAGACAGATAAAACTCATTCTGGAGAAAACTGTAGGACAGAATCGTAAGGATTGGTCCGTCAAACTGACTGATGCCTTATGGGCATACAGGACCGCCTACAAGACTGTCCTCGGTATGTCTCCGTACCGAGTTATATTTGGGAAACCATGTCACTTGCCCGTTGAGTTAGAACACCGTGCACTATGGGCTTTAAAGCAACTAAATCTTGATTTGGATAAAGCCGGTGTTCTCAGGAAGTTACAGTTATCTGAGTTGGAGGAGCTACGAAATGAAGTATACGATAACGCTCGGATTACGAAGCACAGGACCAAGCTGTTTCACGACAAGTCCATTCACAGGAAGATTTTTGTTGTCGGACAAAAGGTTCTGCTCTATAATTCTCGACTCCACCTCTTCCCTGGTAAACTGCGTACCAGGTGGTCAGGACCGTTCATCGTTCAAACTGTCTTTTCCCATGGAGCTATAGAGATTCTTGACCCAACCAATGGCAATATATTCACTGTAAACGGACAACGCTTAAAGCCATTTTTTACCACAGATTCATTGTCACAAGACGTTCACGAACTGGGTCTTTATGACCCAGTTTATTTGTGACCTTTCCATTTGTATATTTTCCCATGCATTTTTCATGAAAATCATTTTGGGACCACCACTTGTTAATATTTTTCTTTTACATTTTTTGTAAATAATATAAAAAAATAAAAAATAAAAAATTTTTTTGGGATTTTTGTGCATGAAAAGAATTTCACATCCCTAGGTTTCTCTTTCCTCCCTAGGATTCCTTTCATCTTTCAAAATGCTTTGACCAAGGGTGGTAATTCAAGTTTTGACCTAGGGGTAAAATTGTACATCCCACTTTTTACCTACCCTATTTAAACATCTCCTCCTCACTTCATACTTCCTCACCAGAGAAAGTGATTTCAGATCTGAGATCTTCTTCCCAAACCCAACCTCCTCCAAAAATTTGATCCCACCTCTCCTCCAAATTGCCGCGCCCTGCCGCCCATCTGCGGCCATTCTGTCACCTCAGGCGTGCCGGAAAGCTTCATTCTGGTTGATTTTCAGTGCTGAACACAGATCCAGACTTCTTCTTCCCAAGGCCATCTTTGTGCCTACTGCACTACTCTGTTGGATTTCCCCCACGATCTCCGGGGGTGGTTTGCAATTTCTTATCTCAAATCTTTTAATCCTTTGTTTTTTAGCAATTATGGCCCCAAATCTGTATGTAGAGAGAGATTTTTCTGCACTTTTTAATGAACATGGGGGGTATGGGCATATTTTTGTGGATCGCATCCGCGCGTATAATTGGTACACTTTGGTATTTGATCATCATGAACATGAAGCCTTTTATTGCCCTGATCTGGTTAACACTTTTTACAATGCAATCGATTATGCTTCTGTAAATCATGACCCATACCAATTTGTCTCTCGCATGCCGTATGGTGACATCTGGGTCACACTTCCACTGCTTGAACAAATCACTCATGCCCCCATTGTTCCACATCCTAGCGACCCCTTGCCCTTAATCGATTACCTAACAATTATGGGTGTACGCTGCACTATCCAGGATCGTGGGCTCAAAGCCCAATCTACATTCAGAAACATTCACTGCGTTGGACGTTGGATCCAACGAAATATTCTTGGGCTCGATCACACTTCAACCTTTAGCAGGCCTGTGCTTCAGATTATTCATGATTTGATGACACAGAATCACACAGTCTGTTTAAACCAGACTATCTTCCGTGCTATTATTGAAAATTCCTCTCGCACTCGAGGTGCAAAGTTTTCTCATTCTATATTAATTACACGTCTGTGTCGACATTTCATGTCCGACGCCATTTTTCGACATTTGCCCGAGTGACGATTACACTAGAGAGACCCACAAGCGCTTACAATAGTTGCTTGCAGGCACTCTGGACACCCAGTGTCATGCCTGAGACTGTACCTGTGGAGTCCTCTTCAGAGGAAAGCTTAGAGGTGGAAGATGAGCCCCAATTCTGGAGGCAGGAGCCCCCAACTGAACCAAAAGCCCTCATGTCTACTATCTGGAAAGGCATGAAGAAGATATTTCGGGGACAAGTCAGGCTCAGAAAGAAAGTGGAGGAGGAATCATCTAGGATATCCTCTCGTTTAGATGGGATCGAGGCCAGGCTGAGGAGGACACAATCAGCTGGACCCAGTACCACTGCGGGTCCAAAAAGGACGAGGGAATGACTTTTCACCTTTACCTATTTCATGCATCATTTTATCTCACATACATTGAGGACAATGCATGAGATAGGTATGGGGGGTAGATATACTAACATAGGATTTTTTCTTTTTAGGCCTTTTTATTTTTTAGAATTTTTTTTACTTTCTTCTTAGGTTTTTCTTTTATTTTTTGATTTTATCTTTCTTATAGATTTTTCACTTTCTTTTTCTTTTTAGATTTTACCTTTCTTTTAGAAAAATAAAAAAAAATTATAATAAAAAAAAAAAAAAGAGAAGAAATTCTTTGATCCATGTTTAAAGAATCTAAATTGAAATTTAGGGATTAAGGAAGACCTTAACTAAGATTTCCAATTATAAGTTGAAAAGAGGAATTTTGTTGGATTTTTAGGTTAAGTAATAAAGGATTAGAAAAATTACTAGATTTTAATTCTTTCTTTAGGATATATATATTCAACATATTGAGGGATTAATCAAAGACTTTGTGACTTTATTCACATATATATATAATAAAAAAAAATGTGTGTATATAAATAAAAAACCACTGATTAAGCTGGTAGGTCGTGCCTCAAGAAGCATTGCCAATCACGCCTAAAAGTGGTCAAAAAAAAAAAAAAAAAAGAAAAAAATAATACTTAGCCACTGATTAAGCTGGTCAGTCGTGCCTCAAGAAGCATTACCGGTCACGCCTAAAGGTGGTTAAGTCCTTAAAATCCTAAGTACTTAGTTTACTCGAGTCTTCGAACCCGAGGGATGTATTCTCATCTGGTGCCCTAAAACCATCTGGTTTGGGAGTCATCGGTAAGAAGCTCGCTACATGGGTAGACTAGGATACCTAAGGATGATAAGGAAATGTAAATAAATAAAAATTGTATATACATATATAAAAAAAAAAAAAAAAATTGTTATGTATATAAGTAAATAAATGAACTTAGTCTGAGAGAGATCCTTCATATTTATAGATATATATATCCTAGGATTGATGCAAAATCCGGTTTTTGATCTTCTCCCCAAAATCTTAACCTAAGCTGAAAACAAAATTCTAAATAGATACTTATAAGAAGAATGAAAAGTTAAGAGTAACCTAAAACCTATAGGTCAATTTAGAATCTTTAAAGCATGGATCAAAAATTTCACTAACCCCTTTTATTTTTCTTTTTGGATTTTGTGGGTGTAATCCGCTGAAAACCCTCAGGAGACAACACTCCTCCTCTAGGGTAACCTAGAGGTTTAACGGCTTGTTGCACGTGCTCAGTGCAATCGTGTCACCTACGAAAGTGGTGTAATAAATAGTTAGGATTTTTTCTTTCTTTTTCTTTTATTTTTGCTCGAGGACGAGCAAAAGCTAGGTATGGGGGTGTGATTGTTACACATATTTGCATTTTATACCACCTTTATACCTTGCATATTGTATATTAAATATGATTTTTAACCCATATTCTCTCTAATTTTGCAGATCTCCACTTTAAAGAAGAAAAGTAATTAACCACCTTAATTAGTGATAATTAAGGGGGTTAATTAAAAATTAGCCAAAGATCAAACCAGATCTCACCAAGATCTGAGCGCCAACTGCAAAATCCAACCAGTCCACGTGGCCAACAACCTAACCAACAGATCGCACCAGAAAGATCCGGCTCAACGGCCCGGATCTGGCGGCAATCCCGCGGCGATCCGCGGCAATCCCAAGGCCGTTGAGCCTCGGATTTCGTGCCAGCAGTTAAGATTCTGGGGGATTCTCAAAAGTGCCTATAAATACCTGGCCAGAGATCTGCGCGAGTCCCAGTGAAAGGAGAGGGAAAATTTTGGATTAGTTGTAATTTTGTTTTTAGGTTTTTAGCTTCTCTCTCTTTCCTCCTTGAGTTTGTAGCCAAATTGAGAGAGAGTTCTTCACTTTGAGAGTTTGTAATCAAGACTTGTGACAATCTTGAAGCAAAGATTCATCAATGGAGCTTTCTTCTTCTATTTGCTAAACTTGAGTATGCTTTCTCTTCTTGTGCTTTAATTTCTTGTATTCAATTCTAGTCTTAGTTTAATTGATTAGATCTTTACTTTCATGGAGAATTATAGCTTGTTTGTTAGTGTAATGGAGGGCTAATTTCTTGAATGCATGGCTAGCTAAGACTCACCTAGCTACTACTAGCTCTTGATTGATTGTAAACTTCAATGCTTGCATAATTTCATGTTTCTTGTAAATTCCAATGAAGTTTGGATGTATCCTTTGGTGATTGCTTGCTAGATCTCTAGATGAATTGTGTGTCTCTTATAAAGAGTCTTTGATTGGATCAAAAGGATGGATTACCATGGTAGTGTCACTTGTGTAGCAAGATCAACTCAAGTACTTCAAGCTAACTTTGTAGTTAAGCTTTGAATGTACAAAAGAGTTTGATTCTTCTACCTTTGCACTAAATGAGTATCATGCCTATAGTTCCTCAATGTTCATCTAGTAAAAGGACCTAAGATTCAAGAAGAGGATTCTAGCTAACTAACTAAAAGGAACTCTAGTCTTCAAGAAGGAATACTACACATGCAAGCTATATTAAATTGCCTATGATTCTTGATGAGGCAATCTTGCAATCAACAATAGAGTTAGTATGTTAGCAAGAAGGTGTAGTAATGCTAGCCATGCATCTTTTTAATCAAAAGAGTTTATACATCTTATTCTAGCATTCTTATCTTTTCTTTACTTCATCACACTTCATTCACTTCACTTCTTTTTCACAATGCACCACCAATCCACAACTTCTTGTATATTGCTCTTGTGTAATTAACAAAGAAGAGGTATCGTTTCTTTGTCTCACTAGTATCGTGAAGCTTCTACGCTTGCTCTCCTCGTGGTACGACTCGATATAGCTACTTGCTATAACGAAAGATTGGAACAAGGTTAACCTTCACATATTCGAAGTAAACAAGATTAAAGGTGAATTCTAAACCATAAATCATCTTTTAAATACCTGATTCTTGAGCAATTAACATCATATACCTTAGTTTTACCAATCAATTAGCTAGTTTTTCTTTTGTGGTAATATACTTTAGTTGTGTATACATGTGTTTGGACACATATATTGCATAAATATTATTACATTCCTACATATATTCTGTAATAAATCATTACAAACTCACTTGTCTTAATGTCCTAATCCTTACAGGGTGATAAAGAGAAGATTAAACATGAATCCTATCCAAAATAAACCTAAAAGTTCAAATCAAATAGGGATCAACTCAAATTCAGAGAATCTTGAGTCTATCTTATCTGAGGATTCGATTTACCAGATAAGAAAATACTATAAAAATTCAAAGAAAAAATAAATTTTTGAAGATCCTATTGGGTTTGTTGAGGATAAATGGATAGAGAGAAGATCAACGGATGAGGTGAAGCAAATTAGATTCGGATTCAGACTAGATACAGTTTAGCATTTTAATCATAACTTTCGCTACCGAATCTCAAATCGAATGATTAAAAATGATCCAAAAAGAAAATTTGAAGGGATACAACTCTTATGTTGATCACTGTTTTGAATTCTATCATCTAATAAGTAATATTCAGCAATCAATAAGCCAATAAGCTGCAGATCAGAACTATGGATAAATCAAATTAAGTTTAGAGATAAGGGGATGATTCAAATTCAAAAATAGTCAGCTTATCCTATCTCCCTACGCTCTCCCTTATCCCTGTTTTTATATAAATACCTGTATTCACTGAGAGAGAGAGAGAGAGAGTACACCAGAGAGCTCAAAAACCAGAAAAAGAGAGTTTTGAGCGTTGTAATGCGAGATTGGAGAGGATCAAGGGCTTTGTATTTGATGCTTATTGAATATAATTCAGAATTCTTCTTCATGATCTTGCAGCTTCAGTCTAAGTCTTTCTTTAATTTTCTCTTTATTTTTTTATTCTATTCTTTTCTTGCATATTTGAAGTCATCACTAATCTTATGCATATTCTTTTCTCTTTTCTTTTATTAGCTTCTTTTGTTTTTAGCATTGTTTGGAGGAGGGAGACATCAAGGCGACGATAAGAAATAAGTTCACTGGTTCATCTTTCTCTTCCCTTCGTACCAATCTCTTAATTTCTTTTTTTTGTCCTTTAGTTATTCAAATCTTCGCAAAAAGGTTAGTATTTCTTTCTTCTTTTGCTTTCTTCATATTTTTATTTTTCTTTTACTTTATTCACGTTTTTATTTTTCTTTTGCTTTCTTCTACAAGATCTTAATTTATTTATTTTTTTCAGAACAAAATTTCAACCTTCATCCAAGAGATTTCTCAACTAGAGTAAGATAAAAGTGAGATTTTTAATAACTAAATTTTTTAGAACAAATCTCTATGAACTTGCCACTACACACTTTGTTAAAATGATTCTAGCAAGTTTAGGTTTAATAACTTGTACGTGATTCAATAAAGATGGAGTTTTTCATGAACTTTGAAACGCGAACAGTTTTTGGCGCCGTTGCCGGGGACTTGTAAAAAATTTTGGTTTTGAAAATCAACATCTAATCTTTTTCTAGTTTAATATTAAAAAAATTAAAAAACTAAAAAAATTTCAAAAATTTTAAAAAAATTCAGAAAGTTAAATCTTTAAAAAAAAGTTCAAAATTCTTTTCTTTTTTAATTATTTTTCTTCCATCCTTAAGATTTAATTTCAAATTTTCTTTTGCAGGGATATTGCATAAACAAAGGAAGACTTGCACAACAATAAGAAACTTGCTTGCTTATGACATATTGCTTTGCTAAAATAAAAATAAATAAAAATTTGCTTGCTTCAGAGTCATTGGAGAGGTTATAGTATTTTCTAACTTTACCCACGAATCTCTTGTCAGTGGGATTTTGGTGGTGCTTATTAATTGAATTTTGTGCTGCATTAGTACATACTTGCATAAAAAGATCTTAAGAGCTGCCCCCCCTCACATAAGGTCGGGATTTCATCACCTGTTCCTTGGCTCAAAAATTACAACCGCATATAAGTTTTTTTTTTCAAGCTTGAACTAATTTAAAATCAATTAGAACTCAGCCGCTAGGATTTCGAGCTCATTTAAGTGGAGCTATTTTGGGAAGACTCCAGTGAACACTTACAAGCTTTCTAAGAGGAACTTCCTTATGTAAAAAAGATGACTTACCCATTGCGGTAGTGCCTAGCCTGGAGGAAGAACATAATCATTTGTTTGACGAATTTAACTGGTAAACCCACAATCCTTCCAACCTAGTTAGGAGCTGCCTAACTAGGGAGGATTCTATTCTCTTAAGATTAGTGGTTAAAAAAAACTGATTACCTTTAAATTAAATTCAAAATAAAGAAAACACTTGACTGTAATTGATTGGTTGAGTAATCTTGTGTATAATCTTATCTAGGATTTAGAAAATCCTTCATCAGTGTAGTACCCTGGTTCATGCGAAAGTGGGTTCGTGTTAAGGGTCGATTAGAATCTATTACTGTTTTTGACCCTACTGCAATAATGGGTGATGCTAATGAAACCAAACAAATGACCTTAAAGGATTACATGTATCCTACAAGGTCCACCCAACCTTCCTGTAGCACCTTGCCAGCCTTTACAGCAAATTTTAAAATTAAATCTGGGATGATACAGATGCTTCCAGTCTTTTGGGATTGGCAGATGAGAACCCATACCAACACGTTAGGGAATTTGAGGATATTTGTGGAATCATGAAGTATCATCAAATGACAGAGGAATCCCTAAACTTAGGTATTCCCTTTTTCTCTAAAAGAAAGAGCCAAATCTTGGCTTCTTTCTCTCCAACAGGGTTCAATTTTTACTTGGGTAGGATTAGCCGACGCCTTCTATAGGAAGTTCTATTCTAAGCAGAAAACTGCTACCATATGTCAAGCCCTCAACACCTTCCATCAACTACAAGGGGAGATGTTCTTCACATATTTTGAAAGATTCAAGGATCTTTTACTTTAGTGTCCCCATCACGGATTCGAAAAGATCTGTTTGATTCAAATTATTTACGAAGGGTTAGACAACTCAAATAAGACTATGATTGAGTCCCTTTGCAATGGAACATTCACGAGCAAAATGACCGATAATGCATGATAATTCTTGGAAGAGGTAGCAGAAATACTCTAGAATGGGAGCCTATTAGTGTTGATAATAAGAAACTTACCACCTCAACTGCCACTAACAGGGGTGGTATACATAAAGTCAACCCTAATTTTGAGAGTGATGCCAAATTGACATCAGTAATACGAAGACTTGAAGCATTAGAATTAAGTAAGGGAGCACAATCTTCAGCTCCCGAACCATGCAAGCCAGTGGTGTCTCCCATTTGCGTCCTTTGTGATAGCGAAGACCACTTGGTTGAATAATGCCCCGGGTTGCCAATTATCAAAGTGGAGCAAGAAAATGTACTCAATACATTTCGCAAGCCCAATCCCAACAATAACTCATTTAGTGAAGCATACAATCCGGGATGGCGAAATCATCCTAACCTTTCATGGAAGTCTCCTCAAGGACAAGGATATGGTGGATCATCATCATTTCAAGGACCATCTTCTGATAATCAACTTTACAAGGAAAATCAATTCAATGCAATACCATCTGTCCCTCCATATGTCCTTCCCAATCAAAGAAAACCATCTTTAGAGGACATTGTCCAATAATTCATGCAGAGCCAACTAATATCAAACTCAAGCCCAAATGTGTCACAATCAGGATCAGACGATAGCCAGGCTCGAGGTTCAGATAGAACAGATAGCTGCAACTATTAGGGAGAGAGAGAAAGGACATTTCCCTAGTCAAACTGTGCCCAACCCGAGAGGACAACCTGGTCCTCAAAATACTCCAGCAGGCCAGTTTGAAATTAGTTCTGATTCAAACCGTCAAGTCCAAGACATCCACACTTTACGGTCAGGTAAGAGAGTGGACAACCAAGTCCAAGATCCACCAAACAATCCTAATATTATAAAAGAAAAGGAAAAAAGGAACCAAAAGAGTCAACTAAGAAAGATGATCAAGTTATTATTGACAATCAAGATAAATCTTTTGTGCCTAAAGCCCAACCAACTAGGAAGAAAAACACTGTGAGGGAATTTTAGAAATTTTAAAAAATGTCTAAATCAACATTCCCTTCTTGGATGCCATTAATCAGATACCTTCATATACTAAATTTCTAAAGGACCTAACCACGATCAAGAGGAAAAGTTTGTGCCTTGTGAAGCTGCATTTGCTACACAAGCATCATGTCTCATCCAGCAACCCATTGCACCCAAATATGAGGATCCAGGGAGTCCAACTATTTCTGTTAGGATAGGAGATCAGGTTATGGATCGGTGTCCACTAGATTTAGGGGCAAGTGTAAACTTTTTACCCTATTCTGTGTACAAATAATTAGGTTTAAGAGAGTTACAACCCACTAACCTCACATTGCTTCTAGCAGATAGGTCAGTTAAGGTCCCCAAGGGAATTGTTGAGGATGTTACTTTGAAAGTCGATGAATTCTATTTTCCTATTGACTTTGTGGTCTTAGACACTGAACTAGTTAGAGATCCAAGCAATCATTCTCCTGTGATTTTAGGGAGACCATTTCTTGCTACTGCTGATGCTGTTATTAGATGTAGGAATGGAGTCATGACCTTGTCATTTGAGAATATAACAGTTGAGCTAAACGTTTTTCATACTAGTTCCCAACCACATGTAATGGACGATCATGAGGAGGTCAACATGATTGATGTGTCGGTCAATCACACCTTTGAGTCTTGCTATGAAGACCCCTTGGAGAAATGCTTGGCCCATTTTGGAATGAATTTTGATATTGAGGAGTCTATATAAGAGGCGAACACATTGTTAGATTCTGTCCCCATCATGGACACCAACCTATGGAGACCTAAGGTAGAACCCTCACCATTGTCAATATATATTCTTGTTCCATCATTCGTTGAGCCTCCCAAGTTGGAGCTCAAACCTTTACCCGACACATTGAAGTATGCCTTTCTAGGTGAGTCAGAAATCTTGCTTGTAATCATATCATCTCATTTAGATAAGGACCAAGAAAAAAAGTTGCTAGATGTTCTTGAGGAACATAAGGAAGCCATAGGATGTACCATAGCAGACTTCAAGGGAATTAGCCCCTCTGTAGTAATGCACCAAATTCATCTTGAAGAGAATGCCAAGGTGTCGAGAGAACCATAGAGGCGTTTAAACCCTGTTTTAAAAGAGGTGGTGAGAGCGGAGATAACAAAATTATTAGATGCGGGTATCATTTACCCTATCTCTGATAGTCAGTGGAATAGTCCGGTACAAGTTGTACCCAAAAAGACTGGAGTCACAGTTGTTACTAATGAGAACAATGAGTTAGTTTCAACTCGTGTTCAAACTGGTTGGCGAGTGGGCATAGACTATAGGAAACTCAACTCTATAGCTAGGAAAGATCAGTTTCCTCTGCCTTTCATTGACCAAATATTAGAACGTATTGCCGCTGACGCTTACTATTATTCCTTCCTCGATGGTTATTTAGGATATAACCAAATCCACATTGCTCGTGAAGACTAGGAGAAAACGATATTCACATGTCCGTTTGGCACAGTTGCATATCGACGCATGCCCTTTGGGCTATGCAATGCACCGGCTACTTTTCAGCGGTGTATGTTGAGCATCTTTTTGGATATGGTTGAACGATTTTTAGAGGTTTTCATGGATGACTTCTCTGTCTTTGGGTCTACTTTTGATGAGGGTTTATATCATTTATCATTGGTATTGATAAGATGCAAGGAGAAGAACCTAGTTCTTAATTGGAAAAAATGCCATTTCATGGTGAAATCTGGGATTGTCTTAGAACACATTATTTCTGATAGAGGTATAGAGGTTGATAAAGGTAGAGCTAATCGCCAAATTACCACCTCCTAGAACTATTCGGGAGGTGCGATCTTTCTAAGGCCATGTTAGATTTTATCAAAGATTTTTCTAAAATCTCCAAACCTCTTTGTGATCTTCTAGCAAAGGATGTTCTCTTTGAGTTCACCTCTTCTTGTTTGGAAGCCTTTGAAAGGCTAAATACCGAGTTAACCTCAGCACCTATCATCCGACTACCTGATTGGAATCTCCCATTTTAGGTGATTTGTAATGCTTCTGACTATGTTGTAGGGGTTGTCGTAGGCCAACGAGTGGAAAAACTTCCTCATGTCATTTGCTATGCCAGTAAGACTTTTAACGACGCCCAACTGAATTATTCCACCACTGAAAAAGAGTTGTTGGCAGTCATTTTTGCTCTTGACAAATCCGTCCATACCTTATAGGTTCTAAGGTCATAATCTACACCGATCATGCAGCTTTGAAGTACCTTCTCATGAAAAAAGATGCTAAAGCCCGTTTAATCCATTGGATCTTACTCTTACAGGAATTCGACTAACAAATCCATGATAAAAAGGGAGCTGAGAATGTTGTAGCAGATCATTTATCTAGAATTATGGTTGAATCTATGTCCGACTTACTACCTGTCCTTGAGATATTTCCTAATGAGCAGTTAATGTCCGTCTCCTCTTCAATTGTTCCGTGGTATGCTGACATTGTGAATTACCTTGTTACAGAATAGATACCCAATTCATGGACCAAAAAAAATGATTGTGCTTCTTAGCTAGAGTCAAATGATTCTTCTAGGATGAACCATATTTGTTCAAGTGCTGTCCCGATCAGATCATTCGGCGCTACGTTCCTGACTCAGAATTTAGGAGCATCCTTTCATTTTGCCATGACCAAGCCGTGGAGGTCATTTTAGTGGAAAGAAAACTGCTGCAAAAATTTTGCAATGTGATTTTTCTTGGCCCACTCTATTTCGTGACTCTCATGTCTACTGTCAATCATGTGATCGTTGTCAACGATTAGGGAAGATTGCACGCCAGAATGAAATGTCGTTAAACTCGATCTTAGTTGTCAAAATCTTTGATGTTTGGGGCATTGACTTCATGGGTCCCTTTCTTATATCCCATGGATACCAATATATCCTTATAGCAGTTAACTATGTCTCTAAATGGATAGAGGCGGTAGCATGTAAAACTAAAGACCACAAAGTTATGGTAAACTTTTTAAAAGAGAATGTATTCTCTCATTTTGGCTTTCCTTATGCAATCATCAACGATGGTGGAAAACATTTCTGCAATCGTACATTTGAAGCATTAATGAGAAAATATTGCATCAAACATAAAGTAGCCACCCCTTACCACCCACAGACTAGTGGCCAAGTAGACATTTCCAATCGAGCCATCAAGACCATTCTAGAGAAAACTGTGAACACCATTAGAAAAGATTGGTCTCTTCGCCTGACTGATGCCTTATGGGCATATAGAAGTGCATTCAAAACTCCTATTGGAATGTCTCCATATAGGTTAGTTTATGGCAAGGCTTGCCATCTTCCTATCGAGTTAGAAAATAAAGTATACTGGGCAATCAAACGCCTAAATTTTGATCTAGACAAGGCAGGAGAGTCTAAGAAACTTCAACTGGATGAGCTTGAAGAGATAAGGAACGATGCATATGACTGTTCAAAATAATACAAGGATCGTATGAAGATTATCCATGATAGGATCATAACTCGAAAGGAATTTCAGCCAGGACAAAAAGTCTTGTTGTACAATTCCTGCCTACATTTCTTTCTGGGAAAACTGAAATCCCGTTGGACCGGTCTGTACATTGTTCATAAGGTACACCCACTCGTGCAGTTAAGGTCCACAATCCCACGGATGGTACCACTTTTCAAGTAAATGGTCATCGTTTAAAACCATACCGTGAGTACTTGAGCCCAGAAGTTGAGGGAATCCTTTTGGAAGATCCTGTTTATCAGGATTGATCTCGTTACATACTAGGGATCCATTTATGTATTATAATTTTTATATTTTTTCTCTTAACTAGACAATGATGGATAACATCCACTCGTCCTCATCAGGTACTATCTACTTTTCACATTCTTACATTTATAGCATAATATGCATTCATTCATACATTGAGGACAATGCATGAAATAAGTGTGGGAGAGGGTTAACATAGGTTTTCTTTTAGATTTTCTAAAAAAAATAAAATAAAAAAGATTTAAAATAAAAATATTAAAAAAACATTTTCTTTGTTACAAAAAAAAATTTTTGAAAAGGAAAATAATACTTTGACTTATTTTTGCAGGAAATTAAGTTAATTTTAAGGAATAAGAGAATCATAATTAGGATTTCTTATACTTGGTTGAAATAAGAATTTTGTTTAATTTCTAGGGATAGGAAGAAAAAATTGAAAAAGTAATCCAGTCTTGATTTTTATCTTGATAAAATATGCATCTTTTATATACTTACATACTTAGGGTTCAAAAATAAAGATTCTTATGCCCTAAAAAAAGAAGGAAAAAAAAGAAGACAATATATATATATTATATATATAATAAGAATCCTTTGATTAAGCTGGATTTTTGTGCCTCATAAGCCATGATTATTCACGCCTAAAAGTGGTTCATATCACCAAATAAATCCTTAGTTTTGTGGCCTTGTTTGCTCGAGTCCTAAGTCCTTAGGGTGTTTTCTCATCCGGTGCCCTAAAACCGTCCGGTTTGGGAGTCACCGACTAAGGCTCATTACATGGGCAAATTAGAAAGCCTAAGAAAGCTAATGAATATTACCACCAGTATATACACAAATAAGGCCTAAGAGTTCGAGTTGAAGAACCCTTAGTTAAAATATTCACGGTCACAAGATGCATATGACTTAGGGTAAAATAATAGACTAGATGAGAATACAATTTTATTCCTAACCTTAATTGATAACAAATATTTGAATAGAGGCTAAGTCTAAGGATGAATAATTCGATGCTCTTATAACTTAAAATTTGCTTAATACTTGTAAAAGCACTTCAAATATTTCCTCTTCTTTTCAAAATGTATTTTCGAAAATACTAACAAATTGTTTCTTTTCTTTATGGATTTTGTGGGTGTAATCCACTGAAAACCCTTAGGAGACTACAACTCCTCCTCTAGGGGTAACCTAGAGGTGTAAAGGTTTGCTGCACATGCTAAGTGTAATCGCGTGACCTGCGAAAGTGGTCCAATAAAAACCTTAGGTTGGTTTTGTTTTGCTCGAGGACGAGCAAAAGATAAGTGTGGGGGTGTGTTTGGACACATATATTGCATAAACATTATTACATTCCTATATATATTCTGTAATAAATCATTACAAACTCACTTGTCTTAATGTCCTAATCGTTGCAGGGTGATAAAGAGAAGATAAAAATGAATCCTATCCAAAACAAACCCAAAAGTTCAAATCAAACAGAGATCGATCAAATTCAGAGAATCTTGAGTCTATCTTATCTGAGAATTAGATTTACCAGATAAGATAATACTATAAGAATTCAAAGGAAAAATGAATTTTTGAATACCCTATTAGGTTTGCTGAGGATAAATGGATAGAGAGAAGATCAACGGATGAGATGAAGCAATTTAGATTCGGATTCAGACTGGATACAGTTTAGCATTTTAATCATAACATTCTCTACTGAATCTCAAATCAGATGATTCAAGATGTCCAAAAAGACGATTTAAAGGGCTACAACTCTTATGTTGATCACTATTTTGAATTATTTCATCTGATAAGTAATATTCAGCAATCAACACGCCAATAAGCTGCAAATCAGAATCTGGATAAATCTAATTAACTTTGGAGATAAGGGGAAGATTCAAATTCAAAAATAGCCATCTCTTCCTCTCTCCCTACGTTCTCCCTTATCCCTATTTTCTTATAAATACATATATTCATTGAGAGAGAGATAGAGAGAGAGTACACCAGAGAGCTGAAAAGCCAGAAAAAGAGAGTTTTGAGCGTTGTAATGCGAGATTGGAGAGGATCAAGCGCTTTGTATTTGATGCTTATTGAATAAAATTCAGAATTCTTCTTCAGGATCATGCAGCATTTAGTCTAAGTCTTTCTTTAATTTTTTCTTTATTTTTTATGCTATTCTTTTCTTGCATATTTAATTCCATGAAGTCATCACTAATCTTATGCATATTCTTTTCTCTTTTCTTTTATTAGCTTCTTTTATTTTCAGCATTGTTTGGAGGAGGGAGACATCACGGCGACGACAAGAAACAAGTTCACTGATTCATCTTTCTATTCCCTTCGTACCAATCTCTTAATTTCTTTTTTTTACTTTAGTTATTCAAATCTTCACAAAAAGGTTAGTATTTCTTACTTCTTTTGCTTTCTTCATATTTTAATTTTTCTTTTACCTTATTCATATTTTTATTTTGCTTTTGCTTTCTTCTACAAGATCTTAATTAATTTATTTATTTTTTAAAAACAAATTTTCAACCTTCATCAAGGGATTTCTCAACTAGAGTAAGATAAAAGTGAGATTTTTAATAACTAAATTTTCAAGAACAAGTCTCTGTGGATTCGACCCTATACTTGCCATTACACATTTTGTTAAAATGATTCTAGTAAGTTTAGGTTTAATAACTTGTACGTGATTCAACAACAATGGAGTTTTTCATGAACTTCGAAATAGTGATCAACATAAGAGTTGTAGCCCTTTAAATCTTCTTTCTGGATCATCTTGAATCATTAGATTTGAGATTCGGTAGTGAAAGTTATGATTAAAATGCTAAACTATATCCTGTCTGAATCCGAATCTAATTGCTTCATCTCATCTGTTGATCTTCTCTCTATCCATTTATCCTCAGCAAACCCAATAGGGTCTTCAAAAATTCATTTTTCCTTTGAATTTTTATAGTATTATCTTATCTGGTAAATCTAATCCTCTGATAAGATAGACTCAAGATTCTTTGAATTTGAGTCGATCCCTGTTTGATTTGAACTTTTGAGTTTGTTTTGGATAGGATTCATATTTATCTTGTCTTTATCACCCTGCAACGATTAGGACATTAAGACAAGTGAGTTTGTAATGATTTATTACAGAATATATGTAGGAATGTAATAATGTTTATGCAATATATGTGTCGTTTATCTTTTGCTTTTATAACTTGCCTAAGCTAGTTTGTTAACATTGCTTTTGTTCTTTACTACAAGCTGATGATTTGCTTGCCCATGTGTAGAGTATTTTTCCATGCTCACTTAGTTAATAGATATCTTTGTATATATGGGTATATAGATTAATTTATTTGCTCATATACATGTGTGTGTGTATTGTCTATGTATCTATCTTGTGATTGAATATTGTATTTAAACCATATTTAAGCTATAAATCAAGATAGCAATTACTCACCTCAAATCTTATCTAAAGGAATTACGAGGAGAAGTTCAGAACCCGTTAAGGGTATTCGGCTTCAATATCTTGTTTTTAATATCTTAATATATGATTTAATTATTGAAAAATATATTGTTAATATTATAATAATAAAATAAAAATAAAAAACTTTTGATATCATTTTCATGTGTTTTTCATGCTTATAAGATTTTTGGTGTTATTTCTCAGTTTTATGTATATAAATATGCAAGTAAAAATAATTTTCAAAAGCCCTAAATTCCTACATTTTAAAACTGTTTTTAGGGTTGTCCTAGTCGACCGAGTTGACCTGGTCCGGTCGACCAGGCGGTCGACCAAAGTAACCTGTTATACAAAAAATATTTTGGCCTAAAACTGGTCGACAGACTGTAACCAAGTTGCTCTCGGTTGACCCCGGTCGACTGGGCGGTCAACTTGGCGGTCGGGTCTGTGCTGTTTTGCTCGTTTTTAAAAGCCTTAAAACTCTCTCTCATTATCTCATCTCCACCAAACCCCTCTTCTTCTCCTCCCTATTTTTCTTCCCTCTAATCCTCCCAAATCATTTCAAATCTCTAATTAAACCTTAAAATTGGTTGGATCTCTCATTAACACTTTAGATCTGTTTGATTTCAGGATTTTGGATTTTTTCAAGGTATAATCTCTTATCTCTCAAAATCTTCATGATTTCATTATTTTTCTAAGAAATCTTCTTATTTTTCGTGCCAAATCCTTATTTATCATCTTCACCATGTCAAAAAGGGATAGATCTGAGAAGGGTAAACAACTTGAACCATCCTCTAACCCTTTTATTTCTCAGAATGCTTCTCATGAATTTTCATTTATTCATAATAAGCATGTTATTTTTGGTAGAACAATTGTGCTCGCTGATTTTGAGCACCTAAATCTAGCAAGCATTTTGAACACAAGCTCCCTTGAATATCTCATTACCTTTAAGGAACCAATTTATCCTGAGCTTGTGCACTGTTTTTACTCTAACCTGACGTTCCAAAATAATCACATCAGATCTAGGGTTCTAGGCAAAGATATTAATATTTTTTTAGATCGATTTTCCCATTGCTACACCTCTCCTATGAGGGTGTATATATTTACAATGTTGATCTCCATAATTTTGAATATCCTGACGGTGAATCTGCCCTCACCGCATCTCTTCTGCTTCATGATAATGACAACCCCACTTTAGTTAGGAATGAAGAGGTGAAATATTATACACTCACTGACCAAGTCCTAGCCAAAATTGTGTTCAATAATCTCCTGCCAAAATCAGGAGAACATAGTCATGCACGATTCTGCTCCCATATTGATTTATTGCTTTCTGAAAGGCATTAAAGTTAATATTCCCAAGCTCATCATTGATTACATGGCTTCTGAGCACCTCCTGATCTTAAACCGTCACTTACCATTTAGGATGCTTATTACCCGCATCCTCAAACAACTAAAATTTGATCTTTCTGCTGAACGGTCCATCGAACCGTCTGTTGATATCAACAACACTCTCTAAAAGAGGATGCGTGCTAGGGAGCGTGCTTCTGCTCCTCAGCCCCCTCCTATCATTCCTGTTATTACCTCTGGATCCTCTTCAGCCTTTTCAGCCTCCATTGATCCATACACAGCTCTCTCTGCTCAGCTTCAGAAGCATGATCTGAAGATGACCGCAAATTTTCAAAGGATGGAGCACAGAATTAACAATGACCTGTAGTACATCTGCGCTTCTATTTGCTATCTCCAGACTTATGTCGACGAGACCTACAGTAGGAACGTTTGGCCTATTTCACTTCTGAGAGGCCACTCACAGCCCCTTCCTACAGCGGGTCCTCCGTTTGACACTTGGGTACCTCGTTCAGCTTCTTTCGAGGAATCTGCTCCTCCTAAAGATCCCGACTTTCAGGAAGATTGACCCCTTTTGTTGATGACAAAAAGGGAGAGAGAAATATTCTATGGAGTTGTCTTGGGAGTTAACTTGGGTGTTTTTATTTGAGTTTTTATTTATATATTTTTTATTTGTGCGACTATAGTATTTGGTGGACATGTATTTTTACATTGCAGTACTTATTTTGTGGTATGTAACTTGTTTTGAGGTTGGCATGAACCTCTGTATGGCCAAATTTATTTTATGATATTACTATTATCTTTGGGAAGTTATGTATCTCTTTCTTTCTGTTGATATGTTTGATACATACCTTTTATGTGTGGTATGTGGTATGTTTATATTTTTATGTATCCTTTGTAAACCATCTACTACTTGTTTTGGAGGTTGGAGGTTATTAGTTGGTTTGAAGAAATCGTTTGTGCATACACCATTGTAATTCTATATTCTTGGTATGCATAGATGGGTTGCATAGAGCTTGATTGATATATCTTATTCATATGCTTTTATTGATGCATCTAATTTATATGTCACATTTTGATATATGCATGTTTTTAGGGGGAGCTTCGCTTCAAGTCTCTTCCCAAATTATTTGTGATAACTCCATGTATTTTGTCGTCATCAAAAAGGGGGAGATTGTTGGCCCAAAGGCCATTAGCCCTAGTTTTGATGATAACAAAATATATGTAGTTATGTATTTAACAATTTTGTTTAACGAAATTTCAGGTTAACTATTTGTTGCATTTCAGCTTCATCACAAGACTCACACATTTGGAGACCAAGAAGATGTAAATCCCAGAGCCTAAACACGTAGAAGAGCTCAAGGATCAAGTATACTAGAGAAGATTATATCAAAATTTGTATTTTTACTTTTTATATTTTAGATAGGATTTATAATCGTTTGTTAAAACCAAGATGATATAGGTTGATAGTTTTTGAGATTAACACACACACACACACACATTTCATCCTCCTATGTGTTTTTAAAAAAAGAGTTCATAACTATTCTCTTTATCGTTTTCAAAATAGAGTTTCGAAAAAACAAGTTTCAGAAAAATCGAGTTTTCGATTTAGAAATGTGTTTTTACAAAATATGGTTCTAACTTTGTTTTATGTTGATCCATGATTACACACTGGTTCTATAAGTCTCCAGAACTCTATTTTATGTTTAAAGATCAAAAGTTATTTTGTCGGAAAAAAATTGGTTTCAAAAAGATTTCTATATCTTGCCTTTGCTTTGTCAGTCAACTGACCGGTCGACCATAGGCAGAGCAAAATTGCTCTTCAGTCTACCAACATGCACCAAAATGCATTTGTGGACTTTGATCGACTGGGCGGTTGACCTACTGCAAGAGTTTTGCTCTCAGTTGGGTCTGGTCGACCGCCCCGATCGACCGACAGAGAGATTAGCTCTCTTGTTGGAAACAACATTGACCGACCGGTCGACCGCTATCTCCAACGGTCGAAAATTCGACCGTTGGCGGTTGACCGAACGATCGACTGACAAAAGAATTTTCTTCTGTATTTTTTCGAATGGCTATATTCTGTTTTCTTTTTCTGAGTTTTTTTCCAATGACTCTTTTGGGTCTTCTACTCATGTTTTTATCCCCTATAAATCATGGGACTATAGAAAAACCCTCTAAAAAGATTTTTAAAGTTTAGATTAAGTTTTTTATAAGTTTACGTCAAGATTTAGCTTTTTCCTAAAAGATTTCCTTTTGAGCCAAAATTTCATATTCTTGATTTTAGCTTGAGCCTTCCCTCTACATCTTTACAAGCTATTTCTACTGTACAATCATAAAGAGTTTCTTCTCCTCATCTTGGTTATAGGATTGTGCTTGTGAAACATTTGTGATCAAGTGAAGATCACCGATTTTCTTCTATTGAGAAGTTTTAGAGGTTGCGGCCTCAAGTAAGCCAGTGAGCTCTGTGTTGGTGTTGCATGATTGAGATTTTCCTGCACACAAGAATACAAAATTTTAGATTTAAGAAAAGGTTGTGCAAGGTGCTCAATTCTATCCACTGTAGCAATGGCTATGCGGGTCGTGATCTACAGGGAGGGACTAGCGATGGAAGCTTGTTTAGTAAGTTATCTCTTTTTTATTTATTTTGTTATTTACAATGGTATTTACAATGAAGAAGTGTGAAAGAGATTAGAAAGATGTTGTGTTGGTTATCTAAACTAAAGAAATAAAAGAAAGAAAACTATAAACTAAAAAAAACACATACCTACCTCTTCTACCCTGTTTACCTTTGATCCATTGCAACGACTTACCTTGTCTTTGAAGGCATTCAAGCATGGCGTATAGGATCTTCCACCTTCTCGATCTACACTACAAAAAGAAAAGACAAACTATACTAGCAAAAGAAGGCTTGTTCATCACCATTGGCCATCAAGGGCACTTCTTCGGCTAAGCAGTCTCGAAGCGATCAGATCTCATGGTTTACAAGACATCAGAAAAAAAAAAATAAAACAAGAATAGAAGAACAAAAGCAAACCTTGAGTTGATTCTATTAACAATGGAAGAAAAGTTTGACTTATACCGATGTCACCTCAGTACAAGCATGATCTCCTTCCTCCATGAAAGCATCCTCTACTCTCAGTCACATAAAGGAAAAATAAAAATTACAAAGAAAAAAAAACCTAATTTACAAACTACAAAGCCTAAGAAAAACCCTAGATTTGGCTCTGTACTGCGCTGGACGCCCTTCTCTGTTGCTCTGCAGGGATATTTATAGGAGATATAGGAAGTAGAGTCCCAGTACAACTCCTCAATGAAAACACATCGCCAACCGCCTCCGGATTGCCGCGGAAACGGGAAATTTGCCGCGTTTCCGCGGCACTATTGTAGCCAAATGCCACGCACTTTCTCGCGTGGCATCCTCTGGTCCGTCCATCTGGGTCTATCCTTTTAGAAGTTGTATATCTGCTCTTTACTTTGAAAATTCGGGATAACTTGAAAAGCAAGTTACCCTAAATCCAAATCTTCCAAATCTTTTAAAATGAATTTGTAATCCTTGCACTCTTCTCGCCTTATCTATAGCCTTATCCTGCAAGCAATTAGGGTTTAGTAGAAGTCTATCCCTTCCCTCTTCTTTTAGTAATTGCAAATTTGCACATGATAATTGCAACTTTGGCACTTGGTAATTGCAACTTTTGCATTGGGCTTAGACATGGGCTTTTTGGGCTTCTTTGGGGCTTTATTCTTTATTTAATTAATTACTCAAGACCTGCACACAATAAATAATAAAATATTAGTAAATGTACAAAATTATAGGAATAAATATAAAAATATGATAGTAAATGTATTGATAAATATGCACTTTTTACTACCTATCACACCCCCACACTTATCTTTTTGCTCGTCCTTGAGTAAAAATCAGAAAGAAAAGAAAAATTAATCTATCCTAACTCACTTTCGTAGGAATCACGGTTGCACTTAGCATGTGCAACAAGCCGTTAAACCTCTAGGTTACACTAGAGGACGAGTGTTGTCTCGTGAGGGTTTTCAGCGGATTACACCCACAAAATCCATAAAAAGGAAAATATTTGAAATATATTTGAAGAAACTAAGTAATCTATAAGTTTTTAGGATTATCATTTTTATTCATTCTTAAACTTAGTCTTTATATAGTAAATTGTTATCCATTTTAGGTAAGGGTAAAAATTGAATTTTTGTATAGTCTCTTTCTTTACCCTAAGTCATATACATCCTTGTGAATTTTTACTAGAAATTCTTTAACTTGGACTCTCATGCCTTTTTATTATTATTATTATTATTTTAATATGTATAACTCATCTAATTTTCTTTCGTGTAAGCATCAAGGCTTCTTGAGGCCCTCATACCTAACTAATTGACTATTAGATGTGTTAGTACATATATAAGTAATTTTTCTTAGTTTTCTTAGGCTTTCTAATCCACCCATGTAGCGAATTTAAAGTCGGTGGCTCCCAAACCGGTCGGTTTTAGGGCACCGGGTGAGAAAACACCCCACGGACTTAAGGATTCGAGTGAACTAGGCCACAAAACTAAGGACTTTATTTATAAATTACCTTTAGGCGTGAATACTTATACTTCTTGAGGCACATGTATCCAGCTTAATCAGTGAATTTCTCTCTTTTTTTTTATAAGGCACAAGAGTCTTTGTCTTAGAATCCTAGATATGTAAATGTATTAGGTATGCATATTTCATTAAGGTAAAAATTAAGACTAATTACTTATTCAATTTCTCCTCCTATACCTAAAAATTCAACAATTTATTTATTTTGACCAAGTTTTTAGAAATCCTAATCATGATTTTTCTAATTCTTAAGACTAACTTAGATTTCTTTCAAAATATAAGTCAAAATATTGTCCCTTTTTCAATTTTTTTAAAATTTTGTTTTTTTTAATTTTTTTATTAGTATCTACCTATGTTAGTATGTTAGTAAAGCCTCCCACCAAAATTATCTCATGCATTGTCCTCAATGTATGAATGTATGCATGAAAAAGAAGAAAGGGAAGGCAAATATTACCTCAAGGTGGTGGTTCCGGTGGTGGTCTAATTGGTCCACGAAATGTGGCCCAATCTACTTTTCATGGAATTCGGAGGAACCCACCAGAAATTTTTCTTGTATAACCCACTAAAATGATGTCTGTATGAACATTTTTTAAAAATTCCACCCCATCAAATTTTCAAATTTCATAATTATTTTCAGAGTCAATTGTGTCAACCGTCTTGTCCCAAAATGGAGTGTGAAAAGATAGAATGATTGACTTGGACGTCAGAAGTACAGGAACGAATACCGACTCAGGAAAGTAACTTAAATCAAGTAAGGGCTCAGGAGTCGAGCTTGGTTCAAGAAGTGGGTCCAAATCAAGAAGTTGAAACTCAAGTCCACAATCATTTTCCAACAATGGAATGTGACTTAATATTGGTGATTCAAGTTCAGGAATGATAGGTGTGGGAATCAAAACTGACTCTAAAAGATTACCTAAGTTGGGTAACAAAACAGGAGTCAATAATGATTCGGGAATTTGAACTTGATCACAGATTTGAGAATCTAGGTCACATATCTCATTGAGTTCAATATCATAAAAATGAGAACTTGCCAATTTATCCATGGGACTTTCAAAATTATAAAATTGGTCAAGTTGAATATGATCATCAAAAATGGGTGATTCAATTTCATGATGAATTGGCACAGGATCCAATGTTGACTAGGGAAAAGTAAAATCAGGTGAAGACACCGGAGTCATTATTGAATCAGGAAGTAGAATTGAATCACCAAGTGGGAGATCATGATCATATTCATGCTCAAATTCTATTTCAGGAAAGGAATAACTTGCCAAACTATTAAAAATTGGAGTTTCGGCAAGTTCAAATGATGGTACTGAATTAGAATCTTGTTGTCCAAAACAACGTGGCTCGTCGGCTCTAACAGAGTGGTCAGCGATATCAGAAATGGCCGAACAGTGAGAACGCAAAGATTGAACCATCATATCTATTACATGATCACGAGCTAATCTAGCCTGAGTCATGGCTTCCAGCATCTTTTCATAGTCGATAGGTGCATCATTTTGTGATTGGACTTGAAAAGAGGAAGTGTTGTTGGGACAATCGAGATGAAGTTGTGAGTCGGTCAGATTCTGTGATTGTTGCTTGGACTCACGCATCATCATGTCTAAGATTGATGGTTGTTGTTTCTTGGACTCATGCATACTCATCATTTCCAAGATAGATGGTTTTCTATTCTGAATGGGTGGATCTGAGTATGAATCTTGGAAATATTGTGGACAAGGTGGATACGAAGGACAAATTGGTTGAAAATTGGACTCGGGGGAGCGAAACCCCATGAACTCTGTGAAGAGTTGAAATTGTTGTGGAAATTATGGTCATAAGATGGGGGCATAGGTTATATTCATTCAGATAAGACCATTCCGGCACACTAGGTTGGTCAAAGTTATGATATGCCGGGTTGGTAATATTCGAAAAAGAGGTTGGTGTGTAATATGGATTAAAATTGGAAAAATTGTTGTTATATGCCATATCACATAAACACAAACAAAGAAAAAGAAAATAAACAAATAAGCAAAAAATAAGAAAAAAAATTTTCTAACCTAAGTTAGGATAGACCTATGACCTAGACGACTCCTAACTGGTTAGACTGTCCACGGGAGGTAGAGTGTAGACTTTGACCACAAGCTAATCAGCCAGGTCAGGCAAGATTGGTGGGAGGTTTTCCATCAAAGACGTTCCTTAATTAAATAACCACCAATCTTCAGGCTTTCGGCCCTCAATCCCCTTCCTAGACACTGATTTGGCAGGAGTCATATTCCAACACCGTTCCCCCTTAGGATAATCTCCTAATTGAGTCTGAGATGTCCCTAGGGCCAACGTTTACTCATTTTTAGTTAGGCTTGGGTTAGTGAGTGAGGAGATTATTTGTGGGCCAAGGAAGGGTGATGAAATCCCCACCTTATCTTATTTATAGGACAAGCCCTTAAGTCAATTAAGTGCACGTGTAAAGCAGTAGACAAATATTCGCTCAAAGCAGAAAATCAGCCAAGGGTGCTTCCTAGTCTATATGCAATGCGAACGTACCTTGTCTCCAGCACTCTTCAACAAAAATTAAAAAAATTAAATAGACACGTGCTTAAGATGCAAGAGTCTAATTTTTTTTATTTTTCAACAAATGGGTTACTGTTAATTAATTAGCAGTGTACAGGTTTATCAAATTTTAACAGAGCAGTAAATCAAATTTGAAAGTAGCAGCAACCTGTAGAAAACAGGGTAAGTAGTGAACTACTCAAGCCACGGAAACGCGGCTTTTGCCGCGGAACCGCGGCTCTGTAGTAGGCCCTGTTGCTCTGCCTTCAAGGGCAGAGGCACAAAGTTACTATATGTCTATCCGCTGTAGCAATGTGCTATGCGGGTCTTAATCCACAGAGAGGGACTAGCGATGGAAGCTTGTTTAGTAAGTTATCTCTTTTTTATTTATTTTGTTATTTACAATGGTATTTACAATGAAGAAGTGTGAAAGAGATTAGAAAGATGTTGTGTTGGTTATCTAAACTAAAGAAATAAAAGAAAGAAAACTATAAACTAAAAAAAACACATACCTACCTCTTCTGCCCTGTTTACCTTTGATCCATTGCAACGACTTACCTTGTCTTTGAAGGCATTCAAGCATTGCGTATAGGATCTTCCACCTTCTCGATCTACACTACGAAAAGAAAAGACAAACTATACTAGCAAGAGAAGGCTTGTTCATCACCATTGGCCATCAAAGGCACTTCTTCGGCTAAGCAGTCTCGAAGCGATCAGATCTCATGGTTTACAAGACATCAGAAAAAAATAAAATAAAACAAGAATAGAAGAACAAAAGCAAACCTTGAGTTGATTCTATTAACAATGGAAGAAAAGTTTGACTTACACCGATGTCACCTCAGTACAATCATGATCTCCTTCCTCCATGAAAGCATCCTCTACTCTCAGTCACATAAAGGAAAAATAAAAATTACAAAGAAAAAAACCTAATTTACAAACTACAAAGCCTAAGAAAAACCCTAGATTTGGCTCTGTACTGCGCTGGACGCCCTTCTCTGTTGCTCTGCAGGGGTATTTATAGGAGATATAGGAAGTAGAGTCCCAGTACAACTCCTCAACGAAAACACATCGCCAACCGCCTCCAGATTGCCGCGGAAACGGGAAATTTGCCGCGTTTCTGCGGCACTATTGTAGCCAAATGCCACGCACTTTCTCGCGTGGCATCCTCTGGTCCGTCCATCTGGGTCTATCCTTTTAGAAGTTGTATATCTCTCTTTATTTTGAAAATTCAGGATAACTTGGGAAGCAAGTTACCCTAAATCTAAATCTTCTAAATCTTTTAAAACGAATTTGTAATCCTTGCACTCTTCTCGCCTTATCTATAGCCTTATCCTGCAAGCAATTAGGGTTTAGTAGAAGTCTATCCCTTTCCTCTTCTTTTAGTAATTGCAAATTTTGCACATGATAATTGCAACTTTGGCACTTGGTAATTGCAACTTTTGCATTGGGCTTGGACATGGGCTTTTTGGGCTTCTTTTGGGGCTTTATTCTTTATTTAATTAATTACTCAAGGCCTGCACACAATAAATAATAAAATATTAGTAAATGTGCAAAATTATAGAAATAAATATGAAAATGTGATAGTAAATGTATTGATAAATATGCACTTTTTACTACCTATCATTGCAGCACCACGAGAGAGGACTTGTGAGTCTATTGAGTTCTAGTTAGAACTTGTAACGGTTGACGATCTACTAAGATCGGTCATAGTGAAAATCCTTCATAGTGTTGAAGGCGGGGACGTAGAGCAGTGGCTCGAACCTCGAAACATATCATCGTGTTTGTGATTGCTTACTCTTTCTCTCTTCACTCTACTCTCCCTTTACTTACTTGCGCACTTATATTGTTTACTTATTTGCAAGTATTTCTTAAGTTGTGATTGGTATTTGCTAGGTTGCTAGCAAATAATTTTTAATTTTGTATTATTTATCATTTAGTATATCTTTCACCTATTCACCCCCTCTAAGTGATTTACAAATGGTGGATTTGAGAAGAAAGAAAGGGATGATGAAGATGAAGATGAGAATGATGATGTTGGTGGTAGGATGGAGATGATAAAGAAATTGGAGGGAGAGGAGGAAAGAGAAAGAGGGGATGAAGGGGGTGGTGTGTCGGCCATGGCATCACTGGCGGTGGTCGAGCGCTGGTGATGGAGGCATGGCCGGTCTTGGCGGAGATGAGAGTGGGGAGAAATTTTGAGTGAGGGAGAGTAAAATTGGGAGAGGGGAAGTGAGTTTAGAGAGAGATGAAAAGGAATGGTGGAGAGAGGGAGGAAAATTTGGAGGAGATGGAGGAAGAAAGGCTGGCTGGATCGGCCAGGGGAAGGAGAAGGAAAAAGAAAAATGAAAGGAAAAAGAAAGAAAAAAGAAGAGAAGGGAAGGGAAGAGGAAACAAGGAAAAGGGAAAGAAAATGAAAAGGAAAAAGAAGGAGAGAGAGTGATCGGAGGGGTGTGTGATGGGGTGCAGGCCCCATGTGTGGGGGGGGGAGTGGGCGCACGTGATGGATAGGGGAAAAGAAAGGAAATGAAAGAAAGAAAGAAAGAAATGGAAAGATTTCAAAAATAATAATATTATAATAATATTCGGAAATATCGATTGTTTCAGAAAAATTTCCAAAAATACTCAGAAGTAAAAAATATCATCCTAAGAAATTATACAAAATCAGTTTTCAAAAATAAAATCCCATTTTCAAATTAGAAATCCTGGAGTCAAATGTCGATACCGATCTAAACCGGTTCGGCCGGATTTTGATAAATTCTGAAAAATCTCAGAAAATACATTAAAGGAGAAAATATGATTCTAGAAAGTAATGTGAAAGCAAAATTCAGAAATTCAACTTTGATTGTAAACTAAAAATTCTGGAATCAACCAGCGATACTGGCCGACACCAAATCCGGTGAAATTTTGATAAGTTCAGAAAAAAATCTAAAAAAATGCATTTAGATAGAAAATATGATTTTAAGAAATAATGTGAGTGCTATTTCTAGAAATTCAACTCCATTTGTAAATTAAAAATCTGAGAATCGATCAGCGGCACTGGTTGACACCGGTTTTGAAGATTTATAATTTAGTTCAGAAAAATTTTAGAAAATTATAAGAAATCTAAAATATTGAAAAATGATATTTGAAACTGAAATTGGTCAAATCTGAATACCAAAAAGATCAAATCGAGCAATACGCTAGGATCGGGTCCCCGGTTCAAACTAAAGCTGACTCCGAGTCCACGAATCCATATCCAAGGCAAAACAATCGCATAAATAATCACAAAACAAAACAAATACATAAAGTAAATAAAAAAATATGATTGAAAATCTGAATACATAACTAAGTATATATTCTTGGAACCGGGTTTTACACCAAGTCTTCTAAGCCGGTCTCCGAGTTTGGGTCTGGGCTGATGAGCTTTGCACATACCGTCATGAGCTTTTTTGGGTGCCTCAAGTGCCTCTTTGTGTGAAAGGCATCAGAGTAGGATTCCATCATACGATCGGTGATACAATGTTTGTATGATCGCATTGTAATAGAATCGAGAAGCTTTTCTTCTGACGACAGCTGTCTCTTTGGGGTCGTCAGGCAATATGCCATATAAGATGAAATCGATGTAAGAGAACTGCCAATCTCGAGGTTCGAAACTTGTCGAAGTCTCAAGAATCTCTTTGACTTGAAGGTCTCCTTCTGGAGTTTTACTATCTCTAATGGCAAATTTGAAACAGTACAAGTCGCGACTGCAGACAAGTACTCTCTCTTTAGCTCTGATTGGAAGGGCCAATGAAGCGGTGAGGGATGCCAGCGCGTCTGCATGCGCATTTTGTTGATGTGGTACATGGTCAATATAAAAGTTTTCAAACTTCTCTGCCATGATAATGGTTGCATTATGATAAGGCACCAAGTCTTCATGTCAGACTTCGTACTCCCTGCGAACCTGGTGGACGATGAGTTTTGAATCACAATATACTTCGAGATTTTGACTCCAATCTCTTCAGCAAGTTGCATCCCGATCAAAAGAGCATTGTATTCTGAGACATTATTGGAACAAAGCTCAGTTAACGAGAATGCGCGAGGGATCACATAGTTATGTGGGGACCCCCACACCTGCGATGATATTTCCCTCCGGGTTCATCCTTGATGCTCCGTCAAAGAATAGTTGCCACACTTGTTAATCTGAGGAGGCATTGATGATGTTAACTTCTGCAATCTCGTCTCGGAGATTGTTATAAAGTTTTGAAGATCCTGCCACTAGATGATCGGCCAGAAAATCTGTCACAGCTTGCCTTTTGACCGTCTTTTATGGCATGAATTGCATCTCGTATTGTGAGAGCTAGTCCATTTCGCTATTCTGCAGTTCAGCGAAGATGGCTTTGTCATGAGCAATTGTAAAGGATTAACTCTGGAGATGACTTGAATGTGTTATCCCATGAGGTAGTGTCGCATCTTCTGGACAGCGAAGACCAACGCTAAGAATTCCTTTCGAGTGGGTTGTAACGGTGCTCCTTATTTAAATAGTAGATCGCCTGTTTGTGGTTTTGATCATTATTTTGAGCCAGTAAAGCTTCCAAGGAATGATCCATCGCTTGAACATATAACATGAAAAGTTTTCCTAATACTAGAGCTACCAGAACGGGCGGGTGTGTGAGATCTCCTTGATCTCTTTGAATGCTTCTTGGCAAGCATTGTCCCAAATGAATAAGACTCCCTTCTTCATTAGTCTAGAGAAGGGTTGGCAGCACCTTGAGAGATTTGATATGAATTTTTGGTTGTACGTCAATCATCCCTTTAAACCTCTGAGTTCTTTGAGAATTCTTGGAGGTTGTATCTTTTGGACAGCACAGATCTTCTCTGGATCGAGGTGAATTCCTTTGGATGTAAAAAAATCCCAGGAATTTGCCATTGGCTACCCCGATAAGGACTTGGTTGGGTTCATCTTTATTGATGAGCCCGCATGATGTCGAACACTCTCTTTAGGTCTGCGAGGTGATCGTCTTTGTCGCGGCTTTTCACGGCGATATCATCAACATAGCATTCTACGATCTTGCGTATATGCTCATGAAAGATCGCGTTCATGGTGCATTGATGTGTCGCACCAGCATTCTTCAAGCCATAGAGCATTATTGTTTAGCAGTATACTCCAAAAGCATCTTGAAAGACGTGTACTTTCATCTTCAGGGTACATCTTTATTTGATTATACCCTGAGAAGCCATTCATGAAAGACATCCTCTCGAAACCGCACATGTTGTCAATCATAATGTCCATGATCGGGAGAGGGAATTCTTCTTTAGGGCATGCGGCATTTAGATCATGGTAGTTGATGCCAATCTGGATCTTTTCATTCTTCTTGGAAACAGACGCTATATTGGCCACCCAATCAGGGTGTTGCTCTTCTCTGACAAAATCAGAATCTATGAGCTTTTTCACCTTTGATTCGATTGCTTTCATGATCTCAGGACAAAATCATCATTGCTGTTGTTTGACAGCTTTGGCGTCTGAGTTGATGTTGAGATGATGCATAGCAATCTGGGGATCGAGCCAAGGCATGTCCTCATAATTCCAAGCAAAGATATCTATATACTCTCATATGAGCTGTATTAGGTCTTCTTTCTAGGAGGGCAACAAGCTTTCGCTTATGAAGATAGGCTTGGGGCTATCCTCATCTCCAAGATTTACCTGAGTCACTTTATCCTCAGTTGGTGGCTCGCGTTGTTTAAAACATGTATTCCAAAGAGTATTTAAATATTTAATCCATGGATTATAGTCTGACTGGATTAATTCTACAGGTTTGAAAGTATCTTCTCCGTCATCTTCCAAGTGGCTGGCTGATACCATGTTCACTAAGAGACTTCAAAAGATATTGTCGATGCTGACATCTGAGTCCCATGATGACGTTGTTGACGAGCTGTCATGATAGATCTCTTTATCAGATCCAAGATCTGATGTTACTTGTGTAATTACATAACCGAGTCCTCTTCGGGTCTTGTGGTAGTAATCAGGGTCTTTGCCTTTTGGTACACATGAACAAAGTAGTGCTCATTTTTCTTTGCCGAAATTAAGGCCTTATTCCTTGGTAAAATTGTACCCCATTCTTTCCATCATATAACGTGACCTTTGTCCATAATGGAAGAATTATGGAGACTCAGAACTACCCCTTGAGCTTTCACAAGCTACGGGCTCTATCTCGATCTGACCGAATAGAATAAACTTTTGACCTTCTCGCCTGGCTGGTACTTCAAATAAGGCATTTGCGCGCTTTCAATCTTTTCACGTACCAGGAGGGACGACTTGGTTGGTGCACGTAATGATGTCAAAGCATTCATCGCTAATCAAGTATCACTGTCACGTCAGTGCTGGTGTCTGACAGTGCAGAATTCAAAGAAAATGTAGAAAAGTAAGCCAAATCTAAATCTTCATTGATGAACCACTCGCCTTCAACATTGGCGGTGGTATCGAAGTCGCTCTTATCAATGCTCGTTACAAGTGAATTATTTCCTAGAGACACTCGTCTTCTTCTAGCTTTGTATCTGCTTCATTGCCAGCATCAATTTATTCTGGGTGTGGATTCTCATCAGTCTCAAGAGAATCCTGATAAAGGAGGGAATCAGTGAAATAATTCTCAACTCCTTTGAACGGGTGTCTTTCGGCAATCAACGTTCTTCCTTTTCCATCTTCACCAATGTATTTCATTACTTGATGAAGAGTGGATAGGACAATAGTGTTGTGTGAATCCAAAGTCATCCCAGCAGCAGATTGTATGAGGTGTCTCTGTCAATCATATAATATGTCACCTCAGATTTCAGGTGATTTTTCCCATCAGGCACGTACCATTGGTGTTGAAGCCATAGATGGTTGTCTGAGTAGCGCTCAATCGGTGGGTGGGGATTCTCAAATGTTGCATGACCCTGCGAGGCATAATGCGGATCCTAAATCAACCTGAATGTGACTCACTTCAGATGGACCAATATACCCTGTGTAATACAGGGGTCTGTCATGTTTCCCTTTAACTTGCATATCCTCCGGAGTGAAGGTGATGCAGGAAAACTGCTTTGAGGTATGGTGGCAATGATCGTTGTCTTCCTTTTCATCTATAGCAGGAATCTTTGCATCTGCTAAAGCTTCTCTTAGAGCAGCCCTTGAAGAATTGGAAAATCTTAGGAGCTCATAAAAAGTGATTCAAGCAGGGATGTTGGCTAGTTGAGCCAAGACATCAAAACGGAAGGGAGCTGATAGTCCCACACTGCTTTTCAAAAGAGCTTTGACATACCAAAGCTCTTTCTAATTTTTCACGGATGACCTCGTGGACTGCTCGATTGCCTCCTCAGCTAGCTTTGGGAAGTTTACTACCGGCTCGTCATACTATTTCAGGTACTGCTTTCTGGATTGAGTTTTTAATATGGGAGGAATATAGGAGGTGTGCCTAAGTCAGCAACAAAGGTGAAATCACCTAGAGGGGGGGTGAATAGGTGATGGCTATATGAATTATGGCAATAATGCGGAATTTAAAAATTAACTTAACAATTAGCACAATACACAAATTCTTGCAAGTAATAGACAATATAAAAGTGCAAGTAATAAAGAGATAGAGTTTAGAGAGATTTGATCAAACACAAACACAAGGAGTTGTTTCCGAGGTTCGAGCCACGCTCTACGTCCCCGCCTTCACACTTGAAGGATTTCCCTATTGAGGATCCCACTGGATCAACAATACAAGGACACACTTGTCCGTCTCTCGTGATGCCGCAACACCACCTTGAGCACACTAGCTCGCCTTGAGGCCGATGCCTCTACAACTTCACTTAAGTAAGAAAAGAGTGATCAACACTTGATCACTTTACAAAAGCTCACTAAGCACAATCCTAGAACCAAATATGTAGTGTAGATATATGGGATTGTGTAGTGCTAAGCTAGAGAGAAGTAGAGATGTAGGCTTCAAGATGGGTGATTGGAATTTGGCTTTTGAGAGAAAATCTTGTCTAAAAGGAAGAGCTTAGAAATCTTTAGAAATCTCTTGTAAAATATTCTTGATGGCTCTAAAATTGTTTTGCAATAGTTGTCTAATCAATATGAGGTGACCCTCTATTTATAGGGGTCAAAAACAGCCTCACAAATCCGTTGATACCAAATCCCAAAAGAGAAATCAGCCAGAAAAAATAGCTGTTGGATCTGTCAGAACTTTTGACAGAGTCCGGTCGACCGGGTCGGTCGACCGCCAACGGTCAAAAATGTGACCGTTGGGGTTCATCGGTCGACCGGGTCGGTCGACCGAAAACTCCTGTGAAAGCAAGTGTACATCGGTCGACCGGGTCGGTCGACTGATATAGACGTGCACAGTATTGTGCACATCGGTCGACCGGGCCGGTCGACCGGTTACTGTGAGTTCTGAAAAACAGAACTTCCAGAACCAGAAAATCTTGGGTTTTTGGATTTGGGTCTTTGGTAGGATTTTTGAAACTTGTAAAAACATAGAGTATGAGCATGTGTCATACTTCTATCATGTTAAAATAGTTTGATAAAAATCCTTTTGATAGAAACTTGTTTTTCCATAAAAATTGTTTTTCCAAAACTATTGTTTTTCTAAAAATCTTATTTCCAAAATATGTTCTCTTTAGATCTAAGTTAGAAAATGGAAATTGAAAATCTTTTGAAGCCATGAACCTAACTACAAGGTGTGTGTGTGTGTGATAATCCCATAGCTCTACTTCTAATGTCTAGCTTTGACAAATATCTAAAATAAAAGTAAAAATACAACTCTTGTTTTTTCTTTGTTGTCTTGGTCTTGTCTTGATCTTCATATCATCATCTTGATCCCAAAGCATCCTAGTTGTGCATAGCTTGGGAATCTTCATTTTTGCGGCGAACTCCAAATGTGTGAGTCTTTTAGCGGAGCCGTCAAAAACAACCTGTTAAATAACCTGAAATATTCTGAAACACAAATGTTAAATACATAACTAAATATGTTTTGTTATCATCAAAATAACTGGGATAATGGCCTTTGGGCCAACAAAGGTAGACTCCCCGTCTCCTGAACTAGTAAGGGAGGCAACATCTTCCTCGGTTTCTCTTGTAGAGATACTCACCACATTGCTGGAAGATGCCTTGGCCTTGCCTTTGAACTTCCTGTTTTTGACAGTCTTCAATTGCTGGCTCTCAACAATTTCAAGATGGACTCACATTGTCTCTCCTTGAGGAGTAGACATTGAAATGAGTCCTTTCTCCTTTCGATTGTACAGATCAGTATTGATCACTCTTATTGCTCCTTTTGGGATAGGAATGACTCCGGTTGGTGCGAATGAGAGATTTCATCCAAATTGAATCAGTGATATAGTTGTCATATTGGCGGTCACCTTCTTCTATTCTGGTCAAAGCTTTAACACCTTTGCATCAATCAGAACCTGAAGGAGATCTTTAAAGATGTAGCAGGTCTTGGTAGGGTGCTCCAGCATCCTGTAATACAAACAGTAATTGGGGTCATCAGTCTTCCCCACCCCCCACCTCTTCAGGAAGTCTGATCTCTGAAAGTTTGAGTCTGTTACTCTTTTGGAGTAACTTGAACAGAGAGACCACGTGCTCATCCTTGAAAGAATACAATTTATTAGCACGTGCCTGGCCGGATGTCATTCCTCCTCTGACTGACTGAATTTTGAAGGTGATTTGACTTCCGTCGCCAGAGTATCCCTTCTTCTCGGTTGAGAAGATGACTCTGGTGCGCGTCGCATTGACTTGTCTGGTCTTGATTTGCTGTCTTTTTCTTCAGCCCTGACCCTAGCTTGTTCGCTTTATAGCACCAACTGCTTCCAAGTGCGACATTCTGCCACTCCCATTTGAGCAAGTAGGAAAGTTTGCAGATTGTGACGGCATGTCTCGACCAGTGTAGACTGGGTCATGCCGTTGGGATAATGGAGTGCTATGCTCTGAAATCTCTTAGCAAAAGTTTTTATAGACTCTCCTTTATTTTGCTTGGCTACAAGGAGAGTTAGCACTGAAATTTCTGTATTATCTTCAAAGAAATGAGCCAGAAATAACTTCTCGAGGTCAGCCCATGTTTTAATCGAGCCGACAGGAAGTTTCATGAACCATACAAAGGTGACTCCCTTAAGAGCGCCAATGAATAAACGAGCCACGATTGCATCGTTCGATACTACATTTTTAGTTTGGAATTTGAAGTAGTATATGTGTTGGTTCGGTGACCCTTACCGTCGAAAGTATGAAGGGTTGGTGCCTTGAATTTGGAAGGGAAGGGAGCCGTGTCCCACTCTACTGGGTAGGGTCGAACTATCCTCACATCTTGGAGACCGTCTTGATTTGCCTGGGCCTCGAGGCGTTGCCCTAGTTTGCTCATCCTCTTGGAATGAATGCTCCTGCTCTCTGAGTTATCTTTCTCTTCAAATGAAGATTTAGATGGTTCAAAGTTAGAATACTTTTCACTCTCAGTATTTACAGAGGATGAGCTCTCCCCCTCCTTCCTTTTACCTTTGAACTTCTTGGAAGTAGTTTTAACCTTCAGCTTCTTTTTGTCCATAAGTAGTGTGATAGCATCTTCTTAAGGGTGTCGATAGATTCTGGCTGAGTTCAAAACACATCGAATTGTTCCCTTTGGACTCAGGCATGCTCTTCAAATCGCTTGGCCACCTCCTCAGGAGTTCTCGCCATGTAAGTAAAGGTGGTTGTCTCCAAACTGAAATTTGAAGACCGGGACTCAATGATGGCGGAGTGCTCATCGTTCAGCTCAATCTCCCTGGCCAAAAGACTATAGTCAACCAGGGCAATTGTTCTCGTACGGGTCTGAGTGTGTCAATAGACCCCTTCAGATTCAGCAAGGGCATCCTTCAAACATGGAGAGCGATCAGCATCTGACTCTTCAGAACTAACAGCCAGTTGCTTCCCCTTGGACTTGCTTGGTGTAGATCTTGGCCCCACCATATTTGTAGTCACTTTTAGGTACTCAGCATCAGAGAATGATTTTTTTCTTTCGGGATCGTTGTCTTTTGGTTGAGTTTGAAGCTGCTGACAACTAACTAAAAATTAAAGGTTTATTTCTCTAAAAGCTACAATGGCAATCATAGAGCACTGTTGAGATTAGTTGCTCGCAGTGACATCGAGGGGCAATTTGATGGACGCTCATCTTCCTTGTCAGGTAATCCCTCAGATTTATTGAGAGAGCGTTTGAGAACCAGTCTCGAACCTTTAGGGGTGAGGGCTTTTTGGCATTTTATGTCTTGAAGACACGCAATGTTGGACACGGGTCTCGCATTGCTTTGATGAAATGCGGACCTCGCATGGTGCTAAAATGCGACCATCGTGTTTAGAGTCAAAAATGCGGGCCTTGCATTCTGGGGTAGACAGAACGCGGGCCTCACATTTGTAGCCGATAAAATGCGGGTCTCGCATTTGACGCGAACCTTACGTTGTTGAGGAATGCGGGATTCGCGTTCTGAAACAGAAACACGGTCCTCGGCTGATTAAAAGAAACGCGGGTATGAACCTCGCATTCTGAATCTGTAGAACAGATTGTCTCTACAGAATCTTCAACCTTTTGTCGATGTGTGTGGCACCTTCATTGACGTTCAGCATTTCAGTTAAACCGCATGGGTTGTTGGAACCCCCGACAACTTGAAATTGTAGAGTTTGGAGAGAAGAGCGACGGTGGAATTGATCTTCACCGTCACTTTGATCGTGTGCCAATGCACTGGCCTTGCGGGTCTCCTGAGAGACGTTGACTTGAGCCGCATGGGATGCATAAAAGGTTTTCAGAACCTCTTCTGAAGTGGTTCCGCTTATGCTGTGGTTAGTGGTGCAGGCCACTTTAGGAGTAATCTCCGAAGAGATTCGAAAGCGAGTCTCAGAAGAGACTTTGCGGTATTGCCGCATTGCCTTGGGGCTGGCGGAGCCGAAGGAAAGGAATTCCTCGAACATCCCTGAGTCAAATTCAATGACAAGGGATTCTATCGTCTTCTCGAGGAGTCAAACATCGGCTTACGCCACACCGTTCTCGTCAATAGAGAAAGAAATCCCCAGCATAGTCACCATCTTTTGTTTGGTCAGAAAGTTTGGTCGAAGTAAATTTTTTTTGAGTAGCTGAAAGATTACAACAGGACAATCCCTATTATAAAAGAGGGGAAAAGATATGATTCTCGCCTTTGTTTAGGGTTGGGTTCTTTGTGTGGCGATGGAGAGTGATTCTTGTTCTCCGTTGACCGGCCGACTGTCCAGCTTCTCTTCAGGATGCTCTCAAAGACAAATCAGAATGGAACTCTATTTTTAACAGACTAAGTGTTTATTATCCACTGATTACTCCTTCTTCTCTCTTCTCTTTGGAAAGTAAGAAGCTTTTAGCTTGAGAATTCTCAGCTCTCAATCTTCAAAAAGCCTCTCCTTCTCTCCAAAATCTCCTTTTTTCCCTCACTTCTCATAGCTACTCAGGCTATTTATAGGGAGTCATAGGGGTATTATTGTCCCTTGAAATCCCTTCATTATGGGGATTAACTCCCCATTACATGGGGAGTTAATTGACCCAATAATGAGGGCCAGTTATAATAGAAACGCGGGTCTCACGCTGGAGTTCGATCAGATTTGATCATAACAGACATACTGTTTGTTCGGCTGGATCTAGCTGAACAACCAGATCTGGGGGGGCAGGGGTGTGGGTGGGGGAGGGAAGGAGGGAAGGAGGAGGAGGGAGGAGAAAGGGAGAGCAGAGAGGTCGGGGAGGGGGAAGGAGGAGGGGGTGATGGAGGCCGGGGGGGAGGAGGGGGAGTGGGGGGACGCTGGGGAGTGAGAGTCACCGGAGAAGAAGAGAAAGGAGGAAAGAGGAAGAAGGAAGGGAGGAAGGAGGAAGAAGAAAGGGGTATTTTGGACTTTTCACAAGGGTGAAATTGTCAAAAAAATAATGACACACTTGTAATAATTTGTGGGGTGCCCTCATAATTTTTTTTTGGGGGGGTGAATTTCCGCTCCCATGAACTATCTGAACAATATTTCTCCAACGATGACAGTAAAGATATGGAAATGGGAGCAACTCTTAAGACATATCTTAGAAATATGGTACGACCTGCCAATATGGGAGTTTTAGGACCAGACATGAACAATTTAGGATTACTCCATAGTAGGAAATAATGGAAGATGGTCACTTAAGATCGAGGACAATGTTGGTGAGGTTTGGTTTCTGCTTGGGATTACTCCATAGGTAAAAGGAGTACATGGATGATGGTGGCAAGGCGGAGAGGGGTTTCTGCTTAAGGAGAGAGAAGACCATGCAGCAAAATAAGAAGGATCTGTTGCATTGAGAGGAGGGGAGGACTTTGGTGAAGGGATTCGGTTCATGTGTGTGAGCCACACACACAATTATAAGAGGACTAATCTCGCGTTAACACGTGGATAAGATGTTGGGTTTAAGGGTACAAGATTTTAAAGTCTTTGAACCTATTATTATAAGAGGGCCAATCTCACATGTCAACACATGATTGATCCTTTTATAATATGTATGTGTAGCTTACACACATGAACTGAATTATTCTGAGAGGAGTAAAACGAGAAGGGACTGGTTGTAGTAGTAGTAAATGTCTCTTCGAGTAAAACTGGGGGAAGAGACATTGTGGATCCCTCTAGAGTGATGAGAGAGGCCAAGAGGGAAGAGATATGATAGGATCTGCTATCAATCGATGAGAGAGGCCTAATTGTGGTGGTGGTAATGGTCCCTTGGAAGAGAACCACAAAAGCTTCCACAACATCTCAAACACACTTTCAGTTTATTAGAGCCTTAAATTTGAGTTATTTCACATCTTACATTTGAGCGGGCATGTTTTACGATCTTAAGAGCATTTCCACCCCCTCTCACTTCTGCCCAGGCTATCTTGAATAAGGACAAAAAAATTGAAAAATGCCTTTCCCACTGGATGAATTTTGCCCGAACAATTGGTGGGGACCACTTTGCCCGATGATGACCTCAGGCTCTCTGTGCCCGAGCCCGAGCCCAAGGGTAGAAGGCTTTTATTATTATTATTATTATTAAAGTTGTTTTGTAGGGCCCATTAACGGGAAGATTTGAACCCAACAACTATTTAATCAAAGCTCAGTTTTTTTTAGTTTGTTTAATTTGGAAAAAAAAAACCCTTAAAAATTCAAAAATAAAATACAAAATAAAATCTGAATATTGGCTTATAAACATGTATTCATCTTTTCACTCTTTACACCATCCAAAAAATACTCACTCCTTTTATATTTGGTTTTTTGTCTAATTTTCATTCCATTTTTGTAGAAAAAATGTCATCTTCCTCCGAATCTGGAACCACATGGTCGAAAGTGTAAGATGTCTTATTGTGCCAATGCTGGGTTAGTGTTTGCCATCACCCGATTGAAGGTATTAAGATGAGGTTGCCCTTAATGTGGAGGAATATCCATGGAGAATTCCAGGAAAAGTCTGGATCGCCTCGTCCGGAACAAGGTCTATAAAGTAGATGGAAAACACTGAACAAAGAATTAGGCAAAGGAGAGATGCAAAGAAGAAAGCGCAAGATAATTATCAAAGTGGCACAAGTTTAGGGGATGAGGTAAGAAAGTGTGATAGGCGAAGTTGTGTTTTATCTTCGCCTACTTCGCATAAAACTTCGCGGGAGCCTTTTGTTTCGCCTTCCACACCTGCTTGGTCTGAGAAATTTTAGGTTCACGGGAACCTGTCTGGCCTCTCATGAGATGCTTTTAGCCTTGGTTGAAACTGAGAGGAGCTGGAACGAGATTTTCCCATTTGCATGCACAGCTGATTTCTACTTTGTAACCATTGAAGGCACAGAGACCCGCCTGTGCTTCCGTACATGGAGCACTGGGCTACCCCCAGAGAGTAGTTCTTTAAATTTTTCTTGATCAAAGTGAATGACCAAGTTTTCGATGGTGATGGGCCCAGGATTCTGACCGTTGCATTGCGACATTATCTTCTTGTTGCAGAAGAAGACCTTATTCCCCAACGGAGTCGCCATCTTGTTTTTCATTAAAAATTTATAGGGTAAAACTTCCAAAAGAGAATGAGGAGTGAAATTATAAGTAATTAAAAAGAAATTACAAGTATATCTCTGAGATTTCTGGGGAAGTATACCAGTAAGAATCTGATCAGCGCGCGATCACTTTATCCGTTTGACGTTGAAATCAGTCAGGTAGTTCAAGCTGCCTCCTTGATAGAATTTCCTTCTCGCTTGATTCCAAAAATCTTTAGAAAGTAGAAGGCGTGTTGGAATCCTGAATGAAAGAGAACTGAATCCCTGAGATTTTGGAAGCAAACTGAGGCTTTGAAAGCAGGAGGGTAAGAGAACAATTTTATTAGAGATCTCCTCTCAATCTTTCCAAAATTTTCCAGCCCTTTTCTTTCTTGGCGAGGGGCTATTTATAGCCAAAATAGGGTGTAACCGTCACCCCTTGAATTCAGTAAGACTGAATCAGTCTTTAGCTTCGCGCGAGGCTGAAAATAAGTTTGTCGCGAAGCTATCTGTGAGCTTCGGTGGAGCTAATAAGTTTGTGTGAACTATTATTAGCCATAGTGGCTTAATTTTCTCCACTTAATGTGAGACGAAGTGGGCGGTTACAACCGCCCACTTAAAGTGGCATTAATTCCACTAAATTAGTAGGGTTCACCTATTAATCCCTCATGAGATTTTGAAACGGTCCATTGATGACCTGGTAAAGCTCGCTGCGGAGCTAAATGAGAGGCTCTCCTTTGGGCGAAGTTATCTTTGTAGCCTCATGCGAAGCTAAGACTTAGCTCTTAGCTTCAGGTGAAATTATCTTCAAAGCTTCGTGCGAAGCTAAGACTTAGCCCATAGCGGAGCTGAACCATCTCTTCCTTCAGCGAAGTTAGGGATAAATCTTTTAGCGTGAAGTTCTTGGATTAGCCTCTGGCGGGGCTAAATGGGAAGCTTCGTGCGAAGCTTATGGCTTCGGCCTTTTAGCGATCTTAGATTTCAATGAGGCTAAGTACTCGATCAAACCTCGATTAGACCTGACTTCATAGACTTGCTTTGGCTTCTCTTCAAAGATAACTTTGGCTTATTGTCTGCTTTACTGGATTAATAGAGCCCAAGTTGCTACCTTATCCCTGTCATCAGCTTATCTGCGACTTATCTTTTGTAAATGTTAACAAGTTAGATGTCGCTCAGACCGGTTGAAGAGAAATCTGAGAGTTTTGTCTTTTTAGAGTGTTAACAAGACCCCCTTCAAAGTTTTCATGAATGTGGAATGGATTGGTGCATATTCTGAAATACTTTGAATTTAAAACCTGATATCTGCATTGCTGAACTTATATATTGTGCAAATTGTATACATAAACCCTTCGCATAGCTAAGGACAAGTTCTTGGCGAAGCTAGGGAATGAGCTCTACAATGGAGCTACAACATGAGCTTTCAGCATAGTTAAGCTCTCAGCGGAGTTAACACCGGCTTTCAGCGGAGCTAATTAAACATCACGCGGAGTCAACAATGAGCTCACAGCTGAACTACAGGCGAAGTGTAAGTTCACATGTAGGCGAAGCTAGATGCCTTCGCTGTGGATGGTTCTTGAAATTAGAGCCGTCATTTTAAATTTAAATTTGAAATGACAGCTTGCACTTCTTTTTAGAAGGCGAAGCTATAGGCGCATGCAGCGCCAGAGGCTCGAAGTTATAGGTGCATGCGGCGCCTATAAAAGCCATACTTGGCTAATTTAGAGAAGTTTATCTTCTGTTAGAATTCTCGAATCTTTTCAGAGAATTTTTCTCTCCTTCGTCTTCTTCTTAAATCTTTCAGAGCTTCCTCCACACCCTAATGGCCCCCAAGCAGCGTCCAGGGAAAGAGGTGGCAACCTCTGTCGTGGCGCCATTATCTCCGCCTCCAGCGACCGAGTGCCCCATTGCGGGTAGGGAATTCTTCCTTTTTAGAGATTTTCATCTCTTTTTGAAGCCGTATTTTGGCTATTTCATGGTGAATCTCGCGTGATTCATCATGATCTTAGTGATCTCAGGGAGTTTATCTCCCTTATTTTTGATTTTTTTTGAATTTTAGGGGATTTAATTCCCCTTTAATTTCACGAATAGAAACTGAACAGTTTCTTTTTTTCATGCTTCGCCGCGAAGCTAGCCCTTTGGGCTTTTTACATTCTGTCAAGTGACAGGGTGCGAAGCTAGCTTGATGCGAAGCTAGCTTCTGAAGCGTAGCTAGAAGGAGGACTTAAGTCTTTTAATTAATTTTTAGGCACAAGTGCTCTTCAGCGAAGTTAGCCATTTGGGCTTTTCGCATTCTGTCAGGTGACATAATGCGAAGTTAAGCCTCTGAGTGAAGCTAGATTAAGTTAAGCCTCAAAGCGAAGCTAGATAGTAGGGTTTCCCCACTTAGGCACAACTGCCCTTTAAGCTTCCAAGCGAAGCTAACACTTCATAACTTGCTGCACTCCTGTCTTTGTGCAGAGTGCGAAGTTAAGTTTCAGAGCAAAGCTAATGCTAGGCTAGCTTCGCTTGGAAAGCGAAGCTATGCCTTTGGCGATTCGTTTTCTTTTGCACTCTGCCTTTTTGCAGAGTGCGAAGTTAAGCTTCAGTGCGAAGCTACTGCTAGGCTAGGTTAACTTCGCTTTGGGAATGAAGCTATGCCTAAGCATTTTTTTGCTTTCTTCTTTCTCCCTCTCTTTTTATCTTTTGGGCTAATATATTTTCTTCTTCTTGTTTTGTAGTGCACTATACCCCTAGGCCTCTGAACAGCCTTTTTGGGTCAGCTAGGGGATTGGATGGGAATATTAGCCTACAATTTTAGGGACAGGCTTCGTTGTTTAGTGAACGGAGCACTCCTGGCCATGATGCCCTGATCCACACTAGAGATCAGCACACAATGAGGAATATTTTGACTACTGCTCCTCTAGAGGACTGTGACCGAAAGATTTATCGGAAGACTAGCTTCATGTTCGGAGATGCAACGCCTGACACAGATTATCAACTGCTGGCTGGAGAAGGGCAATGGATCTTCAATTTGAACGGCGAGAAGTACTACCTTCCATCCAGCAAGCGCCATTTTCCGCTGTCCTTCTTTCAATGTGTAACAAGGCCTTGGAAGATGAATTGGCAAGTGACTCGGACCACCGACTCAGTCCATGTGGGTATTCTAATGGCTTCTTTGCACGGTTATGCCAGAGCAGGTCCCCCTCGGTGCATACTAGGTTTTCACCCCGGGAATGTCCTACAAGACATCCCGGTGGGGGAGAATCCATCTATAGCTTAAACCTTTGAAAATTAGTTCTTCAGAGTTAACGGCAACTACCTGGCGACTGACTTCAGGACCCCAGGTTGGATTCATCCTCCCAAGACCTAGTGGAGAGACTTGACTTTGTATATTTTGGCTCATTTCGAGGAGGACTTGGAGAGGCTGGGACTCCGCGAAGCTGTCAGAGCTACCTGTTATGGCATTCAGATGAGCGTAGCGAACTTATACGCCATCTTCAAGTTGTACTGCCCAGCTAAAGGGACTTTCTTTACTCCTGTAGGCGAACTGGGCATGACTTTGCATGAGATGTGGGAAGTCTCTGCTTTGCTAATGGGATATCTCCCCTATGAAGAATACTTCCCATGTGAGGCGAAGTTAGCACCTTTGGTGAAGCAGGAGCCCGCCCTGTTCGAGACCCATCGAAAGCTGATGTGCCACTTCTACATCTGCTCAGACATGCATGGTAATTATAAAGGAGGCTCGAACAGTTCGAAGAGTTAGGGGAATTATCTGTTCCCCAACCTGGAGAATGCCCTTGAAGAGGCTCAATGTGGGGTTGCGGACGAGGATATCTTCCGAAGGATGAGGCAGCATGCCCAAGAAGACATTGTTCTGGAGGAAGACGACGACATCTATGAGAAGGGCGACATTCTCAGGAGCTTCCATCATCAGGCCCGCCAACCAATGTCTCGGAAAGCGCTTTTGGCCGGATTTTTTCAGTCTGGCTTAAAAGATGTGTAGTACCATCTCCTTCTGGCGACGTTGTTCTCCCCACTGCTCTATCACCAGCCGTTCGTTTGGTACACGGTCATTCTCTAGGGCTTCTTTTAGCAATGGTGTCTGCATTCAACGGGTCTTCGTGCATTGATGGAGGCTTTTTGCAGACCACCGATGACGAAGAGGGGGAAAGGCACTATCCTACCCCGTGAAGGACATAACCCCAGGATCGAATTGCCATACACCTACCTGATGGCATAGTTCGCTCTTCATTGTCCAGCTATTATTCAAGTCAGGGAAGAGCCTCTAGAGGGTGCTCGGATGACGCACCTTCGCCGTTCGAAGGATCTTCGTGGTCACGGATCTACGTGACCATGGTCCGTAAATTATTGTGCTGGCACAATGTATACAGTCTCTTCCAGTGTTTTTCTTACATCCGCGATGCAGGATATGATGAGGAGTTTAAGGATGTCGGGAATGTTAGGACATCGTTGAGCCGGGGAGTCTTCAAATGGTCGGTTAGCATCCGGCCTTCTCACCTGGTATACAGGAGTGGAGATACTTGCTACCTGGAGCCATACGTCCCCAGCCGGTTTGCTCGTCAGTTTGGATATGACCAACTCTATGTTGGCAATCCGAACACTAACCTGGCCTTTATGGGGAGCCTAATCGACGGCGCTCGCGCTTGGTGATATTTCATTGCCGGTTGTACCGAGGCACGGTTGTACATACCATTGAGGACCCCAAATTTATTGATGACTTTGGAGTTCTGCCAATGGTACCAGATTTCTAACTCTGCGCCAACCGGATTCGTCATTGATTGGTCGCTAATGTTGCATATTTAGTATCATATTTTCATACTTATTATAGAATAAAATCTGCATTGTCCTAATTAAATGTTTAATTTATTTGCAGGCCCATTCCTTAAGGAGATGAAGAGAAATGAGCCCAAAAGCCCACCAGAATTCTGAATTAAATCAGAATTAATTCGAGCTCAGTAAATCAGGGAAAAATCAAGAGGTTGAAAACCGATGAGAAGAATCCTCTCAGAATCGATCGGTTGAAGCAAAAATCAAAGGCCATTTCGTCGAAATCCCAGACTCAAACAAAGAAACCAACTGAAGATAAAAGCAGAAGGGAAATCCAGCGAGACCCAACAACAGGGTGTGGCCACCTGGCCACACCCTGGCCGCAGAAACGCGGCTTGGTTAAGGAGTTAGGGGGAGCGTTTGCTCCCCCACTCTTCCCGGGATCCTATAGGTTGGGTTTTTGCCTATAAAAAGCCAGTATTTTCACTGAAAATGGGAGGACCATGCAGAGATAGGATTTAGTCCAGTTTTCATTCTTTGTAGTTTAGGTTTTTCTTTTCTTTTTATGTAATTTTAATTTGTATGTAAGCTTAGGTTAGATGAAGATTCATGAAAGTAAGAGAGAGGCTTATGTTGAGAGTGACACCGATGTACCCTCCTCCTTTCTTCATTGTTTCTGCAAGCAATAAAGGTAAATATTTTTTTTATGTTCGTCTCTTTACTTTTGTGTTCTTTTTCTTTCTCCTCTTTCTACTCCACCTCTTTTGGTTTTGATGAGAATGCAAGTGAATCCAGAAGCATAAGTATAACAACGTTTTTGTGAGTGCCAACTATACTTCATGAAGATGTTCTCCTCCTCAAGATCCGTATCACTTCATTCTTACTCGGCTTGATGATATAATGCGAACGGGGACTGAGCTCGATCCTATGACTTATGCGTTGAACGCCTCCGAAGTAAGGTAAACATGCAAGGGTTCCAGGTAAGTCATCAACCAAACTAGGTAAGTACTTCTTTAATCTTCTTTCTTTTCTTTTATTTCTTAGTCTAGATCACCAACACAATTTCTTTCATCACTCCTTTTCCATTTCCTTGTAAATAATCATTCTGGTTTTCTCCACCTTCCATTCTTCCGCTTTCTTTCTAACTTTAACATAACTCGTTTTCATTTTCATTTCTTTAAACAAAGAAGAACTTTCGTTTTGTCTTCAAAAAGATTTCAATAAGAAAAACTTTGAACGCTTCCATCGCAAACCCTCCTTGTGGATCACGACCCGCATAGCCACTTGCTATAGCGGTAAGATTGAGCACTTGCACATCTTTATTTCTAAATCTGAAATTCTTTATTTTGTGTACAGGTAAAGCATCAATCAAATTGTGGCGCCGTTGCCGGGGAGGGTAACGGTTTTTATTGAAATCTGATTTTTATTGAATTTTTAGAACTAAAACCAATTTTCTTCTCTGTTGCAGGTTATAGGGCAAGCAAAGCAGGAATATAAGATTGCAGTAACATATAAGTGGTCTTGGGCCTCTACTCTAGAAAGCAGAGACCAAGTGCCCTCTGATTTGCCGCGTTTTCTCGGCCAAAGTCGCAGATCCGCGGCAAAAAGGAGTTGACTACTAAACAGGTTTTTTTGCAGTGTTGCTTTCTTTGCAAAAACATAGCTGCTGCAAATCTTAATTCTTATATGCCATCACATAAGCCTGCTAATAAACCAACAGTAAAATACTTGTTGAAAAAGATAAAAATTGATTAGACGTTTGCATTTTAGGCACGTGTCTTTTCAATTCATTTATTTTTACTGTTGAAGAGTGCTGGAGCAAGGTACTTTCGCATTGCATCTAGAATAGGACTCATCTCTTGGTTGATTTACATCGCTTTGAGTGAATCTTATTTACATATCTTGTACACTTGCACAAATTGATTTTAAGGGCACCACCCATTAACAAGATAAGGTGGGGATTTAATCACCCTTCCTTGGCCCAAAAATCAGATTCCAAGCACTCACTAACCCAAGCCTAACTAAAAATGAGTAGACGTTGGCCCTAGGGACATCTCGGACTCAATTAGGAAATTATCCTAAGGGGAAAGGTGTTGGAATTTGACTCCTGCCAAATCAGTGTCTAGGAAGGGATTAAGGGCCGAAAGCCCGAAGGTTGGTGGTTATTGAATTAAGGAACGTCTTTGACGGAAAACCTCCCACCAACCTTGCCCTGACCTGGCTGATTAGCTTGTGTCAAATCTGCATTAAACCTCCCGTGGACAGTCTAATCAGTTAGGAGTCGTGTAGGTCATAGGTCTACCTTAACTTAGTTAGAATTTTTTCCTTTTATTTGTTTGCTTATTTGTTTGTTTTTTTCTTTCTTTTTGTTTGTATTCTATGTGTGATATGGCTTATAATAATAATTTTTCTAACTTCAATAATAATTCATATTACATACCAACTTCATTTTCGGATATTACCAACCCCGCATATCATAATTTTAACCAACCTAGTGTGCCGGATTGGTCTTATCCGAATCAATATAACCCATGCCCCAATCTAATAACTATAATTTCCAGAATGATTTCAACACTTCACAGAGTCAGTGGGGATTCACCTCCCCCGAGTTCAATTTTCAACTAACTTGTCCTCCTTCTCCACCTTGTCCACAATATTTCCAAGATTCATACTCAGTTACACCAGTTCAAAATAGAAAACTATCAATTTTGGAAATGAGTATGCGTGAGTCCAACACAAATCCCAAAATCTGATGGACTCACAATTTCACCACCAATTCCAAGACAATACTTCATCTTTTCACCAAACCAATGAACCTATCAACTATGAAAAGATGCTTGAAGCCATGACTCAGGCTCAAAACGCTCGTAATCGTGACATAAATATGATGGTCCAATCTCTACGTTCCCACCGTTTGACCAGTTCTGATGTCGCTAACCATTCTGTTAGAGCTGAAGAGTTAGGTTGTTTTGGAAATCAAGGTTCCATTTCAGAACAATCATTTGAACTTGCCCAAACTCCAAATTTTGAAAAGAATATTGACAGTTTGGCAAGTTATCCTTTTCCTGAAATCGAACTTGAAAATGAATATGATCATGAATCTCAACTTAGTGATTCAATTTTACTTCCTGATTCAATAATGACTCCGGTGTTTTCACCTGATTTCAATCTTTTTCCTGAGTCAACATTGAATCCTGTGCTAATTCATCATGAAATTGAATCACCCATTCTTGATGATCATATTGAACTTGACCAATTTTATACTTTTGAAAATCCTATTGACAAATTGGCAAGTTCTCATTTTTTTGATATTGAACTCAATGAGATATGTGACCTAGATTCTCAAATCTGTGATCCAGTTCAACTTTCTAAATCAATATTGACTCCTATTTTGTTACCAAACTTGAGTAATACTTTAGAGTCAGTTTTGATTCCCCCACCTATCATCCTGAACTTGAATCACTAATATTAAGTCACATTCCATTGTTGGAAAATCAATGTGGACTTGAGTTTCAACTTCTTGACTTGGACACACTTCTTGAACCAATCTCGACTCCTGAACCTTTACTTGACTTAAGTCACCTTCCTGAGTCGGTATTAGTTCCTATACTTCCTGAGTCCAAGTCAACCATTCTATCATTTCATACTCCATTTTGGGACAAAGCGATTGACAAATTTGACTCCAAAATTAATTATGGAATTTGGAAATTAGATGGGGTCAAATATTTAATAAAATCCTTTATGGATTCATAATTTTAATGGTTATATTCGTGAAATTTCTGGTGGGTTCCTCCGAACCCCACGAAAAGTCGATTGGGCCGCATTTCGTGGACCAATCAGACCACAACCGGAACCACCACCTTAAGGTAACATTTTCCTTCCCTTTCTTCTTTTTCATGCATCTATGCATTAATTCATACATTGAGGACAATGCATGAGATAGGTATGGGGGAGGGTCTAAGATAACTTAGTTTTTTTCTTTTTATTAAAAAAATAAAAAATTATTAACATTTTCTTTACTTTTAAAACTTTTTGAAAATAGAAACAATATTTTGACATATTTTTTTGTAAGAAATTAAGTTAATTTTAAGGAATAGGAAAATCCAAATTAGGATTTCTTATACTTGGTCAAAATAAGATTATTTGTTTGATTTTTAGGGTTAGGAAGAAAATTTGTCAAAGTAATTTAGTCTTGATCTTTACCTTAATGAAATATGCACATTTCATACACTTACACACTTAGGGTTCAAAAACAAAGATTCTTATGCCTTATAAAAATAAAAAAAGAAAAAAAAGATAAACAAATCTAATTATTGATTAGCTAGGTGCTTTGGCCTTAGCAAGCCTTAGTATTTATGCGAAAGATGATTAGATAAGTTTGAAAAAATATATAAAACCCTCTGATTAAGCTGGGTATTTGTGCCTAATAAAGCATAAGTATTCACGCCTAAAAGGGGTTCATATAATTAAATCCTTAGTTTTGTGGCCTTGTTTGCTCGAGTCCTTAAGTCCTTGGGGTGTTTTCTCACCCGGTGCCCTAAGACCATTTGGTTTGAGAGTCATCGATTAAAGGCTCGTTACATGGGTAGATTAGAAAGCCTAATAGAACTAAGGAATAATACCACCAAAATATATATATATATAAATAAATAAGGCATAAGAGTTAGAGTTAATGAACCCTTAGTCAAAATTTTCACGATCACAAGGTGCATATGACTTAGGGTAAAGTAATAGACTAGATGAGAAGTACAATTTGACTCCGTACTTTGATTGATAATAAATTTTTGAATAGAGACTAAATTTAGGAATAAAAAATTCAGTTTTCCTATAACTTATAGATTGCTTAAATCTTACAATTATATTTCAAATATTTTTTCTCTTTCAAAATGCTTTTCGAAATACTAACTCTTTGTTTCTCTTTCTTTATGGATTTTGTGGGTGCAATCCGCTGAAAATCCTCACGAGACAAAACTCGTCCTCTAGGGAAAACCTAGAGGTTTAACGGCTTGTTGCACATGCTCAGTGCAATTGCGTGACCTGCGAAAGTGGTCTAATAATCCTTAGTATAGTTTAGTTATTTTGCTTGAGGACGAGCAAAAGATAGGTATGGGGGTGTGATTGGTCGCTAATGTTGCATATTTAGTATCATATTTCCATACTTATTATAGAATAAAATCTGCATTGTCCTAATTAAATGTTTAATTTATTTGCAGGCCCATTCCTTAAGGAGATGAAGAGAATGAGCCCAAAAGCCCACCAGAATTCTGAATTAAATCAGAATTAATTCGAGCTCAGTAAATCAGGGAAAATCAAGAGGTTGAAAACCAGTTGAGAAGAATCCTCTCAGAATCGATCGGTTGAAGCAAAAATCAAAGGCCATTTCGTCAAAATCCCAGACTCAAACGAAGAAACCAACTGAAGATAAAAGAAGAAGGAAATCCAGCGAGACCCAACAACAGGGTGTGGCCACCTGGCCACACCCTGGCAGCAGAAACGCGACAAAAGCTGCGTTTTCGCGGCTTGGTTAAGGAGTTAGGGGGAGCGTTTGCTCCCCCACTCTTCCCGGGATCTTGTAAGTTGGGTTTTTTGCCTATAAAAAGCCAGTATTTTTTACTGAAAATGGGAGGACCATGCAGAGATAGGATTTAGTCCAGTTTTCATTCTTTGTAGTTTAGGATTTTATTTTCTTTTTATGTAATTTTAATTTGTATGTAAGCTTAGGTTAGATGAAGATTCATGTAAGTAAGAGAGAGAGGCTTATTTTGAGAGTGACACCGATGTACCCTCCTCCTTTCTTCCATTGTTTCTGCAAGCAATAAAGGTAAATATTTTTTTTATGTTCGTCTCTTTACTTTTGTGTTCTTTTTCCTTCTCCTCTTTCTACTCCACCTCTTTTGGTTTTGATGAGAATGCAAGTGAATCTAGAAGCATAAGTATAACAACATTTTTGTGAGTGCCAACGATACTTCATGAAGATGTTCTCCTCCTCAAGATCCGTATCACTTCATTCTTGATCGGCTTGATGATATAATGCGAACGGGGACTGAGCTCGATCCTATGACTTATGCGTTGAACGCCTCCGAAGCAAGGTAGAACATGCAAGGGTTCCAGGTAAGTCATCAACCAAACTAGGTAAGTACTTCTTTAATCTTCTTTCTTTTCTTTTATTTCTTAGTCTAGATCACCAACACAATTTCTTTCATCACTCCTTTTCCATTTCCTTGTAAATAATCATTCTGGTTTTCTCCACCTTCCATTCTACCGCTTTCTTTCTAACTTTAACATAACTCGTTTTCATTTTCATTTCTTTAAACAAAGAAGAACTTTCGTTTTGTCTTCAAAAGATTTCAATAAGAAAAACTTTGAACGCTTCCATCGCAAACCCTCCTTGTGGATCACGACCCGCATAGCCACTTGCTATAGTGGTAAGAATTGAGCACTTGCACATCTTTATTTCTAAATCTGAAATTCTTTATTTTGTGTGCAGGTAAAGCATCAATCAGTCATCAAGGCCTTTGGCTTAAAGTGAATTTCTCAGCGGATGAAGCAGAAAGTAACTGCAAAAGAGGAGGACAAAAGAGTCCGGGTGCCAGGCATTCTGGAGTTTATTGCTACTGCTGACAGTGAAGCTTTAGACGCTAAAAGCCCTAGCTTTGAAGATGTTGCCGGTGCTGAGGTACCAATGGATGCTCCCGATAGGGTAGGCATGGCCCCCATGGAAGAAATAGAAGTGGAAGAGGTGGAAGAAGACGATCCCGACGTCCACTTCAAGCGGAAGCGAAAAGGTGGATCCCGCAAAAGAGGGTGGTGAAGAAGCCCCACCGCATGCTCCTGTTATTGAACAGAGTGAGTCCGTTGCAGTTGCCCCTCCTCCTGCCCCGTTAGTTATCAAACTATCAGAAATAGGCAACTGACAAAACTGTTCCAGGCTTGGTAAGACCAGTTTCTTTTGCAACACACATATATATATATATACATATGTATTATTTTTTTATTTTCTCTTCTCTCATACAGCTAACTTGTTTAACTTGTGATTCAGGAACCAAAATCGTAAGAGAACAAGGGGATTATTACGATCCATTGTTCACCTACCAGGAGGGCGACGAAGCCAGCTATTTCATCGTTTCTGAGGATTCCGAGGGTGGTGCGGCTGATGTCGGTCCTTCTGATACTGGTGCTTCAAAGAGAGCCGAATAGCTTCAAGCTCCAGGGAATGGGTTGCGGAGCCCACGGCGAGCGAAGGCGAACCGGACATTCTAACTACGGAAGCCTTCAGGACAGATGAAGTCCTCCTTGAGATCGCTTCTGGTGCTTCTCCTGCCACCGCAAGGGTTTCTTCTACGGAGCCTATTGGAGTTAGCATTGCCATCGAGGGAGTCTCGGGGACACTATCGTTGAGGCAGTTCAGACAATGTCTGTTATGACTTCATCACCTTTTGGTAATATCATAGCCATTTGTAAGCAATCTTTTCTTGATATTATTATACTTTTACCCTTGTTTTAATAAAGTATTCTTGTAGGTGTTCCGTCTTTCAGTGCATCAACTTTGAGGGAACTAGCGAGCCTTCCCAGGGAATTCAGGAAAGAGATAAGTACTTCAGCTGCTGTGGATGTCGGAGAGTTGGACGTCTTGTATCACAACCTGCCTTCTTACCAACCGGAGCCTGTTGTTTGCTCTATTGTGGCTGAGGAGATGAGGACTGCTTTTCTTTCCACAGAACCAATCACATTCCCAGCTGAATCAGTGGTTTCCCTGACGCCGCCAACTACTGGGCTAAAGGTAATCACCAGCCTTACATCTCCGATGTTGGTTGTCGAGCCAGTTTTTCCTGGAGTAGTTATCAGCCCTACCTCTATCGTGGCTAGTGTACTAGTATCAATGAAGACTCCTCCTCGACCATTGACAATTCCTTATCCTTCTCCAACCAGTGCTTCTGCCACTTCCTCTACCATTATGATAGTGAAACTGGTGGAAATTTTGCCTTCTGGGATTACTCGTTCACAGGGAATAATTGAAGCTGAGAAGGAATTTATGGCGGAGATGGTCGACAACTTCTACAAGAGCCTGAAGCAATCTATTGTTTTAATTTTGAAGGGCTCGACCACCTCATTTTCAGCTCTAAAGGTGGTCCTCTCTCAAAACATTAAGAGCATCCGAGACTTCGGAGGGATGACCAAGCTGCCGCATTGGAGATTCTAGTGAAGAAGTTTGAGAAGGACGTGGGTGAGTGGCGTCACCTCAGCAGTTCAGACTTGGATTCTTCAGTTGATGAAGAGTTTGAGCGTATCGTGGCTTAAATGCGAGAGGCTCACTTTGCAGCACAGGAAGCAGCCGAGGCGGTATCTTCAGATCTGAAGTCCTTGGAAACAAGAAAATAGAAATTAGAGATGCCATTGATGTTTCCAATAGCACTCTTCTTAATGTTGAAGATAAGATAGAGAAGGCCAAAGAGATGATCAAGAGGGCCAATCTTCTCCTGTCCAAGGTTGAACTGGTACATATTGAGGAGATTGCTCGATTGGAGCAGCTCAAAGCATAAAACGATGAAGTCTTGAAGCAAAAGATAACGCAAAGGATAACTCTGGCTGATATTGAGGTTCGTTTGTCCCAAACAGCGAACTTTAATGAAGCTAAGCTGAGATCGCAGGCATTTATCAGAGCTGCTGAAGAGAGGAAGAATAAGCTGGCCACCCTTGAAGAACGGATCAAATCCTACGAAGCACCATCATAGCTTGTAATACATGTATCTTCTTTTTATTTTTCTTTGAATCAATAAAAATAAATTTACTTGACTTTTTTGTTGTATTTTCTGTTTGCTTTATCTTCTGAGTTTACAATAATTTCAAGTTAAATTATAACTCTCAAAGAAAGGAGATAACGGTATAGTCTTCCAACTTATACCACAAGAATATTAACTAATCTATTCAGAGGTTGACAACATGATAGAATTAGTTATTTGATAAATTGTTACCAATAGATTTGAGAAATTACTTGATTCAAATCTTGTTGGGATAAAAATGGGACAAAGTGAATTTGACGATCTTGCTATTCAAGGTTTAATGTTAACATGACAGATTAAAAACCATCGGATTTATAAATTGGTTGTGATGAACTAGACACCACAACAACATGATAGTTCCTACTGAACTAGAAAAATAAAGTCTAGAATTTTTCAGTTAAAAGTGACAAACTGGGTATGATTGGTCGAAATTTTGCCATTCAGAGGTGATGATCTGGACATGATGACAAAATAGAGGTGAACATGAATTTAGGCACCCGTCTATTCAGAGGTGATAAACTGAATATGATAGACTAAGATACACTAAACTTTGAATCTGTTGCCAGAGGTAGTCGTATTTGTTGGCCCAAAGGCCTTCCACTCTAGTTTTGATGATGATTAACTCATGTAGTTATGTGTACTAATAATCTTGTGATTTTAGTTTCAGATCATTAATCAAGATGTTAGTAGGTGTTTAGCCTCAACAAAGATGGTTTGAAAGCTTTCACATAGTGATTCAAGAGCCCGAGCAACAAGATCATATATAGCACTCATTGGAGTCAAGCTCGGTGGATCACGAAGTTTTGGATCAAGTCGGCTTGGAGACGGCGCTCTACAAGAAGACATCGGTACCTAGTTTAGTTTGAGTTTTAGATCCATTTGTAAAGATTAGAATAGTATGATATGCTCAAGTTCACAACACACACGTTTCATGTTTTGAATATTGCTTTTCGGTTTTTCCGTTTTCGTTTAACCGATCTTGGTTTCATGAATAGATAGATCAAAACAAGTTTAAATGGTTTTATGTATAGTAGATTCATTCTATATACATGCATGCTTAACTTCCTAGACAAACTTAGTTTTGACTTACTTATTCATGTGTTTTATGTTTTGGTATTTTTAACAAAACATATTTTGGAATTAAAGTCAAAAACATGGATATATATAAGTTTCATGTACATAGAATTATATCCATATACATCATGCCTAAATGTTGTTTAATATCATGTTTTTGTATTTGGATAAGTTTTGGACAAATGTATTTTAGATTCAAAAATCCAAGTTGTAGAAAATACAGTTTTTGATTTTTGGTAAAAATGATTAGACACAAAAATGTTTCAAAATGTTTGTTATTTGTGATGAAATTTTTATCACAAGTTTATATTTCAAAATAAAATGATAAAACTATTTTTGTGTATTTTTACAAGTTTTTATGGATTTATTAGAATATGCTTTTACCCTGTTTTTTGACCAGAACTGCTGCTGCCAGGCTAGGTCGGTCGACCGGACGGTCGACCGTACCAAGTAGCCGGTCGACCGTAGCGGTCAACCGACGTGCACGGATACGTGCACGCTGGCTGTCCCATAAGCCGGTCGACCGCACGGTCGACCGACTGAGAGCAGGTTGCTCTCGGGTTTCTCCTGGTCGACCGAGCGGTCGACCGGCCAGAGAGCCGTTACTCTCTGGTTCTGGGACGGTCGACCGCCCGGTCGACCAGTAGCTTCCTGAGGTCAAAAAGTGACCATTGGCCGGTCGACCGGTAGTTCATTTCTGGCAGAATTTGCTGCCAACGGCTATATTTTTCTGGGACTATAAATACCCCATTAATGGCCAGTTTTCACTAAGAATTTTTGGACGAAATTTCTAAGCTTTCTCTGGTGTTTAAACAAGTTTTAAAAAGAGTTTCTTTGTGCTAAAAAGATCAATCTTCTTGTTTTAAAGTGTTTCATTATTTCAAAGAAAAATAGTCTTTTGGGATTTGGTTTGGTTCAAACATTCTATATCTTTGTGGTGATTTCTCAAGTGATTTTTCTTTGTTTTAAACACTTTGTTTTCCACACTTGAGGTACATCTACTATCTTATTCTATAGGATCTTTGTGTGGGAAAGAGATTGTTTGTGGTCTTTTGATCACCAAGTTGTAAACCCAATCTTTGCTTGTCTTTGTGCCTTTCCCTCATTGTGTTGAGGAGTTGTGCATTTGGGTTGTATCCCTCAAGTGGTGAGGTGATCCTTGTGTAGCTTTGTGCTAATCCCTCAAGTTGTGAGGTGATTGTTTGTTGGCTTGGTGTTGTGCCTCAAGGAGGAGGTTGTGTTTGTAAGGAGAGGAGTTGGGTACTCCTTGTTATTGTATTGCACCAAATCCTCAGTGGAGGTTCCCTTTGTGGGAGTCCTGTGTGGACAAGCTAGTGGAGTTGAAATCCTTCTGTGTGAAGGCGGGGATGTAGAGCTGGGTGCTCGAACCTCGAAACATATCTTGTTGTTTGCGCTTGATCCCTTAGCTCTTACTCTCTCTCTATATTGTGCCTTGCATCAATTCATATTGTTCATTCATAATTATTTGCTTGGCTTGTTTGAGTGTGCATCTCTTCTTAATTGCAATTAGTTTTTAAATTCCGCATTGAGTTCACTAGATTAGCATTATCACCTATTCACCCCCCTCTAGGTGATTTCAGTATTAACTTGACAGCTAGCTCACAAGGACTATAAAGGTGAATTGGATCTGGGCTCCTATTGATTCAGAGGTGGTTGACTAGACATGACCGACTAAGGGATTCTAGGCTTGCAATCTGTTGTTTAGAGATTTATTGTTAATATGACAGCAAGAACTCCTTATCCTGATGGAGAAAAGGATAACAAAGTTATAGACCCATCTGTTCAGAGGTGTTAAACTGGACTTGACAATTTGAGTACCATAAAAGGAGAGATCTATGAATCCGTCTGTTCAGAGGTAATATGGACATAACCGTTTGGAAGTGGCTAGTCAGAGCCCTGCCGTTTAGAGGCGACGAACTGGACATAACGGCAAGGAGTAGTCCCTACCGGACTGGAATATGAGACTTGGTTATCAGTCGGTTCAGAGGTAACATGGACATAAATGATTGAGAAATCACCAAGCTCGGGATTTTTACCGTTCAGAGATGACAAACTAGACATGACAGTAAAAAGAAAGAATTTCACTTGGGGGAATAGGATTTAATCACAAATTTGGTGGAGAAATTGGTACTTCCTTCGGATGTACTTTGGAAGAAATTGTCAGAGGTATATTGTTAACGTGATAACCAAGAAAGTCCACTGGGGACTTGAAAGGGAAATAGTAGACTTTGAGGAGAGTCTATCAAAAACTCGCTAGGGAGTTAGCAACTAAATTCCCATGAAAGATTCTATGTCAGAGGTAACTATTAACAAAACAAAAAGAGCTCCGTAGGGATTTAGAAGGGGATTTGTAAAGCAGCCTATTAGAGGTGTTTGAATATAACAGCAATTTAAATGCACTTGTCATTCTATTAAGAGAATGACACGTGGAGTTTTGATCTGTTGGGGATATTGATTTTATCCGTCGGGAATATGTTAGAGTCTCACTACTAGAGGTTTAATGTTAGAATGATAGGTTTGACTCATGATTCATTTTGCAAGGGAAATGAATATTATTTTATGTGGTCCTACCATTCCATGGACAGGAATTGATAAGCAATTTTGGAGATGAATCAAATGAGATTAGGTCCCTTAGGATTTTTAGCAAGCCCTCAGCTATCAACGGATTTGATATGCCTTTACCAACTACCATTTGAGTTGGGCTAGCCATGCTATTCCCTTTAGCATGATGAGTTGTCGAGGACTTATGTTGGACTTAAAAGCCAACATTTTCCTCTATCCTTAGCCGTTAGAGGCGCCGGATGTAGTGTAATGGGCCACAGAGATAAACATGAGTTCCGTGGGGGTTTGTCTAGAGATTGGCCTCTTCGTGGAGTCCCTTTCGATCCTTATTTTGTTGCCACATTTTGACACGAATGTAAAACCAATGGAAAAGTTCTACAAAAGATGTGTCACGAACCTTCTTCAATGAGTTTGGCTTGATAAACTATCAGATAAACTCATTTGATCCTCCATTCGATCGGTTACCACCTTTTGATATGAATGTATAAACAGTGGAAAGGTTCTGCAAAGATGTGTCACGAACCTTCTTCAATGAGTTTGACTTGATAAGCCATCTGATAAACTCATTTGATCCTCCATTATCACCTTTTGATATGAATGTGAAAACAGTGGAAAGATTCTGCAAAGATGTGTCACGAACCTTCTTCAATGATTTTGGCTTGATAAGCCACCAGATAAACTCATTTGATCCTCCGTTCGATCGGTTACCACCTTTTGATATGAATGTAAAAACAGTGGAAAGGTTCTATAAAGATGTGTCACGAACCTTCTTCAATGAGTTTAGCTTGATAAGCCATCAAATAAACACATTTGATCCTCCATTCGATCGGTTACCACCTTTTGTCGTTGGGTCGAGCTTCGATCGATCGAACAGGGGCAGGAAGGTATGCCATCATTGCATATAGAAAATTCAGGCTAGATAAGCCATCCTTCTGAGAAAAGTGCCTGAAACTGTTACTTAGGCATGCTTGAGTTGAAGATAGGTGCAAGTTTATATACTAAACAAGAGTGACAAGGCTAAAAATTTGACATTTTGCCTTTGCCTTTTCTTTGATGTTTACGTCATGCATCATAATATCACCTATGTTTGGTCGACTTGGCGTTACTCGACCATGATGTGATCCATTGAATGAGGAACGAATCTTTTCTTTGGCGCTCTTTCAAACATCTTGAATCCCAAACCTTAATCCATCTTATTGATCAGGGTGGAGCTTCGATCAGAGATATACTACTAGCTTGATTATGAGAAAAGTAACAAAGCTAAAACCAAAGTTTTACACTTTGTCATTGCTTTAATGTTGACATCATGCATCACCAATGCTCAATCAATTCGGCATCGATCAACGGTGATGTGATCTGAACATAGGACAGCTTCTGACGATTTCATAGGTGAACTAGAGAAGAGTGACAAGGTTAAAACTGAAGTTTTACACTTTGTTTTTCCTTCAATATTTACATCATGCACATGATGTAACCAGCGTTGATTGCCTCGACACTGATCGACAGTGATGAGATCTGTTGAAGAAAGAAAGAAGCTTTTCTTTGGCGCTCTTCCAAACATTTTGGATCTGAAATTTCTGATCGGAGGTATAATGTTAACATGATCATAGGAAGAATCCTGTCAAGGATAGTACCTTTTCAAGAATCTGTCATTGATTGGCATCATGAGCGTATTGCCATCTGGGGATATAAGGCGGTATGCTCCATTTGAGTAGACTGCTTCTATTATGAATGGTCCTTCCCATTTGGGCTGAAATTTGCCTTTAGTTTTGTGTCTCATGACCATGGGTCGTCTGACGGCTAAAACCAAATCTCCTTTCTGGAATACTCTTTCTTTAACCTTCTTATTGAAGGCTCTCGAGATTCGAGCTTGGTACAACTCAATGTGTTATTGGGCTTGTAGTCGTCTCTCATCTAGAGCTTCGAGTTCTTGAAGACGTAATCGATTATTGTCTTCTTTAGTCATCTTGGTTGCTAAGGTGACTCATAGTGACGACAGCTGGATCTCTAGCGGTATGACTGCTTCGCACCCGTATACCAGAGAAAAAGATGTATTGCCTGTTGGGGCTCGGACCGTAGTTCGGTAAGCCCAAAGACATTCACAGAGCTTCTCATTCCAATCTCGTTTACTGGACAAAATGAATTTCTTGAGTAGCTTGATAATTGTCTTGTTGAATGCTTCCACCAAACCATTAGCAGCAGGGTTATAAGCGGTTAACGTCACATTCTGAATTCGGTACTTATTGTAGAACCGATAGAATACTTGGCTTGCAAATTGGGGACTATTATCATGAATAATCCACCTAGGGACACCAAATCGATGAATGACATAGTGTTTGATAAAGTTGACCATGTTGGAAGTTTTAACTTCAATAAGTGGTATAGCCTCTGCCCATTTTGAGAATAATCGGTTATTACTAAGATGAACCGATGACTTTTTGTTGATGAGGGGCTGATAGGTCCTACGATATCGATTCCCCATGCCTCAAATGGCCACAAAGCTACAGTCGGGTGAAGTAGCTCTGGAGGTAGATGTATAAAGTTTGCATGAATTTGACAGGCTTTACACCTCTGTGCGTACTTAACGGCATCAGCTATCATGGTTGGCCAACAATAACCGAGCCTGTGCAATCGATCCTTGAGTTTCAGACCTGGTTGATGAGCTCTGCATATACCATCATGTGGCTCTTTAAGCACTTCTAGTGCTTCCGAATTAGAGAGGCAACGGAGCAAGATACCATCATATGAGAGGCGGTAGAGTATCTTTACTATCGGATCATAGTAGAAGCGGAGAGAACTTCATCGAATAGAAGCTGCTTCTTTAGGGTCATTCGGTAGTATGTCGTACAAAGCATAGTCAATGAAAGAAAACCGCCAATCTCTTAGTTCGAAATCTATTAAAGTTACAAAGACTTCATTAGTTTCCAACACATGTTTAGGACAAACAAGGTGTCGAGTAGCCACTGTAAGATGATACGTTGTGTCGATTGGTAAGGCCAATGTACCTGCTAGCGCAGCCAAAGCATCTGCCTTAGTGTTTTGGAAGCGAGACTCATGACCGATGTAAAAGCCATCGAATGAATTAGCTATTTTGATGACTTTGTGGTGATAAAGAATCAAGTCCTCATGCCGAACTTCGTATTCACCTTTAACCAGATTGACAATCAGCTTTGAATCACCATAAGCTTCAAGATAGCGTACCCCATTTTATGGGCAAGCTAAAGGCTGACGAGTAAAGCATTATATTCTGCCACATTATTGGAACAAGGTTCCGTCAACAAAAACGCCAAAGGAAGGACATGATTTTGTGATGAGATAATACCACCTCCACACCAGCAATTATCTTGCCTTTAGGATTTGTTCTTGATGCTCTGTTGACTGAGATTTCCTGCACACAAAATGTAGTATTTTAGTTTTAAGAATAGGATGTGCAAGTTCTCAATTCTAATCCGCTGTAGCAAGGCTATGCGGGTCGTGATCCTCAGGGAGGGACTGCGATGGAAGCGTTAAGCAAGTTTCTCTAAAGTTTTTATTTTTATTAGTTAAATTAGAAAGGAAATGGTATTTACAATGGGTCGGCAAATAAAGAATTGGGAGAAGTTATGATATGCCGGGTTGATAATATCCAAAAAATAGTTAGGTGTGTAATATGGATTAAAGTTGAAAAAATTATTATTATATGCCATATCACACCAACACAAACAAACAAACAAATAAACAAACAAAAAGAAAAAAATTCTATCCTAAGTTAGGGTAGACCTATGACCTAGACGACTCCTAACTGGTTAGACTGTCCACGGGAGGTCGGGTGCAGATTTTGACCACGAGTTAATCAGCTAGGTCAGGGCAAGAGTGGTGGGAGGTTTTCCGTCAAAGACGTTCCTTAATTAAATAACCACCAATCTTCGGGCTTTCGGCCCTCAATCCCTTTCCTAGACACTGATTTGGCAAGAGTCAACTTCCAGCATTGTTCCCCCTTAGGATAATCTCCTATTGAGTCCGAGATGTCCCTAGGGCCAACGTCTACTCTTTTTTAGTTAGGCTTGGGTTAGTGAGTGCTTGGGATATGATTTTTGGGCTAAGGAAGGGTGATGAAATCCCCACCTTATCTTGTTAATGGGTTATGCCCTTAAGATGAATTAGTGCAAGTGTACAAGATAAATAGATTAGATTCACTCAAAGCAGAAAATCAACCAGAGATGAGTCCTATTCTACATGCAATGCGTACGTACCTTGCTCCAGCACTCTTCAACAGTAAAAATAAAGTAATTGAAAAGACACGTGCCTAATATGCAAACGTCTAATCAATTTTTATTTTTTTAACAACAAATAATTTACTGTTGAATTAATTAGCAGTATACAGGTATATCACAGAACAAATCAGAACAGAGCAAAAAGCAGTATTTTTAATTTGAAGCAACCTGCAAAAAACTGCAGTCAGTAATTCACTACTGAGGCCGCGTTTCAGCGGCTATGGCCGCGGATCCGCGGCACTACAGTAGACTCTGGTGCTCTGCCTTCGAGGGCAGAGGCACAGAGTAGCTGTATGTCCACTGCTGCTGCTGTTTTTCTGATTCCTGTTCTCCAAACCTGCAAACAGAAAAGAATAAAAGAATAGTTAATAATAAATTTTTTTTATTAGAGATAAACTTACCGTCCCTCCCCGGCAACGGCGCCAATTTGTTGACTGAGATTTCCTGCACACAAAATGTAGTATTTTAGTTTTAAGAATAGGATGTGCAAGTTCTCAATTCTAATCCGCTGTAGCAAGGCTATGCGGGTCGTGATCCTCAGGGAGGGACTGCGATGGAAGCTTTAAGCAAGTTTCTCTAAAGTTTTTATTTTTATTAGTTAAATTAGAAAGGAAATGGTATTTACAATGGGTCGGCAAATAAAGAATTGGGAGAAGTTGTGATTTAATCTACAAAAAGAAAAGAAAAGAAAAAGAAAACTTACCTCTTCAGTCTGCTTACCGTTTGAACCGTTGCGATGATTTACCTTTTCTTGGAAGGCGTACAAGCATGGCATATAGGATCGTCCGCCTTCTTAACTATGGAATAAAAAGCAACTATGAAGACCTGTTCATCGCCATAGGCCATCAAGGTTCCTTCTTCGGCTAGGTATTCTCGGAGCAGTTGATCTCATGGTGGGCAAGACATTAGAGAAAGAAATAATGTCATAAAAAATAGAAGAACGATGATAGAACAAAGATAGAGACACAATAAAACAAGAATAGAATAAAAGAACAAAAACAAGCTTTGATTTGACTATTAAACAATGGTGGAAAATTACAACTTACACCGGCTGTCACCATCAGTACAAGTGGATCCCTTCCTCCATGAATACATCATCTCCTCTCAGCTTTCACAAAAAGAAAATAAAAATTTACAATGGAAGAAATAAAATCTAAACTACAAGAAAACCTAAAAACCCTAACTTTTGGCCCTTTGCTGGACGCTGGACGACTCTGTACGTTGCACTGCAGGGGGTATTTATAGCTTCAGAAGGGAGAAGAGTCCTGGATAAAGTCGCCCACGAAATCTGGTAGTCTGCTTCATCCAAAATGCCGCAAAAACCTGGTCTTTGCCGCAATTTTGAGGCAATACTGGCTCTGCTGGCCACGCGCTTTGGCGCGTGGCCTCTCCTGATCCATTCATCTGGGCGTTTGCTTCTGGAAGTGTGATCCTGGCTCTTCATCTTGGGATTTCGAGATAACTTAGAAATCAAGTTACCTAGATCTTGAATTCTCCCAATCTCTTTTAAATGAATTTCCTTATCTCTACATCTTATCTTTGTCTTTCATCCTCATCTGCAAGTGTTTAGGGTTGGGTAGAATTCTATCCTTCCCTCATCTTTAATAATTGCAACTTTAGCCCTTGTGTATTTGCACTTTGACAATTGATATTTGCACTTTTGCACTTGGGCTTCAAACATGGGCTTTTGGGCTTCTTTTGAGGCTTTATTTCTTTATTTTTATTTCTCAAGGCCTGCACACAATAAATCATAAAATATTAGTAAATGTGCAGAATTATATGAATAAATATGAAAATGTGATGGTAAATGTCATGATAAAAATGCACTTTTCACTACCAATCATGCTCCATCAAAGAACATCTGCCACACTTCGTCCTTCGAAATCATATTAGATTTGAAAATCTCATCTGGAATATCTTGATGAAGCTTTGAGCTTTCTGAAACTGGATGAGCGGCCAGAAAGTCTGCAAGTGCCTGACCTCTGACTGCCTTCTGAGGGACAAAGAGCATGTCGTACTGAGACAGGAGGATGGCCCACTTAGCCAATCTTGAATTTAGTGATCCTGATTTTGTCATGAGGATACGTAAGGGATTAACTCTAGAAATGACATGTATGTTGGCCAACTAAGTAATATCACGTCTTTTGAATGGCAAAAATAAGAGCTAAACATTCTTTCTTAACAGGGTTATACCGGGACTCAGCTCCTATCAGAGTCCTGCTTAGATAGTACATGGCCTGTTCGTGGCCATCATCATTCTTTTGAGCAAGAAAAGCACCAAGAGAATGGTCCATACCTTTTACATAAAGTAAGAATGATTTTCCTGATGTGGGAGCCACTAGGACTGGAGGTTTAGTGAGGTATCTTTTGATATCCTCGAAAGCTTCCTGACAGGCTTTATCACATACAAAAGAAACACCCTTTTTCATAAGCCGGGTGAATGGTTGACAATGATCCGAGAGATTTGCGATAAATCTTCTGATATAGGCCAACCTATCTTGCAGACTCTTGAGCTCTTTAAAATTCTTAGGTGGATGCATGCTCTGAATAGATTTGACCTTCTCTGGGTCAAGATGAATTCTTTTTGGTGTGACAATGAATCCCAGGAACTGTTGACACCCCCAAGAAGGACTTTGTTGGGTTCATTTTCAGTTGATGGGCTCACATTATACCGAACATTGTTTTTAGATCATGAAGATGATCATTCTTATCGCGACTTTTGACAGCAATGTCGTCGACGTAGCATTTTACCATTTTTCGGAGGTGGCTACGAAAATTGTACTCATTGCACGTTGATAAGTTACTCCCGCATTCTTTAATCCGAAGGGCATCACAGTATAGCAGCATACCCCCAACGGTGTCCAGAATGAAGTATACCTTTCGTCATCTTGGTACGTCTTGATTTGATTATACCCAGAGAAGCCATCCATAAAAGACATTCTCTCAAAGCCACAGGTATTGTCAATCATGACATCAGTGATGGGCAATGGGAACTCATATTTAGGGCAGGCTGCATTGAATCACAATAGTCAATACAGACCCGAATTTTTCTATTTTTTTAAGAACGGGGATAATGGCAACCCAATTCGGATGTTGCTCCTCCCGTGTGAAACCACATGCGATGAGTTTATGAACTTCAATTTCAATAGCTTTTATAATGTCAGGGTGAAACCGTCGTTGTTGTTGTTTCACTGACTTGACATCAGGCTTAATGTTTAAACGATGTATGGCTATTACGGATCAATACCTGGCATATCTTCATAATTCCATGCAAAAATATCGATATACTCTCGCATGAGTGCTATCAATTCTTCTCTTTTTGTAAGTGATAAACTTTCACTTATAGAGATGGGTTTAGGGTGATTCTGACTACCCAGATTACCTGAATTACCCTACCTCAGTGGACGGTTCACGTTGTTCGAATCACTTTTCCCACTGGAGATCGAGTTGTTGAGCCCATGGTTCAGCATCAAACACTTTGATAACTTCTTCATGCTACGATTGATCGATTGAAGTCATACTGATGGAGAGGTTCTTAAAGAGCATTCCCGTACTAACATCTGATCCCACTCAGATGAAGAGGCAAAATGTGATAGGATAGATTCGTTGTCTTCGAATTGAAGCGGAATAGGGAGTGTAACGTATCCCAACCCCCTATGTATTTTATCATAGTAGTTTGTTGGCTTCCCTTTTAGCACAAAATTTCGTAGAAGATCACGTCATCCTTTTCGAAGTTCAAACCTTTACCATGTTGTAAATTGTATCCCATTTTTTGCATCATAAGGTGTGCTGGTCGTGCATAATGAAAATTTTGTGGGAGTTCTAAGTCTGAACTTGAATCTGTGACTGTAGATATTCGTAATTGGGCCCTACCGAATACTATCGGCGAGTGACTCCTTTTGGATGGGAGAATCACAAAGACAGACTCTTCTTCACACTCTACAGGCGTACTTGTCATGCTTAGCACGGGCAAAGGCATGTGTAGGGAGATATTGTCAAAAAAATTAAATAGGTCAACACTCTCTGGATAATCAAAAGTAATATTCTCATTAATTACCCATTCATCATTATCCTCAATAGGATTATTACATTGAGGATCATTGAGATATGCTATAATTGGTTCACAAGCAAAAGTAGTTAGCGTGTCTTCTTCTGACTCCGAATCTGCTTCATTGCCACTATCGTCATCTTCAAGCAACAGTTTTTTTGATACTTTATTAGCTTTCTGATAAAGAAGAGCATCAGTAAAGTAATTTTCTACCCCTTTGAACGGTTATTTTTTGGCAAATATTGTTCATACTGCTACATTGTCTTCTACATACTTGAATCACTGGTATAGAGTGCAAGGAGCGATCCAGTTAGCATGAATCCAAGGCCGTTCAAGCAATAAGTTGTATGACGTGTCAGCGTCAATGACGTAACACGTTACTTCTGATTTTAGACCTCCAATTCAACAACGGAGCTGAATATTTCCCAGTGGGTGACTACTTCCTGCATTAAAATTGTATATCGTAGTTGTTGTTGCGGATAGCCAGTGAAGCGGTATCCCAAGAAAGTAGAGGAGCCTTTTGGGAATGATGCTGAGTGTGGACCCTGGATCAACATGTATCCTTTCAATGCACGTCGAGCTGACGTATCCAGTATAGTACTAGGGTCAATCTTATTTATTGTCCTTGAGGAGCATGTCCTCAACAGTGAAAGTGATAGCAGGTATTTTTAACTGTACATGATGACATTCAGAACACAAGGTTGACTATCATCTTCAGGGGTCTCTGGCATATATGTCAGAAATGATTCTGAATTAGCCAGTGCGTCCCTGAGTGCATCTCTTGTCTCGTTCGAAAGGCGAAGCAACTCGTATATGGTGATCCGAGCCAGAATATTGGCTAGTTGTGCCAGTATATCAAAACGGAAAGGAACGTAAAGTCCCAGGCCTGAAGGTCTCTTCAAGATGCGGTCAAACCGGACTTCTTTCTACTTTTCTTTTTCTGGAGTTGGGACTGAAGCAAGAACAGGTATTTCTACTGACGTCGTTGGCTATGTGTCTCGTTAGTAGTTTTCTCATACTGTCTTAGGTATGATTTCCCAGACTGAGTACATGTTGGTTGAAGTGCATCAGCCTGTGTCGTGAAAGTATGCCTCTCATTTTCAGAATCACTGAGAGAAGCTACTGTTATATTGTCATCGTCTGGTAAAACAGAGACAATGTTGCAGGGTTTCCCCTTTGACTTGGACTTCTTTGAATCCCATTGCTTATATTGGGCAAGATCCGGGTGCACCCACATGATTTCCTTATTCTTCAATGTCAGAGAAACAAGACCTTTAGCCTCTTGCTGCTTAGCTGAAGGATTATTTATCTCCAGTCGAGCCTCAGGGATTGGGGGAGATCCATCAGGGACTGTGACCTTTGGTATAGTGCCGAATTCAAGAGTCACCATATTTGTGGTGACTTTCTTTTGTTCTGATTTTAAAGTCAGAACTCTAGCGTCGACCAAAGCCTAAATTTTATCCTTGAGGACAAAGCATTTGTTGGTAGGATGATTAACCATCCTATAGAAGAGGCAATAATTGGGATGGTTTGTGCGTCCACTTTGTTAGGGCGTCGGGCCTCTAGCAGCTTCAACTTGTTCCCCTTTTGGAGCAAATAGAATATTGTAACTACCAGCTCATCTTTGAAGGAGTATTGTTTCAGAGGAAACTTGAACTCCTAATTGCTGGTGCCAACCTTTTTGGTTTTTGGAGGGGTATCCCCCGACAACTCCACGGACATAGTCTCTTTCCCTTTAGCTTGGGAAGATTGCGCTATCTCGCCGCGTTCTTTGTTGTTCATACCCTATTTTTCTTTGGGTATGGATGGCTCAAACTTTTTAGCTGACTTCTCGGCTATTTCGGCTTGCTCAACTAGTTCTTTCTAGGTATGACATTTAATAGCTCCATGTGAATCTCTACTTGGTCCAGGAAGTTGTGTTCCTCCTCATTATAATTACTTCCGGTATCATTATTATTCAGGTTGGTGAGGAGTTGAGCTAGCATTTGTTGGATGTTGTCCAAGACTTCTTGTTGGGCCTTGGAAGTCTGCTCTTGAGCTTCCATCCGTCGGCGGAGGTCATCATTACTGTTATCGGCCATATGAATCGAAACTCTGCCTGTCTGCACTGAGCTGACGTTGCTAAAGAGGCATATCCACTAGCTTCTCCCTCATCGTCAGACAATTGGAATAGATTTTTCAATGGTTTAGGGGATATTATCTCAGTTGAAGAGGATGACTGCTCATAGTTATAGGGTATTGCTACCCTAGATCTTGTGCCTCAGAACACACCTTCCTGTCCTACTAAGACTTGGCCCAAACCAGGGCTATAGTCTGAGTCTAGAGAACTGAACGAAGGAGAATTAGTATCTCGTCACCCTCGTCTGCTCCTGAGCGATTCACATCCCATTCCTATCATGTTGACGGATGCAGAGAATAGATCTGACAGGTTTCGTGGTTTGCTCTTTTGGTGATGCTTGATAGGGGCTCGAATCGATAGTCGATCGAAAACTGACTGTCGGACTGAAAGAGTGGCGGGTACTAGGCCTAGTCGGCAATGGACTAAATGGACCGTCACCAACTGACATCCTACTTGTTCACAGTAAGAGGGAGAGGCATGGAGTAGTTCTAACTTTCGTTTGTTAGTCAAGAACTCTCGTAGATCGGTATTAACCAAGCTTACACGATCTTGTTCGGAGACTTGAAGAGATCGTGCATCAGGTTGTTCTGGCTGGAGACCTCTAGCCTTGAGGCTTCTGTTTTTAGGTGATTTGAAAATCAGCTTATCAGTTATATTAACTTTGTTTGGCAGAGTTAGACATGTAACTCCACCGCCAGGTGCGAGCTTAGCGCCGGAAAACTTTGGGAGCAAAGTCATGGTGACTTCGCTTTTAGCACGCAGTGGTGCTCTTCGCCTTGCCTTGTTGTGAAGGTATTTAGCACTACAGAGTGCTTCAGTTTCAGCCTCTCGGCTAAGATACTTAGCACTGCAGAGTGCTTCAGCCTCGTAGCTAGGAATTTTGTTAGTACCCTCAGGTACTAGCGCTGCGTTAGCAACGCCATCAGTATTTAGGGACGCTCCCGTTACTTTGCTCATAAGGGTGAGGTTGGCACTAGGGACCAATGCTCTCGGGTTGGGCGAAGACAGTGATTCCAACTTAGCCTTATGGCTAGCATCGGTAATGCTGCCAAACTGTACGGGCATCTTGCCTTTGTCTTCGTGTGATAGGCGAAGTTATGTTTTAACTTCGCCTACTTCGCATAAAGCTTCACGCGGAGCCTTTTGCTTCGCCTTCCACACCTGCTTGGTTTGAGAAATTTTATGTTCGCGGGGAACTTGTCTGGCCTCGCGTAAGATGTTTTTAGCCTCGGTTGAGACTGAGAGGAGCTGGAACGAGATTTGCCCATTTGCATGCACAGCTGATTTCTGCTCTGTAACCATTGAAGGCACAGAGACCCGCCTGTGCTTTCGTACATGGAGCATTGGGCTACCCTCAGAGAGTAGTTCTTTAAATTTTTCTTGATCAAAGTGAATGACCAAGTTTTCGATGGTGACAGGCTCAGGGTTCTGACCATTGCATTGCGACATTATCTTCTTGTTACAGAAGAAGACCTTATTCCCCAGCGGAATCGCCATCTTGTTTTCCATTGAAAATTTATAGGGGAAAACTTACAAAAGAGATAAGGAGCGAAATTACAAGTAATTAAAAAGAAATTACAGATAAATCTCCTCTGACATATCTGGGAAAGTATGCCGGAATCTGATCAACGCGCGATCACTTTGTCCCTTTGACGATGCAATCAGTCAGGTGGTCAAACTGCCTCCTTGATAGAATTTCTTTCTCGATTGGTTCCAGAAATCCATAGAAAGTAGAAGGCGTGTTGGAATCCTGAATGAAAGAGAACTGAATCTCTGAGATTTTGGAAGAAAACTGAGGCTTTGGAAGCAGAAGGGCAAGAGAACACTTTTGCTAGAGATCTCCTCTCAATCTTTCCAAAAATTTTCAACCCTTTCCTCTCTTGGCGAGGGGCTATTTATAGCAAAAATGGGGTGTAACCGTCCCCACTAGAATTCAGTAATACTGAATCAGTCTTTAGCTTCGCGCGAGGCTGAAAAAAACTTTGTCGCGAAGCTATCTGTGAGCTTTGGCGGAGCTAATAAGTTCGTGTGAACTATTATTAGCCATAGTGGCTTAAATGTCTCCACTTAATGTGGGACGAAGTGGGCGGGTGTAACCGCCGACTTAAAGTGGCATTAATCCCACTAATTAGTGAGGTTCACCTATTAATCCCTCGTGGATTTTGAAATGGTCCATTGATGACCTGGTAAAGCTCGCTGCGGAGCTAAATGAGAGGCTCTCCTTCGGGTGAAGTTATCTTTGTAGCCTTATGCGAAGGTAATGAAAATACACCTAGAGAGGGGTGAATAGGTGTACAAGCTAATCTAATGATGATGATACAGAATTAAATACTGCTTATGCAAACTAAAGCTATTAAGCTAAACACACAAAGTATAATACAAGAGTGTAGTCGAATTTTCGGTGAAGAGCTCTGGACTATCTCCTCAAGATTCCTCTAGATTAAGAGTTGAGGTGCCACTATGGCTTTCTTGGTTGAATACAAGTGTGAGCAAACAATCCCAAGCATATATCAATTGAGCATAAGATATATCAAGCATATAAGGAGATAAACAATATAAGCATGCAATATATATAAACACAAGTGAGAGAGAGAGAGAGAGATGAGCAATCGCAAACATGGGAGAATTGTTTCGAGGTTCGAGCACCTTTGCTCTACGTCCCTGCCTTCAACACTATGAAGGATTTCCACTAGAATTGATCCCGCAAGATCACTCGGTGCCGCAACACCTACAACGAGTTCACACTAGAACTCTTAGACTCACTAGTCCCTCTCTTATTCCCATAAGAACAACACACGCAAGCATACTAGCTTGCCAAGGCCGCACCTCTTACAACTCCTCCAACCACACGTCGGAACACTTGGTGATCACTTCACTTGCTTACTACAAAGCACTTCTTCACCGAGGCCACAACCTCTACAACTCTTCATAATACAAGAATGAAATCTTTTGATCACTTCTCTTGATCACAAAAGCAACTCTCACAACAAAGATCCTATAGGATGGATTTAGCAATGGAAAACTCAAGTTGGTGCGAGAAAAACAAGATAGTTATGGTGAAAAACTCAAGAAATCTCTTTTGAAAACGCTCTTGAAAAACTCTCCTTTTGATATGGAAATATTAGCCCTAAAACAAGTGGAGAAAAACTCTAAGAGAGATGGGAAAAACTGGCTTTGAAACCCTCTCAAATCTTGTGTAAAATAGCCCAAAATAGTCCCCTTTTACAGACTTCAAAAAACTAGCCGTTAGGGCCAAACCGCAGGTCAGAATGACCTATCGGTCTACCAGCCGGTCGACCGGCCAACGGTCATATTTTTGACCGTTGGGGCCTACCGGTCGACCGCCCGTCGACCGGGGCCAGATGAACTCTCTGAATCGGTCGACCGCGCGGTCGACTAGCCCTCAAGCCAAAGGCTGTACACATGGTCGACTGCCCAGTCGACCGACTTCTGTCTCAGTCAACCGGCCAGTCGACCGGTAGAATGCCAGGTCAGCAAATTTGAAGATAAAAATTTGATTTAATAAATTATTATAAATTCCCATAAAATCACATAAAATCTACAAAAATAAATTCATTGAAATACTTTGAAGTACAAATATGTGTGATCAAAAATCAACACATATTACAAACATTTTTAACTATTTTTGCGTTATAGAAATTTTGCCTTAAACAAAAATTCGTATTTTTCAAAATCAATCTTTAATTTGAAAAACAATTTTTCCAAAACCTCTTCAAATACAAAACTAAGATATTTTAAACACTCTTGAAGCTTAGTATGTATGGATATGATCCAATACATATATAAGATGAAATATCTATGTTTTTGATAATAAGCTCTAAAATAAGTTTTGATAAATACAAAACTCAAACTCATGATATATAAACATCAAATAAGTTTTTCTTAATATTTGAACAAACAATGTGTATGGATGAAATCTAAAACACATATAAACCATATAAACTTATTTTGATGAAATCTAATCATGAAACATAAGGATGTATACTTTGAAGCTCAAAATCAAAACGGTATTTTCTAAAACTAAAACTATTTTATGAAAACACATATAAACTTTGTGTATGTGTGTGTATGAGCTTGAGCAATCCACAACTAATATATCATTTACATTTTATCTAAAAATAAAATCTTGACACTTACAAACATGACACAAGTCTTCACGAAAATCTTCTTTTGAAAATCTTCTACTACTCCTTGACTTGGTCCAAACTTTGATGCAATGAGCTAGACTCCTCTTGAGTACTTGATGCGATCTTGAAGTGCGAGCTCTTGAATTAACATGTGCTAACTTTGAAACTTGACTTTGAATCTTTTATTGAAGCTAAACACTGACTAAGATCTTGATCAAATACCTGAAACTATATAAGCACAAGATCATTAGTACTATAACTACATGAGTTAATCATCATCAAAATTAGAGTGATAGGCCTTTGGGCCTACAGCTAAGAATTAGCTCTTAGCTTCAGGTGAAGTTATCTTCAAAGCCTCGTGTGAACCTAAGACTCAGTCCATAGTAGAGTTGAACCAGCTTTTCCTTCCAGCAAAGCTAGGGATAAAGCTTTTAGCGCGAAGTTCTTGGATCAGCCTCTGGCGGGGCTAAATGGGAAGCTTCGTGCGAAGCTTGTGGCTTCGGCCTTTTAGAGATCTTGGATTTCTATGAGGCTAAGTACTCGATCAAATCTCGATTAGACCTGGCTTCATAGACTTGCTTTGGCTTCTCTTCAAAGGCAACTTTGGCTTATTGTTTGCTTTACTGGATCAATAGAGCCTAAGTCGCTACCTTGTCACTGGTCATCAGCTTGTCTGCGACTTATCTTTTGTAAATGTTGACAAGTTAGACGTCATTCAGACCGGTTGAAGAGAAATCTGACAGTTTTATATTTTTAGAGTGTCAACAATACCCTTGCAAGATTCACTCGTGTCGGCATCGCCAATGGAATCGCCGTCAGATATGGGGACACCATCCGTGGTGTAACACCCTGCCCCCGGAGTACGTACTTAGTTGTATATTCAGATTTTTTTGATCGTATTTTTCAATTTACTTCATGTATTTATTTTGTATTATGAATTATTTATATGATCATTTTGCCTTGTATTCGGATTCGTGGGCTCGGAGTCAGCCCTAGTCTGAACCGGGGACCCGATCTTAGGGTATTGCTCGAATTGGTCTTTCTGGTATTCAGATTTGATCGATTTCAGTTTTAAACATCTTTTTTCAATATTTTAGATTTCTATGATTTTCTGAAATTTTTCTGGATTAAATTGAAAATCTTCAAACCCGGTGTCGATCAGTACCGCTGACCGATTCTCAGATTTTTAATTTTCAAATGGAGTAGAATTTCTAGAAAAAGCTTTTCATATTATTTCTTAAAATCACATTTTCTATCTAAATACTTTTCTAATAATTTTCAAAATTTACAAAATCCGGCCGAATAGGTGTAGACCAGTATCGATGGTTGACTTAGGATTTTTAATTTGAAAATGAGATTTTTTTTCCTAAAACTAATTTCACCATGTACCTTAAAATAATATTTACTATTTTTAATAAATTTTTGAGACCTTTCAGGATCAGTCCAATTTTTCAGCATTTTCAGTGTTTTTGGGATTTTCTCGGATCCGTAATATTATCTACATATTTTCTTTTCTTTCCTTCCCCATTTTTCCCATCCACTCCTTTTCCTCTATTTTACTTTTTTTTTCTTTTTCCCCAAAAATTCTCCAACACACAACCCTCCAAAATATCTTCCCCTTTTTTTCTTTTTTTCCTTTTCCTTTTCCTTTTCCTTTTCATTTTCTTTCTTTTTCTCTTTCTTTCCTTCTTTCTTCCTCTCCCCTGGCGCCAATGACCACATCTCCTCCTCCTTCTTCCCCCAAATTCTCCTCCCCTCTCACCCATTCCCTTCCTCTCTCTCTCTCTCTCTCTCTCTCTCTCTCTCTCTCTCTCTCTCTCTCTTCTTCTCCCCTTTCCTCCTCTCTCTCTAACTCTCTCTAATTTCCTTCGCCCTCACTCTACCTCTCTCTCTCTTCCTCCCCATGATCTGGCCCACCACTCCGGGTGACACCACCTCCAGCCAGAACTCCGCCGACGACCATCCCAACTCCGGCGAGCCCTTCTCTTTCTTTCATTTTTCTTCTTTTCTTTTTCTTTTCCTTTTCTTCTTCCTTTTTTTTCTTCTTTACTTTTTCTTTCATTTCTTTGGATGGCCGGCGCCACAAAAGGCAGGGTACCGCCGGCGGCCGTGCTCGGCCAGGGGGCCCCTTGGTCCCCTGTGCGTGGGCAGAGGAGGAGGCGACAGCCCCCTCTCTGAAAGTGCTCTAATGCCAATTGAAAGCACACATAAAGGGGGGTGAATAGGTGTACTTGCTAATCTAGAAACTAAATGCGCTAAATGTGGAAGCTTAAAACAATTTTGCAATCACACTTAATACAACCAACAAGTGTAGCTGAATTCCCCGTGAAGGGCTCTGGACTAACTCCTCTTGATTTCCCTAAATATAGGTTGAGGTGCTATGTGAAGCTCTTGTGGTTAAGTATAAGTGAGGCACACACACAAGCAAGCCAAGCATATAAGGATGAACAATATAAAAGATGCAAGGAAACACAAGCAATATATGATATGAATGAATGATGCTTTGCACAAAATAGAGAGAGAGTTAGAGAGACAAATGGATCAAATGCTAACAACAAGATATGTTTCGAGATTCGAGCCCCTAACTCTACATCCCCGCCTTCACCACCGTGAAGGATTTCCAATCCACTATCTCCCACTGAGGGAACCTCCACCGAGGAGGATTTGTTACAACACTAGGAGTACCGAACTCCTCTCTCAAACACCGCCTCACAACCGAGGGGTAGGCCCGTAGCCAATACAACAACCACAAATACCTCTACCGAAGAGGGTTACAAACCAAACTCCACCTCTCACTAGAGGGAGCAAACCACAAGCCTCAACCTCTACCAAAGAGGGAGCAAACACAACCCAATACAACAACCTCAACCTCTACCAAAGAGGGAGCAACCAACAAATGAAGGTGTTTACAACAAGTGGTTCCAAAGACCACAAACTCTCTTTTCCACAAAAAACAAAGATCCTAATAGAATAGGATAGAAAATATAGCTCAAGTGTGGAAAACTAGGTGTTTGGAAAACAAAACACAAAAAAAAATACTTGGGAAAACTCTTGTAAAAGATAGAAAATGAAAGCCAAGACAAATCTCCCAAAATTCTCGTTTCTTTGATTTTTCCAAAAACCTAAAACAAATAAGAATGGAAGTTTAAAGCCCAAAAATACTTTTGAAAACTTGTTTTAAACTCTGGGGAAACTGTAATTTTTCTCTTGTGAAAACCTTAGCCAAAATCCCAAAGTATTGGGGTTTATATAGGCCAAAACAGAAACTAGTCGTTAGGCTGATCTGGCAGCCTGACAGGCTACCGGTCGGCCGGCCCGGCCGACCGCCAACGGTCAGAAATGTGACCGTTGGGGCAACCCGGTCGATCGCCCTGTCGACCCAAATAAACAGAGAGCACTGCTCTCAGGTCCGGTCGGCCGCCCGGCCGACCGTCCCTGTGGCTGCCAAACGTGCACAAGCTTGTGCACGTCGGTCGACCTCATGGGTCGACCGGCCTTAGGTGCGGTCGACCCGTGCAGTTGGCCGACCTGGCCTGTCAGCCACTGTTCTGGGACAGAAACACATGTTAAAAATATTTCTAAAAATCTTTTATCTCTTGTAAAAAATACCCAAAAATAGTTTTATCATTTTGCATTGATATATAAACATGTGATAAAAAGTTTAGCTCAAATATCAATCAATATGAACTATTTTTGTGTTTTAACATTTTTACCAAAAACCAAAACATCTATTTTTATCAAACTTGAATTTTTCTATACATGAATAGGAAAGTCAAAATAAGTTTGTATAGGAAGTTTAAGCATGCATGTATAACTAGAACACATCTATTATACATATAAACTATTTAAACTTGTTTTGATCAATCTATTCATGAAAACAAATATCGGTTAAACTAAAAACCGAAAAACCAATATCCAAACATAAAACTTGTGTGTGTTGTGCACTTGAGCATATCAACTATACTAAGCTTTACACATGGATCTAAACACACTCTAAACTAAACTAGGATACCTAAGTCTTCTTGACGATCTTCCATCTTCAAGTCAACTCGATCCCAAACGTGATCCACCGAGTGCAAAGGTATGATCTTGATGCTCGGGCACGGGAATCACCAAGTGAAGGCTTCCAAACTCCTCTTTTTGAAGCAATCACCAACTAATATCTTGCTTAATGATCTGAAACTAAAATCACAAGATTATTAGTAAACATAATTACATGAGTTAATCATCATCAAACTAGGGTGGAAGGCCTTTGGGCCAACAATCTCCCCCTTTTTGATGATGACAAAACTCATGGAGTTATATATGCATGGATTAAAGTTAAGCTTCAAAGAAGCTCCCCCTTAACTCATGCATAACCAAATAAACAATAGATATGCAATGAAAGCTCTTAAACATGAATGCATACATATGCAAAACAATAAATGGCTCTAGATACCAATGAAATGTTTAAAAACAAAACATGCTCTAGAAACCAATTAAAATTAAACTAAATTAAACTTAATATATGCAAAACATAAACATGCATATATAAACCAAAATCTTTCTCCCCCTTTTTGTCAATCATCAACAAAGGGGTAAATAATCAAAACAAAACAAAATCTTCTCCCCCTTTTTATTACAAAGAAACAATCATCAATAAAAAGGGTAAAAGCAAAACCAAACCAATAAATTTTTCTCCCCCTTTTTGTCTAAAACAAAAATAAAACCAATTAGGGGTGACAATCAATTAAGGTACCAATTGAAAATATGTCAAAGAATAGCATCTTGATACCAATTGAAAGGAAACAAAAAAAATTGATACCAATTTTAAGCAAAACACATGAAAATCTTGATACCAATTTAAATTAAACATAATAAATTTTGAATGTCTAAACAAAAATTTTGATACCAATTGTAAATATTTTTCATTTTGAACATATGATACCAAATTTAAATTTTCAATCATAAAGTATGGGAGTACAAATACCAATTGAAAGACAAAATCAAATTTTCTCCCCCTTTATGAAATACCAACTAAAACAATGCGTAGGCTTGATACCAATTTAAAAGTAATCAATTGAAACAAAATTGAAACTCAAGCTTAGCATAAACACAAACATATATATGTATGGAAAATAGATACCAATTGAAATTGATATTCTTGAAATTGAAAGCATACATACATACAAACATATATGAGTATACAAGAAAGGTTAAAATTGATACCAATTGAAAGAGTCCAATGATACCAATTGAAACAACAATAATGATCAAGTGTATACATCATATAACTACCACCCAATCATGGTTCAAGTTTTAAATGATTTTCATTTTAAAGCATTCATGAACATGATCTCCCATCCAACCTCCCATAGAAGGTAGGGGTTTTCAAAAATAGGTTTGAAAATAGAGTACGTTTGAAAATCTCTACCATAAGAAGAATACGAACTAGTTAAATGGGAAATCTTGTTAACTAGTACGAAATCCTTCAAGCAAGGAATAAACTAAAAATAATTTTCATAAATCACATGTAAATCACATAGCACTTAAAAATACTCAATATTCAATAAAGTCCATACATGCTCATGAAAACATACTCATGAGAAATATTTAAAAAAATGGTGAGTGTACAAGTAATGTGTGACATGGCGATATGAAATTTCCAATTAAGCTCAAAATTCCTTGAAACAATGAAAATCATCAAAACTATTTAATCTTCAAGGTATATGTATGTCCTATATAAATTAAAGTGTACATACATATCCAAACACAACGAGTCCACAAAATATATGCATTAAGGCACGTGGCTCAAAGGATGTATATGTATAACAATAATTTGGATAAAATAGACATATACATGAAGTTAAACATAAATATATGAAAATATGAAAAGCAAAATTTTCATTAAAACAAAATTTTCATATCAAGGCATATGTATGTTTTGTCAAACATGAAGTATACATACATATCTCTAAACACAATTTGAGTCCATAATAAAGATTTGCATGAAAAGCAAATGACTCAAGGGGTATACATGTATATCTAATAGTTTAGACAAGATAGACATATACATGAAACAAAAAACACATGATCATAAAACAAAACCAAAATGGGAATACAAGTTTAAAATGTATGAATCATCAAAACTAGACTATACTAGCACATCTAATGGGTTCAAATAAGCATTCAACCTCAAACATATATAGATTTATTTGTGACCCACTATATGCACAAATATACACCTAGTTTTAATGAAAACTAACATCTAAACAAGTAATCTTAACATGAAGCATCAAAACACGATAAAAATCAACATGATAAACATAAACATGATTATTATGAATATCCACATGTTATTAGATTTATGATGTACATGATAGCTAATCAAATACGAGAACACAAAATAATAATCCATATTAAACATGGGTGTCTCAAATACTATACATGTATGTCAAGAATCTAATTATCATGGCATTTTCATACTAATCACTAAATAATGAAACATGCTATAAACAATGAATATTAAAAGTATGAAAACAATAAATAGGAGTTAGGATCGTTACCAAAACCTAGAAGGCAACTATCCTTGTCTCCAAAACATGGTGGTCCTCTCCACCAAACATCCCTTGAAAGTGATGCATCCAAATTGTTCTCTTTAAGCACGGAACGCATCCACTCCAAGGTACGGCAACTCTCACGTCATGTGAGAGCCCACGCCTACATCAAAAATAGGAGGGGTGGTCTTTGGTACCCATATCTTATTGGGTCCATGGGGGTTAATACCTTCTCTAACCTAAACAAATTTATTTGCTAAATTCTCAACATGTATTCTATCATAGCAAAATTTAGCAAGGTGGCCCTTACGTCCACAATGTGTACAAGTGTACACATGAGCATACAAGTGATGGGTGTGTCCGTGTGAAGCACGTGTATGCCGTGGAGGGTGTGCATGCATAGATGGAACTTGTTTCTTTCAAAATAAAGATTCCAAACGTGTATGGCTCTTGGCACAATGGCTCAAGGTGGAGCCCAAACAATCCATATTCTTCTTAAGCAAATTTATATCATTTTCAATAGTAGAAGAAATGGAGCATGCAAGGGGTGATTTAGGTGAAACTACCCTAGCATGGCAAACATGAGAAACAATATCATTTTTCAAAGATTTATTTTTATTTAAACAAATTTCTAACTTTTGAAATAAAATCAATTTCTCTTTTTAAAGAATTATTTTCTTTTAAAACAAAATCAACTTTTGAAGATAATTTTCATTTTTCTTCAAAAGAGTTTCACAATCATTTTTAGATTTTAAAAACTCATTTTCTTTAAGTGCAAGATCAAGTTAAGATTTTAATGAATTCCTCTCATTAGCAATCTCCTCTTTCTCTTGCAAAACAATATCAAGTCTAGCAATCAAATTTTTATTTTCATTGTTAATGCCTAGACTTTTCTTTTTCAAAACATTATATTTTTCAATAAGTTTTTCACAAACAATAGATAGTTCTTCATTTAAAGCATGGGGATCAACATAATCATTAGAAGAACTAGCATCATCATCATCATCTAGGTGGGTTTCCGAGTGTACCTCAAGGGAGTCATTCCCTTGGACCATTAAGCATTATGACTCGGAGTCTCCACTAGATTCCTCCAGTTGGATTTGCAATTGAAGCTTGGAGGTGGTGGTTGTTGTCAACTTGATTCACACTGCAAAGGCGGATCAAGATTACAAACATGCATAAGATGATCTTTTGAGAGCGTGCTTCTAATGGCCTCAAGAGCTTGTGCATTGGCCCCTATATGCTTGCTATCACTAAGGTAGGATTCCTTGGTAATGGCAAGGTGAACCTTATGTCTTAGGGTTTGTAAATAAACGGACATCCTAATCTTCCAAACAATGATGTTGGAAGGGTCAAACATAGGTGGGGTCATGAAGTCCGTGGGTCCAAACTATATGTGTGTAAACAAGCAAATGCAAATGTAGATTAGCAAACAAAGGATCTCACTCCTAGGATGTTAAGCCTAAGTATCAGGAGCGTAGGCTCTGATACCAATTGAAAGTGCTCTAATGCCAATTGAAAGCACACCTAGAGGGGGGGTGAATAGGTGTACTTGCTAATCTAGAAACTAAATGTGCTAAATGCGGAAGCTTAAAATAATTTTGCAATCGCACTTAATACAACCAACAAGTGTAGCCGAATTCCCCGTGAAGGGCTCTGGACTAACTCCTCTTGATTCCCCTAAATATGGGTTGGGGTGCTATGTGAAGCTCTTGTGGTTAAGTATAAGTGAGGCACACACTCAAGCAAGCCAAGCATATAAGGATGAACAATAAAAAAGATGCAAGGCAACACAAGCAATATATGATATGAATGAATGAATGATGCTTTTCACAAAATAAAGAGAGAGAGAGAGTTAGAGAGACAAGTGGATCAAACGCTAACAACAAGATATGTTTCGAGGTTCGAGCCCCTAGCTCTACATCCCCGCCTTCACCACCGTGAAGGATTTCCAATCCACTATCTCCCACCGAGGGAACCTCCACCGAGGAGGATTTGTTACAGCACTAGGAGTACCAAACTCCTCTCTTAAACACCGCCTCACAACCGAGGGGTAGGCCCGTAGCCAATACAACAACCACAAACACCTCTACCGAAGAGGGTTACAAACCAAACTCCACCTCTCACTAGAGGGAGCAAACCACAAGCCTCAACTCTACCAAAGAGGGAGCAAACACCAACCCAATACAACAACCTCAACCTCTACCAAAGTGGGAGCAACCAACAAATGAGAGTTTTTATAACAAGTGGTTCCAAAGACCACAAACTCTCTTTTCCACCAAAAACAAAGATCCTAATAGAATAGGATAGAAGATATAGCTCAAGTGTAGAAAACTAGGTGTTTGGAAAATAAAACTCAAAGAAAAATACTTGGGAAAACTCTTGTAAAAGATAGAAAATGTAAGCCAAGACAAATCTCCCAAAATTCTCTTTTCTTTGATTTTTCAAAAACCTAAAACAAATAAGATTGAAAGTTTAAAGCCCAAAAACACTTTTGAAAACTTGTTTTAAACTCTGGGGAAACTGTAATTTTTCTCTTGTGAAAACCTTAGCCAAAATCCCAAAGTATTGGGGTTTATATAGGCCAAAACAGAAACTAGCCGTTAGGCTGATCTGGCAGCCTGACAGGCTACCGGTCGGCCGGCCCGGCCGACCGCCAACGGTTAGAAATGTGACCGTTGGGGCAACCCGGTCGACCGCTCGGTCGACCCAAATAAACAGAGAGCACTGCTCTCAGGTCTGGTCGGCTGCCCGACCGACCATCCCTGTGGCTGCCAAACGTGCACAAGCTTGTGCACGTCGGTCGACCTAATGGGTCGACCGGCCTTAGGTGCGGTCGACCCGTGCGGTCAGCCGACCTGGCCTGTCAGCCACTATTCTGGGACAGAAACACATGTTAAAAATATTTCTAAAAATCTTTTATCTCTTGTAAAAAATACCAAAAATAGTTTTATCATTTTGCATTGATATATAAATATGTGATAAAAAGTTTAGCTCAAATATCAATCAATATGAACTATTTTTGTGTTTTAACATTTTTACCAAAAACCAAGACATGTATTTTTATCAAACTTGAATTTTTCTATACATGAATAGGAAAGTCAAAATAAGTTTGTATAGGAAGTTTAAGCATGCATGTATAACTAGAATACATCTATTATATATATAAACTATTTAAACTTGTTTTGATCAATCTATTCATGAAAACAAATATCGGTTAAACTAAAAACCGAAAAACTAATATCCAAACATAAAACTTGTGTGTGTTGTGCACTTGAGCATATCAACTATACTAAACTTTACACATGGATCTAAACACACTCTAAACTAAACTAGGATACCTAAGTCTTCTTGACGATCTTCCATCTTCAAGTCGACTCGATCCCAAACGTGATCCACCGAGTGCAAAGGTATGATCTTGATGCTCGGGCACGGGAATCACCAAGTGAAGGCTTCCAAACTCCTCTTTTTGAAACAATCACCAACTAATATCTTGCTTAATGATCTGAAACTAAAATCACAAGATTATTAGTAAACATAACTACATTAGTTAATCATCATCAAAAATAGGGTGGAAGGCCTTTGGGCCAACAATCTCCCCCTTTTTGATGATGACAAAACTCATGGAGTTATATATGCATGGATTAAAGTTAAGCTTCAAAGAAGCTCCCCCTTAACTCATGCATAACCAAATAAACAATAGATATGCAATGAAAGCTCTTAAACATGAATGCATACATATGCAAAACAATAAATGGCTCTAGATACCAATGAAATGTTTAAAAACAAAACATGCTCTAGAAACCAATTAAAATTAAACTAAATTAAACTTAATATATGCAAAACATAAACATGCATATATAAACCAAAATCTTTCACCCCCTTTTTGTCAATCATCAACAAAAGGGTAAACAATCAAAACAAAACAAAATCTTCTCCACCTTTTTATTACAAAGAAACAATCATCAATAAAAAGGGTAAAAGCAAAACCAAACCAATAAATTTTTCTCCCCCTTTTTATCTAAAACAAAAACAAAACCAATTAGGGGTGACAATCAATTAAGGTACCAATTGAAAATATGTCAAAGAATAGCATCTTGATACCAATTGAAAGGAAACAAAAAAAATATTGATACTAATTTTAAGCAAAACACATGAAAATCTTGATACCAATTTAAATTAAACATAATAGTTTTTGAATGTCTAAACAAAAATTTTGATACCAATTGTAAATATTTTTCATTTTGAACATATGATACCAAATTTAAATTTTCAATCATAAAGTATGGGAGTACAAATACCAATTGAAAGACAAAATCAAATTTTCTCACCCTTTATGAAATACCAACTAAAACAATGCGTAGGCTTGATACAAATTTAAAAGTAATCAATTGAAATAAAATTGAAACTCAAGCTTAGCATAAACACAAACATATATATGTATGGAAAATAGATACCAATTGAAATTGATATTCTTAGAATTGAAAGCATACATACATACAAACATATATGAGTATACAGGAAAGGTTAAAATTGATACCAATTGAAAGAGTCCAATGATACCAATTGAAACAACAATAATGATCAAGTGTATACATCATATAACTACCACCCAATTATGGTTCAAGTTTTAAATGATTTTTATTTTAAAGCATTCATGAACATGATCTCCCATCCAACCTCCCATAGAAGGTAGGGGTTTTAAAAATAGGTTTGAAAATAGAGTACGTTTGAAAATCTCTACCATAAGAAGAATACGAACAAGTTAAATGGGAAATCTTGTTAACTAGTATGAAATCCTTCAAGTAAGGAATAAACTAAAAATAATTTTCATAAATCACATGTAAATCACATAGCACTTAAAAATACTCAATATTCAATAAAGTCCATACATGCTCATGAAAACATACTCATGAGAAATATTTAAAAAAATGGTGAGTGTACAAGTAATGTGTGACATGGCAATATGAAATTTCCAATTAAGCTCAAAATTCCTTGAAACAATGAAAATCATCAAAACTATTTAATCTTCAAGGTATATGTATGTCCTATACAAATTAAAGTGTACATACATATCCAAACACAACGAGTCCACAAAATATATGCATTAAGGCACGTGGCTCAAAGGATGTATATGTATAACAATAATTTGGATAAAATAGACATATACATGAAGTTAAAAATAAATATATGAAAATATGAAAAGCTAAATTTTCATTAAAACAAAATTTTCATATCAAGGCATATGTATGTTTTGTCAAACATGAAGTATACATACATATCCCTAAACACAATTTGAGTCTATAATAAAGATTTGCATGAAAAGCAAATGACTCAAGGGGTATACATGTATATCTAATAGTTTAGACAAGATAGACATATACATGAAACAAAAAACACATGATCATAAAACAAAACCAAAATGGGAATACAAGTTTAAAATGTATAAATCATCAAAACTAGACTATACTAGCACATCTAATGGGTTCAAATAAGCATTCAATCTCAAACATATATAGATTTATTTGTGACCCACTATATGCACAAATATACACCTAGTTTTAATGAAAACTAACATCTAAACAAGTAATCTTAACATGAAGCATCAAAACACGATAAAAATCAACATGATAAACATAAACATGATTATTATGAATATCCACATGTTATTAGATTTATGATGTACATGATAGCTAATCAAATACGAGAGCACAAAATAATAATCCATATTAAACATGGTGTCTCAAATACTATACATGTATGTCAAGAATCTAATTATCATGGCATTTTCATACTAATCACTAAACAATGAAACATGCTATAAACAATGAATATTAAAAGCATGAAAACAATAAATAGGAGTTAGGAATCGTTACCAAAACCTAGAAGGCAACTATCCTTGTCTCCAAAACATGGTGGTCCTCTCCACCAAACATCCCTTAAAAGTGATGCATCCAAATTGTTCTCTTTAAGCACGGAACGCATCCACTCCAAGGTACGGCAACTCTCACGTCATGTGAGAGCCCACACCTACATCAAAAATAGGAGGGGTGGTCTTTGGTACCCATATCTTATTGGGTCCATGGGGGTTAGTACCTTCTCTAACCCAAACAAATTTATTTGCTAAATTCTCAACATGTATTCTATCATAGCAAAATTTAGCAAGGTGGCCCTTACGTCCACAATGTGTACAAGTGTACACATGAGCATACAAGTGATGGGTGTGTCCGTGTGAAGCATGTGTATGCCGTGGAGGGTGTGCATACATAGATGGAATTTGTTTCTTTCGAAATAAAGATTCCAAACGTGTATGACTCTTGGCACAATGGCTCAAGGTGGAGCCCAAACAATCCATATTCTTCTTAAGCAAATTTATATCATTTTCAATAGTAGAAGAAATGGAGCATGCAAGGGGTGATCTAGGTGAAACTACCCTAGCATGGCAAACATGAGAAACAATATCATTTTTTAAAGATTTATTTTTTTAAACAAATTTCTAATTCTTTTGAAATAAAATCAATTTCTCTTTTAAAGAATTATTTTCTTTTAAAACAAAATCAACTTTTGAAGACAAATTTTCATTTTTCTTCAAAAGAGTTTCACAATCATTTTTAGATTTTAAAAACTCATTTTCTTTAAGTGCAAGATCAAGTTGAGATTTTAATGAATTCCTCTCATTAGCAATCTTCTCTTTCTCTTGCAAAACAATATCAAGTCTAGCAATCAAATTTTTATTTTCATTGTTAATGCCTAGACTTTTCTTTTTCAAAACATTATATTTTTCAATAAGTTTTTCACAATAAATAGATAGTTCTTCATTTAAAGCATGGGGATCAACATAATCATTAGAAGAACTAGCTTCATCATCATCATCTAGGTGGGTTTCCGAGTGTACCTCAAGGGAGTCATTCCCTTGGACCATAAGCATTGTGACTTGGAGTCTCCACTAGATTCCTCCGGTTGGATTTGCAATTGAAGCTTGGAGGTGGTGGTTGTTGTCAACTTGTTCCACACTGCAAAGGCGGAATCAAGATTACAAACATGCATAAGATAATCTTTTGAGAGCGTGCTTCTAATGGCTTCAAGGGCTTGTGCATTGGCCCCTATATGCTTGCTATCACTAAGGTAGGATTCCTTGGTAATGGCAAGGTGAACCTTATGTCCTAGGGTTTGTAAATAAACGGACATCCTAATCTTCCAAACAATGATGTTGGAAGGGTCAAACATATGAAGTTCATGGGTCCAAACTATATGTGTGTAAACAAGCAAATGCAAATGTAGATTAGCAAACAAAGGATCTCACTCCTAGGATGTTAAGCCTAAGTATCAGGAGCGTAGGCTCTGATACCAATTGAAAGTGCTCTAATGCCAATTGAAAGCACACCTAGAGGGGGGTGAATAGGTGTACTTGCTAATCTAGAAACTAAATGCGCTAAATGCGGAAGCTTAAAACAATTTTACAATCACACTTAATACAACCAACAAGTGTAGCCGAATTCCCCGTGAAGGGCTCTGGACTAACTCCTCTTGATTCCCCATATGGGTTGGGGTGCTATGTGAAGCTCTTGTGGTTAAGTATAAGTGAGGCACACACACAAGCAAGCCAAGCATATAAGGATGAACAATATAAAAGATGCAAGGCAACACAAGCAATATATGATATGAATGAATGAATGATGCTTTGCACAAAATAAAGAGAGAGAGAGTTAGAGAGACAAGTGGATCAAACGCTAACAACAAGATATGTTTCGAGGTTCGAGCCCCTAGCTCTACATCCCCGCCTTCACCACCGTGAAGGATTTCCAATCCACTATCTCCCACGAGGGAACCTCCACCGAGGAGGATTTGTTACAACACTAGGAGTACCGAACTCCTCTCTCAAACACCGCCTCACAACTGAGGGGTAGGCCCGTAGCCAATACAATAACCACAAGCACCTCTACCGAAGAGGGTTACAAACCAAACTCCACCTCTCACTAGAGGGAGCAAACCACAAGCCTCAACCTCTACCAAAGAGGGAGCAAACACCAACCCAATACAACAACCTCAACCTCTACCAAAGAGGGAGCAACCAACAAATGAGGGTTTTTACAACAAGTGGTTCCAAAGACCACAAACTCTCTTTTCCACCAAAAACAAAGATCCTAATAGAATAGGATAGAAGATATAGCTCAAGTGTGGAAAACTAGGTGTTTGGAAAACAAAACTCAAAGAAAAATACTTGGAAAACTCTTGTAAAAGATAGAAAATGAAAGCCAAGACAAATCTCCCAAAATTCTCTTTTCTTTGATTTTTTCAAAAACCTAAACAAATAAGATTGGAAGTTTAAAGCCCAAAACACTTTTGAAAACTTGTTTTAAACTCTGGGCAAACTGTAATTTTTCTCTTGTGAAAACCTTAGCCAAAATCCCAAAGTATTGGGGTTTATATAGGCCAAAACAGAAACTAGCCGTTAGGCTGATCTGGCAGCCTGACAGGCTACCGGTCGGCCGGCCCGGCTGACCGCCAACGGTCAAAAATGTGACCGTTGGGGCAACCCGGTCGATCGCCCGGTCGACCCAAATAAACAGAGAGCACCGCTCTCAGGTCCGGTCGGCCGCCCGACCGACCGTCCCTGTGGCTGCCAAACGTGCACAAGCTTGTGCACGTCAGTCGACCTCATGGGTCGACAGGCCTTAGGTGCGGTCGACCCGTGCGGTCGGCCGACCTGGCATGTCAGCCACTGTTCTGGGACAGAAACACATGTTAAAAATATTTCTAAAAATCTTTTATCTCTTGTAAAAAATACCCAAAAAATAGTTTTATCATTTTGCATTGATATATAAACATGTGATAAAAAGTTTAGCTCAAATATCAATCAATATGAACTATTTTTGTGTTTTAATATTTTTACCAAAAACCAAAACATGTATTTTTATCAAACTTGAATTTTTCTATACATGAATAGGAAAGTCAAAATAAGTTTGTATAGGAAGTTTAAGCATGCATGTATAACTAGAATACATCTATTATACATATAAACTATTTAAACTTGTTTTGATCAATCTATTCATGAAAACAAATATCGGTTAAACTAAAAACCGAAAAACCAATATCCAAACATAAAACTTGTGTGTGTTGTGCACTTGAGCATATCAACTATACTAAGCTTTACACATGGATCTAAACACACTCTAAACTAAACTAGGATACCTAAGTCTTCTTGACGATCTTCCATCTTCAAGTCGACTCAATCCCAAACGTGATCCACCGAGTGCGAAGGTATGATCTTGATGCTCGGGCACGGGAATCACCAAGTGAATGCTTCCAAACTCCTCTTTTTGAAGCAATCACCAACTAATATCTTGCTTAATGATCTGAAACTAAAATCACAAGATTATTAGTAAACATAACTACATGAGTTAATCATCATCAAAACTAGGGTGGAAGGCCTTTGGGCCAACACTCTCCCGTTATGCTTGTTATGTATTCCTGTTATGACCAGTTATGTTCCTACTCATTCTCGTAATCTGATAATTATGTTTAATAAGCTATAATAAGGACAACTTACACGGGGAATGGGAGGAAGTGATGGATGCCGGTATGATGCCTTGCTTATAGTAGTGAAATACTAAAACTGACGATTCATGTTAGGGGGATTTCAGGCCCCCAGAAGATGCATGTTAGGGGAATTTCAAGCCCCCAATGGTCGTTCCCAGGCGGACGGGAACTACTATAAGTATGAGCTATCAGTTCTTCATCAGCTTCCAATAACCAACCTCGACTTACTTATATATAGATGTATGGGTGTTGAAATGTACACCAGGACACATACCTAGATATATGAGTCGGACGAGTAATAATAATAAAAGATGCCAACTATGTATCTGTTGTATGCTTTACTGAGTTTGCTTCCATTGAGTTTTACATCGGATTTCTGGTTTATGGCCATTATTATATTATAGTTGTTTACATCCTGCCTTTTCACTTGTATTCTATTCCACAAGTGTCTTGTCCTTATCTTATTATACCATGAGTATTCCCTACTTGATACACTCGCTATATATTACTTGCTCCTGTATGCTTGTGCTCATGACATGTTTTCAATGCATGTTTATGATTCAGATTTATCGATACACGTGTTCTTATCTATGCACGTCACTTGGCATTAGCATCACCACTTGCTGGGGAATTCTGACTCCCCTGGATCCTCATGTCCTGGTCTCGGAGCTTGGAGCTTGTGAATTCTCCCAGTTGCTGACCTGAGAAGCGCAGCGGTAGCGTGGATCACCTGCATACCGTCCAGAGCCTTATCCTTCTAGGCCCCTGTGCGTCTCTCGAGTTTTCCTTCTGTAAACTCGTGAGCGCCATTTGTACTGTTCATACTTGTACAACTCTTTGTATTCTCGCATTTGCACCTATCAGTGATGTAATATTCTTATAATACTGTGTCACATCTAGTGATAACTTTGTAATTGTACTCATATGTTAGAATATATAATGCACCACGTGCTTCCATACTCTAATTCTTGCTTGTGTACTCATATGTTGGAATGTATAATGCAGCACGTGCTTTCGTACTTTGATTCTTGCTTGTACTGATGCTTATCGTATATACGTGAGGGTATTTTCGACCTGCGTATATATGTTGCAGTAACCTCTCCGTACCCGCGGGATCGGGACATTACAGGGTGGTATCAGGGCCTAGGCTCTCACATCCTCAGTACGTCCAGATGGCAAATTAATGGTAAAGAAATTTGCAACTGGGATGCATGGATCCTGGTTATACAAGCCAACTACAAGTACAGAGTTTTCTATTCTTTCTTGATCATCCTTCCTTTGATTCCTAATCCCTTCCATCTTTCACTGTTTTGGTTTTTCGTAGCCTTTATACCAACTTAAGATATGGATATGCTAGAGAGGTAGTGGCTGGTTCTGAAGCTATTATATGATCTATTCAGCCAACTCTATGAAGTTTGGATATTCTCAGAATTGATCCATGATCAGATTATCTTTCAGAAGTCGGTATTCGGATTTTTCTACAGTTATTCTCTATTCTTGGCTATATCTTTCAGAGTGATCGACGCCTGGTATTCGGAATTCTTAATTATCGGTCTTCTTTATTATGCTCAGTATTATCAGGGCTTTCTTTATCTTCGGTATTCTGGCTCATTCTCGGAGTGACATTAAGTACAGCGGGAATTCTATTGCAAAGCTGTGTTATCGGGTCCGTATTATTTGGCATCGTTTGAAGATCTATACAGCAGGAAGTGCAGAAGATGTCTATGTTCTGATTATTGTTCAGTCAACTTGAGTGGTCTACCTACAGTGATTCATATCTTAATTGGTATAATTCCCATCCATATCCTCTTTGTGTTCATTTTACCCCTTATCGAAATTGCGAGGACGCAATTTTTGTAAGGTGAATGGAATATAACACCCCGCTCCCAGAATACGTACTTAGCTGCGTATTTAGATTTTTTGATCGTATTTTTTGATTTACTTCCTGTATTTGTTTTGTATTATGAAATATTTATATGATCATTTTGCCTTGGATTCAGATTCGTGGGCTCGGAGTCAGCCATAGTCTGAACCAGAGACCCGATCTTAGGGTATTGCTTGAATTGGTCTTTCTGGTATTCAGATTTGAATGATTTCAATTTTAAACATCATTTTTCAATATTTTAGATTTACTATGATTTTCTGGAATTTTTCTAGATTAAATTGAAAATCTTCAAGCTCGGTGTCAATCAGTACCGCTGACCGATTCTCAGATTTTTAATTTTCAAATGGAGTAGAATTTATAGAAATATCTTTTTACATTATTTCTTAAAATCACATTTTCTATCTAAATACTTTTTCTGAGAATTTTTGGGATTTTATCAAAATCCGGCCGAACCGGTGTAGACTGGTATCGATGGTTGACTCCAGGATTTTTAATTTGAAAATGAGATTTTATTCTGAAAAATGATTTCACCATGTACCTTAAAATAATATTTACTATTTTTAAGAATTTTTTGAGACCTTTCCGGATCAGTCCAATTTTCTAGCATTTTCGGTGTTTTTGATATTTTCTCGGATCCGGAATATTATCTATATATTTTTCTTTTCTTTATTTTCTTTCCTTTCTTTTCTTTCCTTCCCATTTTTCCCATCCACTCCCTCTTCCACTATTTTTCTTTTTTCTTTTTCCCCAAAAATTCTCCACCACACAACCCTCCAAAATATCTTCCCCTTTTTTTTATTTTCTTTTCCTTTTCCTTTTTCTTTTCATTTTCTTTCCTTCTTTCTTCCTCTCCCTTGGCGCCAACGATCGAATCTCCTCTCCTTCTTCCCCAAATTCTCCTCCCCTCTCACCTATTTCCATTCCTCTCTCTCTCTTTCTTCTCCTTTTTTCCCTCTCTCTCTCTCTCTAACTCTCTCTAATTTCCTTCTCCCTCACTCTACCTTTCTCTCTTCCCCCATGATCCGGCCACCACTCCGGGTAACGCCACCTCCGGCCAGAACTCCGCCAGCGACCATCCCAACTCCGGCGAGCCCTTCTCTTTCTCTTCCCTTTTTCTTCTTCTTTTCTTTTTCTTTTCCTTTTCTTCTTCCTTTTTTCTTCTTTCCTTTTTCTTTCTTTTCTTTGGGTGGCGGGCACCACCTGGGGCTGGGCGCCGCTGGCGCGTGGCTGCAGGCCGTGCTCGGTCAGGGGGCCCCTTGGCCCCCTATGCGTGGGCAGAGGAGGCGGCGACAGCCCCCTCTCCCTCTTCTCTCTATCTCTCTCTCTCTCTCTCCCCCCCTCTCCCCCCCTCTCCCCCCCTCTCTCCCCTCCCCTTCTCTGTTAGACGCCATCGGCGGCCAAGGCTCTCCACCAGCCAGCTCCCTGGCTGGCAGAGGACCGGCCAGGCCCCCCGGACCCACGGGTCCCCGTGGGCCATCCTTGATCAGGGGCTGCGTGAGCAGCCCGGCCCTCTCTCTCTCTTTCTCTTACCTCTCTCTCTCTCCAGCTTTCTCTCTCTCTGTTTGTAACACTTGCCTTAACTAATCACCTTTTTCTTAACATTTAAATGCTTTAGGGAGGTGATATGGAAACAAGTATTCATGTAAGATACTTTTACTATACATATTAGTATGTATATGGAATTATATACACACATATGCATGTTGACTTCTTTACCATACCCCCCACCATACTCGTGGGTATAAGTACTTCATGAAGGGGAGAGGGATGGGGACCTTGCTTATAGGTGTAAGGTATAGGTGTAAGGAGATGGTGTTAGAGGGGCACTTGTCATGATATCCTTGAAGGGAATGGAGTATAAATGGAGAAAAATGAAGAGAACAACCTCATTTGGCCACACTCTCTTTCTCTCTTCATTCTAACTTCAAAAACTTCTCTCTCTTCCCTTTGCTGCCGGCCAGAAACAGCAGCAGCAGCAGCCCATTGATTTCCCCCCTTTCTTCACACACTCTCTCTCTCTTTCTCCCTCTCATTCCCTCACAAAAACTTTCCCTACTTTCTTTATACTAAAAAGGCTTCCTTTACCTATTTTACCTCCTCCAAAGATCAAATATAACATGGTAAAGTGGTGATCTAACATCACCATTAGGGGAAATTCTTGAAGACAAGGTTGACCTAGAATAATAAGTTAGGAGGGTGATATTGGTTGAAGAAGATGAGCAACTCCTTAAGACTACACCCTCTTATGCTCTTTAAGCTATAAACTAATTATAATGTTATTGTTGCCTTGTAGACTCCATTATAGTGGGAGACCAAGCTTGATAAGGAGATATTCTCTTCAAGGGTGAGCAGAACATCCGAACCCTAGTATAATAGTAGGTAGTGTAAACCTTGAAATAAAATGAAAATTTCTAAGTTATAAGTGAACGTGAAATTGAATGATAATGCATGTGTATGATTTATAGATTTTATGTGTACATAATCTTATGGTAATCATGTTGTAACTATTTTCATATATGTTTAACATTGTGTATGATTGTGTGTACACATGGTAGTCAACCTCGTGCTTTTTTAGAGAAATAGTTCTATGGATAAATATGATACTTGATGCTATGCATATAATTATGGCTACGTATATATATTAAGATGACATGATACGTTGATTATCTTGAGAAGACTTGCATGTTGTTAATTTAGCAAGTGGTTACTTATACATGTTAATGATTTCCATAATGTTGGCATCATGTAAAGTAAAAATCATGAGAATTATTTATGTTGGCATTGTTTTATGAATCCTCGCATGTTGTTATTACATGAAGGATATAATTGTTTCATATTTGGAGGAAGGGACCAGGTTGAACCGGAGGTGACCGAAGGGGAGAATATACAATAATGTATAAGAAGAAGGGACCGAGTTGAACCGGAGGTGATCGAAGGGGAGAATATTGTGTTAAATAACGTATAGGAGGAAGGGACCAGGTTTAACCGGAGGAGACCGAAGGGGGAGTCTAACTTTATGTTTAACAAGTGTGTTATTATGGTTAACATGGAAAACGTATGTTAAAACTATAAGAAATTTATATTTTCAGACTCTCTGATAGTCGACTTACCTAGGCAATTTCAGCAGTATTAGTCGACTAGCCCTTGGGCTAAGTCGACTATAGATGGGAATAATGGGTAGACAAGTCCCTGGAAACCACCCTTAGTCGACCATATATGATAGAATAGTCGACTAGTCTCAGTTACAGGCAATAAACAGAGAGTGGATATCATCTTTGGGTCTAGATTAGTCGACTATAGTTGGTAGACAGTCGACTAGTACAATGGTTAGTCGACTACCTAAGACAAGATAGTCGACTATCTTTAATTACAAACAACCAACAGAGAGTACACATCTTTTTGAGACAGACTTAGTCGACTATAGATAGTTTGTAAGTCGACTAGTATCAAGTGTAGTCGACTATATGAGATAGGGTAGTCGACTAGACAAGTCACAGGCAGCCAAATGAGAGTGAATATCTTTTTGGTCAGACCCCAGTCGACTATAGCTTCAATATAAGTCGACTAATAGTATTATTAGTCGACTATAGGAATGGGCAAGTCGACTAACAGGACCCATTTAATGTGTTTTGGTCAGGACTTCAGCAATTACCCAAAAATTGTGCAAAATAGTATAAATTACAATTGTTAACCTGATGATAAATCCCTAATAGACATACGTAATGGTCATGCATATGATTATTGTTTTACTCACTGAGCTGTCGAGCTCACTCTATTATATTAATTACCTTCAGGTTTGGATAACGGTAAGGGACCCGCTTAATGACATACGGGCTAGGTGAAAGCGGGAGATATTTTTACCCTTTTTGGCATGTTCTTTGATATGTATATATTGTTAAAGAAAAATCATGTAAAACTTCTATGTTGATGCTTGTCATGAACTTTGTAATATATTAAAAATGCTTGTATTATTAGGTACTTGACTCAAATACTGTGTAATATTGAGGAGTTTATGGAATAGAAATGAGTAGGCTATGTTTTCTACTTGGTTGTCAGATCAATGTTTTAGAAATATGATAAATCATGCTGAGATCATATATGCATTTAAAGTGAAAAATGTTGTGAAGTCTTAAGTAGGCTGATGTTAGCCGAAATTGAAGTGTTGTATCTTAATGGGTCCCACGCTTGGATTAAGGATAACCATGATGATTGTGATAACCGAAAATATTAAGATTGGGACCGTTACAGTTGGTATCAGAGCTAAGGGTTATAGGTAGAAAGTAAGGTTAAGTCGGAGGTAGGAGGTAATAGAAAATTGTTAGGCTCAATATGTGTGGATATGTGATTATAGCTAAGTAGTGGGTTTTATGTGACAGATTAATCATGAGTCAAGTGGTAATTGATTATTTTCTCGCATCAGAATCAGGGTGAATGCACATCCTGATTCGGGTGAGCTGGCCGAGAGCGCTGGCTCTCAGGAACAGCTACTAGTGGTATGGGACACTGGGACGAAGGAATGCATTGAATTATCTATTAAACCTAAGTTATTCTAAAACATGAAACTTACGGGCAAACTAAGGATAAGTGTAAGTGTAAGAGTGTGTACATATATATATATATATTGTTTCTTTCTTGTTGTATAGCAGCATGTCGAGACTATTTTTTTTGGTTGAGATTGATATGACTCCTTATTTACATGTAGATGGGAGACTCTAACATATATTGGCCAGTCTCTAGCTCGGATAGTTCGAGTGCGAGTTGGACGGCAGGTTCCATGGATTGGGGATATGAGTCTGATGAGACTGACCCAGAGGTCATATTTACAACCCCAGACCACTTAGACCATGAGGAGGTTGAGTCTCAGGCGTCTAATGAGCCTGAACTGACCATTGTCGATACGGAGAGTCTGGTTGGGGATTCACTTGATGTAGTAGAGATGGAGGATACAAGTGCAATAATAGAAGAGACCCAAGAGGATTCACTTATGGAGATGTCTTTGGGGATGAAAAATGGGAAGACGACATGGATCTATATGATGATCTGGATGACTGGTGCTGCGCAGGAGACGAATTACCGGGGGAAGACTCTGGAGGAAGGCATGGATGATAGCGAGGATAGTAGCAGTACTAGCGGGGACTCGAGTAAGGAGCTCTACCCTATGAGCAATTACTTTTGATATGTATACATATGTGTAAGCCTAGTGAGCTAGGTGATGGATATCTTAGGAGTTTTTTTATATGCCCTGGTACATCTTATATGTATGTACATTGATTAGTTCAGATATCCAAAGGGTAGATATATCAGTGTAATATCCTTGTATCCATTTTGGGATGTATATATAAATATATATATAGCAAGTTGCTTGTTTGCAAGTGATAATGAAAATTGTATTAAAGTGATTGCATGAAACTAAAATTTTACTTAAAAATTGTTTTCACATATGTGAAGTATGTTGACTAGACGTCCTTATCTTACAGGAAGGACGCATGGATCTAAATCAACTACCACCTAATGAGTCATTATCGCTCGGTGTGTCACACTATAGTGTGATGGGTAGTGAACACCCCATGGACAACAATGAAGATTCAGAAGTCCAGATAGGAGGAGGTCATGGAACTCCAGGGGTGATGCCTGAGTGGCTCACTCAGTTAATGACAAGAGCAAATGATAACAATTCCCACCGAGCATTGGAACAGTTTCAGAAGATGAAACCACCAGTATTTAAAGGGGAGGTGGATCCCTTGCAAGCTGAAGCATGGCTTCTCCAGATAGAGAAGATCCTAGATGTAATAAACTGCACCGATGAGCAGAAAGTATCTTTCTCTTCCTTTATGTTTCAAAAGGAAGCAGAACACTGGTGGAGGGCAGTGAAAAGTAGTGTAAAAAGAACAAGAGAATCAATCACCTGGGAATTTTTAATGAATAAATTCACTGAAAAATATATTCCAGAGACGGCCAGAGACAAGATGGCGTCAGAATTTCTGAAATTGCGACAAAGTCAGATGAATGTGTCCCAATACGACCAGAAATTTACCCAATTATCCAGGTATGCTGATGCCTTGGTGAAAAGTGAGGCAGAAAGGACAAAGAGGCTCGTGAAGGGCCTGAAATCAGAAATTCGAGGCAGATTGATTCCTCTACAACTGAAGAATTATCTCCAAGCTATGGAAAGAGCCTTGGAGGTAGAAATGGATATGCAAGAAGGTCATGAAGACTGGGCAAAGGAATTTTTCAGCTCAAAGCGTCCCCGATATCAAGAAACATCCATGTCAGTGGCATTGGGATCCACTAGTAGTAAAGGATTTGGGTTTAATGCCACTCCTCAAAGAGGAGGATGGGCCAGAGGCAGAGGAACATGGTTGAGGAATAGAGACACTTTTTCGAAAGCACAGGCTACCTCTATGTCCCACCCTAGAATCTCGGAGGCCCCTTGGTGTCAGAAGTGTAGAATAAACTATTTTGGAAATTGCATCCAAGATAGGGCTTGCTATAATTGAGGAGGGGTGGGGCATTTGAAGAAAAATTTCCTAATGAAGCGCGGAAGCCAAGGGCAAAGTAGGGGAGGTGGAAGGCCAGCTATGAGAATGAACCCTCCCAGAGGACCAACCAGTAATTTTATGCCGCCCAGTAATGCTCCACGACCTGCTGCAACTCAATCATCTGTCCAACAGCCATGGGTTCAAGGAAAAACTTTTGCATTGACCCATCAAGAAGAAATGGCCTCGAATGCAGTAGTGGAAGGTATGATCTCCATATCAGGACATATTGCTCATGCATTGTTTGATCCTGGAGCTACTAATTCATTCATATCTAGTGCTTTTGCTTATAAATTAAATCAAGTATCAGAACCCCTAGGATCTCAGTTGGTTGTATCCACACCCATAGGGGTAAAGATAATAGCTAGCACAAGATATGTGAACTGTGAAGTGATGATTGGAGAGATGAAAACATTTATTGATTTGATTAAGCTGGGCGAGATAGAGTTTGATGCAATATTAGGAATGGACTGGTTGTCCGCTTGTGGTGCACATGTGGATTGTAATAGGAAGAGGATCATCTTTAAAATGGAAGGAGTTCCGGAGTTTATTTTTGAAGGGGTAAAAGTTAGTCATGAGATACCCTACATATCAACCATTAAAGCCACCAAGTTAATGAGGCAGGGATGTCAAGGATTTCTGGCTTCAGTTTTAGATACCACTAAAACTGATATCAAAATTGAGACTATTCCAGTCGTGAATGAGTTTCCTGATGTATTCCTGAAAGATTTACCAGAATTGCCCCCAGATCGAGATGTAGAATTTGCAATAGATGTGATGCCCGGTACTGCCCCAATTTCAAAGGCACCATATCGTATGGTCCTTGCAGAAATGAAAGAACTTAAAACTCAACTACAGGAATTATTAGATAAAGATTTCATCCAACCAAGTGTATCTCCCTGGGGAGCACCAGTACTATTTGTTATGAAGAAGGATGTGAGTATGAGATTATGTGTTGACTATCGGGAATTGAATAAGGCCACTATCAAAAATAGGTACCCGCTTCCTCGGATTGATGACTTATTTGATCAACTATAAGGTCTTGTGTATTTTCTAAGATAGACCTTAGGTCGGGGTATCATCAGTTAAAGGTCAAGCCAGAAGATGTGTCTAAATCGGCTTTTAGAACAAGATACGGACATTTTGAATTTCTAGTCATGCCTTTTGGACTTACTAATGCCCCAGATGCATTTATGGACCTAATGAATCGAGTGCTCCAACCATATCTTGATCAGTTTGTGATGGTATTTATCGATGATATTTTGATCTATTCAAAGAATAGGGAAGATCATAAAAATCATCTTAAAACTGTCCTCCAAATCTTGAGGGAGAAGCAACTTTATGCAAAATTAAAGAAATGTGAATTTTGGTTAGAACAAGTAGGATTTCTTGGCCATATTATATCCAAGGAGGGAATATCAGTAGATCCAATGAAAATTGAAGCAATCAAAGACTGGCCTAGACCCACAAATGTTACTGAAGTTCGAAGTTTCTTGGGGTTAGCTGGATACTACAGAAGATTTGTAGAAAGATTCTCTCTAATTGTTAACACAACTAACTAAAAAGAACAAGAAGTTTGTATAGGGAGAAGAGCAAGATAAGAGTTTCCTTGAAGTTAAAACGAAGCTAACATCTGCTCCTGTTTTAATTGTACCTTCGAGAACTGGAGGATTTGTCATCTATAGTGATGCGTCAAAATTGGGACTGGGATGTGTGTTAATGTAACATGGGAGAGTTATTGTCTATGCATCCCGACAATTGAAAATTCATGAAAGAAATTACCTCACTCATGATTTAGAATTAGCCGCTGTGATTTTTGCTTTAAAGATCTGGCGACACTACTTGTATGGAGTGTCTTGTGAAATCTTTACTGACCATAAAAGTTTGAAGTACATTTTCACACAAAAAGAACTGAATATGAGGTAGAGGAGATGGCTAGAACTAATGAAAGATTATGATATTACTATCCAATACCACCCGAGAAAGGCCAATGTGGTGGCTGATGCCTTGAGTCAAAAATCAGGAGGAACAGTGGCCACTCTGATAACTCACCAAACAAGGTTATTAAGAGAACTAGAAGAAATGCAAGTAAAGGTGCGAGTCATTGATCCATCCAATGCTAAGTATCAATTGAATCAAGTAAGTATTCAATTTGATCTATATGACAAAATCAAAGAGGCCCAACAAAGAGATGCTTAAATAAGGAAAATTATGAAGAAGGTACTAGAAGGAGAACTCAAGGAGTTTCAAATTGAAGATGATGTACTGAAATTCAGACGTAGACTATGTGTGCCGGATGTATCAGAGATTAAGGAAGAAATAATGCAGGAAGCTCACTGTACCCCGTAAACAGCTCATCCGGGGAGTACAAAAATGTATCAGGATCTGCATCATAACTTCTAGTAGGATGGAATGAAAATGGATATTTTCAATTTTGTCCACAAGTATTTAGACTGTCAGCAAGTAAAAGTAGAACATAAGAAGCCCCCAGGATTGCTGGTACCATTACCAATTCCTGAATGGAAATGATGTCACATTGCCATGGATTTTGTTACTGGACTTCCTCGGACATCCCAGAGATACAGTCTGGGTAGTGGTAGATAGACTTATTAAATCTGCCCATTTTCTACCTATCTGAATTAATTATTCTATAGAAAGACTGGCTCAAGTATATATCCGAGAAATAGTTAAACTTCATGGAGTACCTGAGTCTATTGTATCAGATCGGGATCCTAGATTTCAATCTAGATTTTGGAGGAGCCTGTCCGAAGCTATGGGCACTAAGCTGCAGCTCAGTACAGCAGCACACCCCCAAACGGATGGACAATCAGAGAGAACTATTCAAATATTGGAAGATATGTTGAGGACTTGTGTATTAGATTTTGGGAGAAGTTGAGACAACTATTTACCTTTAGTGGAGTTTGTTTATAATAATAGTTATCAGTCCACCATTGGTATGCCTCCGTTTGAAGCACTGTATGGTAGAAAATATAGATCACCGATCTGTTTGGAGGAAGTTGGTGATAGAAGGATATTCGGCCCTGACATAATTCAAGAAGCCACTGATAAGATCAAGTTAATTAAGGAAAGGATGAAAGCAGCCCAGAGCAAGGAGAAACCTTATGCAGACAATCATCGCAGACAACTGGATTTTGAGGTAGGGGATAGAGTTTTCTTAAAGGTATCTCTAATGAAGGGAGTGAGACGCACCGACAATATAAACAAATTAGCTCCTAGATATGTTGGACCATTTGAAATATTGGATAGAACTGGACTGGTTGCCTATCATTTAGCCTTACCTCCTGTTTTGGAGAGGATGCACAATGTATTTCATGTCTCTCAATTAATGAAGTATGTACCTGATCCTGACCACATAATCTCCTATGGACCTCTGCAAATACAAAATGACATGTCATACACGAAAGAGCCAGTGCAAATCTTAAATCGCAAGGAGAAACATTTGAGAAGCAAAATTATTTCTCTGGTCAAGGTTTTATGGAGGAATCACCATATAAAAGAAGCAACTTGGGAGCTGGAAGAGGAGATGCGGAAGGACTATCCACATTTGTTTCAAGGTACGTTGAGTTTCAAGGACGAAACTTCTATAAGGAGGGTAGAATGTAACACTTGCCTTAACTATCACCTTTTTCTTAACATTTAAATGCTTTAGGGAGGTGATATGGAAACAAGTGTTCATGTAAGATACTTATACTATACATATTAGTATGTATACATTAGTATGTATGTATATGAAATTATATACAAACACATGCATGTTGACTTCTTTATCATACCCCCCACCATACTTGTGGGTACAAGTACTTCATGAAGGGGAGAGGGATGGGGACCTTGCTTATAGGTGTAAGTGATTGAGTTGGAACCTGCACACAAAAATACAGATTTTCAGAACTTTAAGAATAAAGAGTGCAAGTGCTCAATACTACCGCTATAGGAAGTGGCTATGCGGGTCGTGATCCACAATGAGGGACTAGCGATGGAAGCTTTTTAGTAAGTTCTCTTTTATGCTACAAAGAATGATTAAAATTCTTCTTTTAATTTAAAAAAAAAAAGAGAAAATGGAGTTAAAGTTAAGTTAGGAAGAAAGTGGTAGATAGATAAGGTGGAGAAAATGGAAGTGGATATGTACAAAGAAATGAAAAAGAGTGAAAGAAATTTGAAGATTGTGGTGTTGGTAATTTACACTAAAATTAAAAGAAAAGAAAACCTAAAAGAAAATTTTACCTCCTTTGGTTGATTACTTACTTGGAACCCTTGCAAGTTTTACCTTGCTTCGGAGGCGATCAACGTATAACCCATAAGTTCGAGCTCAGTCCTCATTCGCATTACATTATCAAGATGAATAAGAATGAAATAATACGGAATCTTGAGGAGGAGAACATCATCATGAAATATCGGTGGCACTCACACAAACATGGCTATACTGATGCTTCTAGATTCACTTAGATGCTCATCATAACCAAAAGAGGAAAATTAGAAAGAAGAAGAAGAAAATGAAAGTAAATACGAACATAAAAAAAATTATCTTTTATTGCTTGCAGAAACGATGGAAGAAAGGAGGAGGGTACATCGGTGTCACTCTCAAAGTAAGCCTCTCTCTCTTAATTACATGAATCTCAGTCTAATCTATGCTTACAAAGAAATAAAAATTACATAAAAAGAAAATAAAAACCTACACTAAAAAGAATGAAAAACTGGCCTAAAATCAATCGCTGCTTGGTCCTTTTTTTTTGCCTTTGAGATTGCAGGTATTTATAGAAGAAATGCAAAGGTTAGAGGAGTATGAAGATAGGGAAAGCTGACTATTTCTGAATTTGAATCCTCCCCTTATCTCCAAACTTGATTTGATGTGGATCTTCAGTTCTGATCTGCAGTTTATTGGTGTGTTTATTACTGAATATCACTTATCAAATGATAGAATTAGAAATAGTGATCAACATAAGAGTTGTAGCCCTGTAGGTCTGCTTTCTGGATCATCTTAAATCATCGGATTTGAGATTTGGTAGCGAAAGTTATGATTCAAATACTAAAATATATCCAGTCAGAATCTGAGTCAAACTTGCTTCATCTCATCCGTTGATCTTCTCTCTATCCATTTATCTCTTTGAATTTGATATTATCCTTGGTTGATATTTAACTAACCAAAATGGATTTATGAAAATCTAAATTTTACCTATTTTCATTTGGTGTTATCTTTCTGATTTGCTCTGATCTTCAGCTGAACATTTGCCCCAATCCTTGATTTGTTCTAACAAATCTGGGATCATCCTCAGCTAACAAAATAGATCCAGTTAAATCTGATTTTAACTTGTATTTATTTGGTTTAATCCTCTTTCTCTTCATTATTATCTTCTACAAAATAGATATTTAAGACAAGAAAATTAGCAGATTTATTACACGATAAATGTAGGAGTATAATGAAAAGAATACAAAATATATGTACGATCACACTCCCATACCTATCTTTTGCTCGTCCTCGAGCAAATCAACAAAACTAAATCAAAGATTATTAGACCACTTTCGTAGGTTTCACGATTGCACTGAGCATGTGCAACAAGTCGTTAAACCTCTAGGTCTACCCTAGAGGACGAGTTTTGTCTCGTGAGGGTTTTAGTGGATTGCACCCACAAAATCCATAAAGAAAGAGTAACAAAGAGTTAGTATTTTCGAAAAGCAATTTGAAAGAGAAAATTATTTGAAATATTATTGTAAGATTTAAGTAATCTATAAGTTATAGGAAAACCGAATTTTTCATTCTTAAACTTAGTCTCTATTAAAAAATTTGTTATCAATCAAAGTAAGGAGTCAAATTGTACTTCTCATCTAGTCTATTACTTTACCCTAAGTCATATGCACCTTTGTGACCGAGAAATTTTGACTAAGGGTTCTTTAACTCTAATGCTTATGCCTTATTTATTTTTATTTTTTTATTTTTTGTGGTATTATTCCTTAGTTCTATTAGGCTTTCTAATCTACCCATGTAACGAGCCTTTAATCGATGACTCCCAAACCAAACGGTCTTAGGGCACCGGGTGAGAAAACACCCCAAGGACTTAAGGACTCGAGCAAACAAGGCCACAAAACTAAGGATTTTATTATATGAACCGCTTTTATGCGTGAATACTTATGTTTTATTAGGCACAAATACCCAGTTTAATCAGAGGATTTTTATGTATATATTTTTCTCAAACTTATCTAATCATCTTTCACATAAATACTAAGGCTTGCTTAGGCCAAAGCACCTAGCTAATCAATAATTAGATTTGTTTATCTTTCATAGGTATATTTTTTTCCCTTTTTTTTAAGGCATAAGAATTTTTGTTTTTGAACCCTAAGTGTGTAAGTGTATGAAGTGTGCATATTTCATCAAGGTAATGATCAAGACTAAATTACTTTGACAAATTATCTTCCTAACCCTAAAAATCAAACAAATAATATTATTTTGATCAAGTATAAGAAATCCTAATTATGATTCTCCTATTCCTTAAAATTGACTTAATTTCTTACAAAAAATATGTCAAAATATTGTTTCTATTTTCAAAAAGTTTTTAAAAGTAAAGAAAATGTTAATAATAAATTTTTTATTTTCTTTTTTTATAAAAAGAAAAAAAAACTAAGTTATGTTAGACCCTCCCCCACACCTATCTCATTTATTGTTCTCAATGTATGAATTAATGCATAGATGCATGAAAAAGAAGAAAGGGAAGGAAAATATTACCTTAAGGTGGTGGTTCCGGCGGGGGTCTGATTGGTCACGAAATGCGGCTCAATCGACTTTTCGTGGAGTTCGGAGGAACCAACCAGAAATCTCTCTTATATAAATCACTAAAATGATGTATACATGAATGATCTTTATTAAATATTTTACCCCATCTAATTTCAAATTTTCATAATTAATTTCAGAGTCAATTTTGTCAACCGCCTTGTCCCAAAATGGAGTGTGAAAAGATGGAATGATTGACTTGGACTTAGGAAGTACGGGAACTAATACTGACTCAGGAAAGTGAATTAGGTCAAGTAAAGTTTTAGGAGTCGAGAATGGTTCAGGAAGTGGGTCCAAATCAAGAAGTTGAAACTCAAGTTCACATTCATTTCCTCACAATGGAATATGACTTAATATTGGTGATTCAAGTTCAAGAATGATAGGTGTGGGAATCAAAACTGACTCTAAAATATTACTCAAGTTGGGTAACAAAACAGGAGTCAATATTGATTCGAGAATTTGAACTGGATCACAAATTTGAGAATCTAGGTCACATTTCTCATTGAGTTCAATTTCATAAAAATGAGAACTTGTCAATTTGTCAATGGGACTTTCAAAAGTATGAAATTGGTTAAGTTCAATATGATGATCATCAGAGATAGGCGATTCAATTTCATTATGAATTGGCATAGGATCCAATGTTGACTCGGGAAAAAGATTGAAATCAGGTGAAGACACCGGAGTCATTATTGAATCAGGAAGTAGAATTGAATCACTAAGTTGAGGTTCAGGATCATATTCATTCTCAAGTTCAGTTTCAGGAAAGGGATAACTTGCCAAACTATCATTGTCATTTTCAAAATTTAGAGTTTGGGCAAGTTCAAATGATTGTGCTGAAATGGAACCTTATTTTTCATAACAACATGACTCTTCGGCTCTAACAGAATGGTTAGCGACATCAGAAATGGTCAAACAGTGAGAACGTAAAGTTTGGACCATCATATCTATGTCATGATTACGAGCGTTTTGAGCCTGAGTCATGGCTTCAAGCATCTTTTCATAGTTGATTGGTTCATCGTTTTGTTGCGATTGGACTTGAAAAGATGAAGTGTTATTTTGAAATTGGTGGTGAAATTGTAAGTCCGTCAGATTTTGTGATTGTTGTTTGGACTCACGCATACTCATTTCCAAAATTGATGGTTTTCTACTTTGGACTGGTGGAACTGAGTATGAATCTTGGAAAAATTATGGACAAAGTGAATAAGGAGGACAAGTTGGTTGAAAATTGGACTCGGGAAAGGTGAATCCCCATTGACTCTGTGAAGAGTTGAAATTATTCTGAAAATTATCGTCATAAGATTGGGGGCATGGGTTATATTGATTCGGATAAGACCAATCCGGCACACTATGTTGGTTAAAGTTATGATATGCCGGGTTGGTAATATCCAAAAAGAGGTTGGTGTGTAATATGGATTACCATTAAAATTGAAAAAGTTGTTATTATATGCCATATCACACAAGAAATGTCAAATACAAAAAAAAACAAGCAAATAAGCAAATAAATAAAAAAATTCTAAACTAAGTTAGGGTAGACCTTGACCTAGACGACTCCTAACTGGTTAGACCGTCCACGGGAGGTATAATGAAGACTTTAACCACAAGCTAATCAGTCAGGTCAGGGCAAGATTGGTGGGAGGTATCCGCGCAAAAGCGACGGGCCTAATTAAGCCAAACCACCAGCCTTCGGGGTTTCGCCCCTCAATCCCTTTCCTTAGACACTGATTTGGCAGGAGTCAAATTCTAACACCTTCCCCCTTAGGATAATCTCCTAATTGAGTCTGAGATGTCCCTAGGGCCAACGTCTACTCAGTTTTAGTTAGGCTCGGGTTAGTGAGTGAGGAGATTGTTTGTAGACTAAGGGAGGGTAATGACTTTCCCACCTTATCTTGTTTATAGGACAAGCCCTTAAGATTGATTGTGCAAGGTATGCAGAATAAAGAAAAGTAACATTCAACAAGCAAATAATCACTCAAGAATGTTTCCTAAACTATATGCCATGCAAACATACCTTTTGCTCCAGCACTCTTCAACAGTAATGTAAAATGTAAACGAATTAGACACGTGCCTAAATGCAAAGTCTAAATCATTTTTAGCATTTAACAAACATCACTTTACTGTTAAGGTTAGAAAGTAAATACAGTGAGACAAACAAGAAAATAGATAGCTACAGATATGAAATTTTGCACTACAGTCAATCTGCAGAAAATACAGGTTAGTAGTTCACTCAGATTGCCACAGGAATGTAGCAAATCTGAGGGCTTCTTGGCTCTGCTTTCTTGAGCAGAGTCCAAGGCCACTTATATGTCCACTGCAGTAAAAATTCCTTATTGTCAAACTTGTACACCAAGAACAAAAGAAGAAAGTTAACCAAAAACGTAAACTTTAAAGAGAATTACTTACCGTCCCTCCCCGGCAACGATACCAAAATTTGATTGAGTTGGAACCTACACACAAAAAATACAGAATTTCAGAACTTTAAGAATAAGGAGTGCAAGTGCTCAATACTACCGCTATAGCAAGTGGCTATGCGGGTCGTGATCCACAAGGAGGGACTAGCGATGGAAGTTTTTTAGTAAGTTCTCTTTTATGCTACAAAGAATGATTAAAATTCTTCTTTTAGTTCTTAAAAAGAAAAGAGAAAAATGAAGTTAAAGTTAAGTTAGGAAGAAAATGGTAGATAGATAAGGTGGAGAAAATGAAAGTGGATATGTACAAAGAAATGAAAAAGAGTGAAAGAAATTTGGAAGATTGTGGTGTTGGTAATTTACACTAAAATTAAAAAAAAGAAAACCTAAAAGAAAATTTTACCTCCTTTGGTTGATGACTTACCTGGAACCCTTGCATGTTTTACCTTACTTCGAAGGCGATCAACGCATAACCCATAAGATCGAGCTCAGTCCCCATTCGCATTACATCATCAAAATGAATAAGAATGAAATGATACGAAATCTTGAGGAGGAGAATATCATCATGAAATATCTGTGGCACTCACACAAACATGGCTATACTGATACTTCTAGATTCACTTGGATGCTCATCATAACCAAAAGAGGAAAAGTAGAAAGAAAAAGAAAACAAAAGTAAATACGAACATAAAAAAAATTACCTTTTATTGCTTGCAGAAACGATGAAAGAAAGGAGGAGGGTACATCGGTGTCACTCTCAACATAAGCCTCTCTCTCTTACTTAACCTATGCTTACAAAGAAATAAAAATTATATAAAAAGAAAATAAAAACCTACACTAAAAGAATGAAAAACTGGCCTAAAATCAATCTCTGCTTGGTCCTTTTTTTACCTTTGAGATTGCAGGTATTTATAGAAGAAATGCAGAGGTTAGAGGAGTATGAAGATAGGGAAAGCTGGATTTTTTTGAATTTGAATCCTCCCCTCATCTCCAAACTTGATTTGATGTGGATATTCAGTTCTAATCTGTAGTTTGTTGGCGTGTTGATTGCTGAATATCACTTATCAAATGACAGAATTAGAAATAGTAATCAACATAAGAGTTGTAGACCTGTAAGTCTGCTTTCTGTATCATCTTGAATCATCAGATTTGATATTCGGTAGCGAAAGTTATGATTCAAATACTAAAATGTATTCAGTCAGAATCTGAGTCAAACTTGCTTCATCTCATCCGTTGATATTCTCTCTATCCATTTATCTCTCTGTATTTGATATTATCCTCAGTTGATCTTTAGCTAACCAAAATAGATTTATGAAAATTTGAATTTTATCGATTTTCATTTGGTGTTATCTTTTTGATTTGCTCTCATCTTCAGTTGAACATTTGCTCCAATCCTTGATTTGTTCTAACTAGATCTGGGATCATCCTCAGCTAACCAAATAGGTCCAGTTAAATTTGATTTTAACTGGTATTTATTTAGTTTAATCCTCTTTCTCTTCATTATTATCTTCTGCAAAATAGATATTTAAGACAAAGAAATTAGCAGATTTATTACACGATAAATATAGGAGTGTAATGAAAAGAATACAAAATATATGTATGATCAGTAAGGTAAAGGTGTAAGGTTATGGTGCTAGGGGGCACTTGTCATGATATCCTTGAAGGGAATGGAGTATAAATAGGACGGAATGAAGAGAACAACCTCATTTGGCCACACTCTCTTTCTCTCTTCATTCTAACTTCAAAAACTTCTCTCTCTTCCCTTTGCTGTCGGCCAGAAACAACAGCACCAGCAGCCCATTGTTTCCCCTCTTTCTTCACACACACTCTCTCTCTCTCTTTCTCCCTCTCATTCCCTCACAAAAACTTCCCCTACTTTCTTTATACTAAAAAGGCTTCCTTTACCTATTTTACCTCCTCCAAAGATCAAATAGAACATGGTAAAGTGGTGATCTAACATCACCATTAGAGAAAATTCTTGAAGACAAGGTTGACCTAGAATAACAAGTTAGGAGGGTGATATTGGTTGAAGAAGGTGAGCAACTCCTTAAGACTACACCCTCTTATGCTCTTTAAGCTATAAACTAATTATAATGTTATTGTGGCCTTGTAGACTCTATTATAGTGGGAGACCAAGCTTGATAAGGAGATATTCTCTTCAAGGGTGAGAAGAACATCTGAACCCTAGTATAATAGTAGGTAGTGTAAATCTTGAAATAAAATGAAAATTTCTAAGTTATAAGTGAACGTGAAATTGAATGATAATGCATGTGTATGATTTATAGATTTTATGTGTACATAATCTTATGGTAATCATGTTGTAACTATTTTCATATATGTTTAACATTGTGTATGATTGTGTGTACACATGGTAATCAACCTCGTGCCTTTTTAGAGAAATAGTTCTATGGATAAATATGATACTTGATGTTATGCATATAATTATGGCTACGTATATATATTAATATGACATGATACGTTAGTTATCTTGAAAAGGCTTGCATGTTGTTAATTTAGCAAGTGGTTACTTATACATGTTAATGATTTCCATAATGTTGGCATTATGTAAAGTAAAAATCATGAGAATCATTTATGTTGGCATTGTTTTATGAATCCTCGCATGTTATTACATGAAGGATATAATTGTTGCATATTTGGAGGAAGAAACCGGGTTGAATCGGAGGTGACCGAAGGGGAGAATATACGATAATATATAGGAGGAAGGGACCGGGTTGAACCGGAGGTGATCGAAGGGGAGAATATTGCGTTAAATAACGTATAGGAGGAAGGGACCGGGTTTAACCGGAGGAGACTGAAGGGGGAGTCCAACTTTATGTTTAACAAGTGTGTTATTATAGTTAAGATGGAAAGCGTATGTTAAAACTATAAGAAATTGATATTTTTAGACTTTGTGATAGTCGACTTACCTAGGTAATTTCAGCAGTATTAGTCGACTAACCCTTGAGCTAAGTCGACTATAGATGGGAATAATGGGTAGACAAGTCCCTAGAAATCACCCTTAGTCGACAATATATGATAGAATAGTCGACTAGCCTCAGTTACAGGCAATAAACAGAGAGTGGATATCATCTTTGGGTCTAGATTAGTCGACTATAGTTGGTAGACAGTCGACTAGTACAATGGTTAGTCGACTACCTAAGACAAGATAGTCGACTATCTTTAATTACAAACAGCCAACAGAGAGTACACATCTTTTTGAGACAGACTTAGTCGACTATAGATAGTTTGTAAGTCGACTAGTACCAAGTGTAGTCGACTATACGAGATAGGGTAGTCGACTAGACAAGTCACAGGCAGCCAACAGAGAGTGAATATCTTTTTGGTCAGACCCCAGTCGACTATAGCTTCAATATAAGTCGATTAATAGTATTATTAGTCGACTATAGGAATGGGCAAGTCGACTAACAGGACCCATTTATTGTGTTTGGTCAGGACTTCAGCAATTACCCAAAAATTGTGCAAAAATAGTATAAATTATAATTGTTAACCTGATGATAAATCCCTAATAGACATATGTAATGGTCATGCATATGATTATTGTTTTACTCACTGAGCTGTCGAGCTCACTCTGTTATATTAATTACCTTCAGGTTTGGATAAAGGTAAGGGACTCGCTTAATGACAATACGGGCTAGGTGGAAGCGGGAGATATTTTTACCCTTTTTGATATGTTCTTTGATATGTATATATTGTTAAAGAAAAATCATGTAAAACTTCTATGTTGATGCTTGCCATGAACTTTGTAATATATTAAAAATGCTTGTATTATTAGGTACTTGACTCAAATACTGTGTAATATTGAGGAGTTTATGGAATAGAAATGAGTAGGCTATGTTTTCTACTGGGTTGTCAGATCAATGTTTTGAAAATATGATAAATCATGCTGAGATCATATATGCATTTAAAGTGAAAAATGTTGTGAAGTCTTAAGTAGGCTGATGTTAGTCGAAATTTAAGTGTTGTATCTTGATGGGTCCCACGCTTGGATTAAGAATAACCATAATGATTGTGATAACCAGAAATATTAAGACTGGGACCGTTATACTGTTTCTCTCTCCTCTTCTCTTTCTCTCTCTAAAATTATATATTTATTTATTATATTTTATGGCACGTGCGCGAGTTTCAGCGTTTCCGGAGTTTCGGCGTTTCCGGAGATTTAGGCGAGTGTCCTCGCCTTGATTTGGGTGTCCCCGCTTCATCAGGTTGACATGTATTTTATTTTATATTTGAATGTATTTTATATTGGACTGTATCCCTGTATTGGTATGTGACCGAGTGCCCATGATTGTACATGTATATACCTGTGATGAGTGCTTATACTAGGATAGTTTACTTCTTGTATATATACTATACCTGTGATGTACTCTCTTTATTGCTTTATACTATGTGTGGTCGACTCTTCGTGGTCGTTAGCCTCCGGGCCCCCTACTTGGCCTCCGGGCCTTTCAGCTTTCGGACTTTCACTTGACCTCCGGGCCCTATCATCCTCCGGGCTTCTCCACTCAACGGTAGTGTAGATGTTATCACACTTGTATGTATGCTCATGTGGTACTAACATCTCGTGCAGGTACTCTCGTACCGACTCTGAGTTCTGCCCACTCTCAGGCTGGCTACCCAATGGTTTCAGACCTGTACCCTTATGGGTTTCGTGGTAGATACCGAGAGTACGCTTAGACCCCGAGAGTGCGCCTAGACCCCGAGCATACTTTAGCCTTCGGGCTCTCCCGCCCACTACCTCAAAAGAGAAGTGCGCTCAGACCGTCAGGTCTTTCAGCTCCGCCTGATAGGCGTGCTTAGCGCTCAGCGCTTTACCACTAGATTCGTCTAGGCGAGATGTTGCTAGATTTTCTACTCGCACTTTAAGCCGAGTCGTCCCGGTAACCTCGGCAGGCGCTCTAATGTTAAACACTGTTTGCTGACCATACCTCTAGCCTGCTCAGCTCCGCTTGATTGTGCTCAGTAGTTACTCTATCACTTGCCATGTACGTGCTTAATATGTTAACACTTGATATACTATTACTTGATACCTGTCATCTACATGCTCATACTTGACACCACAATCACTTAACAACTGATATGTTATCGTCTGACATCTGACCTGCTACTACTTGACACCTGCTCCTGTTATGTTATCTCTTATCACCTGTCCCTGTTATTACATGACTTATCACTTGTCACCTGCCTGATCGTTTGTCATTGTCACGTTAAAACATGATACCAGTTATGATTAACTCTCTACTCATGATTATCACATTACGGGAATGTAGTACCTGATCTCTTATTATGAACTCCCATTATGCTTGTTATGTACTCCTGTTATGACCAATTATGTTCCTACTCATTCCCGTAATCTGATAATTATGTTTAATAAGCTAAGGACAACTTACACGGGGAATGGGAGAAAGTAATAGATGTTGGTATGATGCCTTGCTTATAGTAGTAGAATACTAAAACTGACGATTCGTGTTAGGGGGATTTCAGGCCCCCAGAAGATGCGTGTTAGGGGGATTTCAGGTCCCCAATGGCTGTGTCCCAGGCGGACGGGAATTACTATAAGTATGAGCTATCAGTTCTTCATCAGCTTCCAATAACCAACCTCGACTTACTTATATATGGATGTATGTGTGTTGAGATGTACACTAGGATACATACCTACATATATGGGTCGGACAAGTAATAATAATAAAAGATGCCAACTATGTAACCGTTGTATGCTTTGCTGAGTTTGCTTCCATTGGGTTTTACATCAGATTTCCGGTTTATGGCCATTATTATATTATAGTTGTTTACATCCTACCTTTTCACTTGTATTCTATTCCACCGGTGTCTTGTCCTTATCTTATTATACCATGAGTATTCCCTGCTTGATATCGCTTGCTATATATCTACTTGCTCCTGCATGCTTGTGCTCACGATACAGTTTTTAATGCATGTTTATGATTCAGATTTATCGATATACGTGTTCTTATCTATGCACGCCACTTGGCATTAGCATCACCACTTGCTGAGGAGTTCTGACTCCCCTGGATTCTCATGTCCAGGTCTCGGAGTTTGGAGCTTATGAATTCTCCCAGTTGTTGACCTGAGAAGCGCAGTGGTAGCGTGAATCACCGGCAGACCGTCCAGAGCCCTATCCTTCCAAGCCCCCGATGCGTCTCTCGAGTTTTCCTTCTGTAAACTCGTGAGCGCCATTTGTACTGTTCATACTTGTACAACTCTTTGTGACCTCGCATTTGCGCCTATCAGTGATGTAATATTCATGTAATATTGTATCACATCTGGTGATAACTTTATAATTGTACTCATATGTTGGAATGTATAATGCACTACGTGCTTCCGTACTCTGATTCTTATTTGTACTGATGCTTAGCGTATATACGTAAGGGTATTTTTGACCTGTGTATATACGTCGCAGTAACGTCTCCGTACCCGCGGGATCGGGGTGTTACACGTGGGTTTGAGTAGATCAAGCGGGAAAAAGAAGGCGAAGAAAGGGGCCACGTCCAACAGTGACACACCAATGTACTTGGTACAGCTAGCATAGCAAGGCGCAATACAACTTCAGCTGCAAAGAGAAAGAGATGCAGCTGACATTTTAAAATTCGAGGAACACCGAAGAGCTGGAGAGTATTCACAGAAACATGACCAAGATAAAATAAATCGGGAGATTATGACCATGGTTTGTAGCAAAATGTCTCATAGTACACAACATTATGGAGGGAGGAGCGTAGAGATGGGATGATGAGAAAAAGACTATCTCATGAAGAAGGAACAACTACCAACACATAAGACAGACGTAGCAACGCGCAACACACTAATTTGTTTAATAATGATAATTAGGTTGCCATTTATTGATGTAACCCTTGTATGTGGTTATTTTAAATGTCAGTTATTAAGTGAGTGAGTAAGATGTAGTTTCTTTTCTTAAACTTTGAATAAATTCCTTTTTATTGATAAGCATGAAAGAAAGATACAAACCAAACACACCAAATACAAAACTAAGAACAAACAAAATATCCTTGTCATTTATTGAAAGTAAGAAATAAGCTCCTCTCAACTATGATAATTTCTCGAACTCCAATTGTGCTCGATCAAGTCCTCTTGACATCTAGTGTGAATATAAGAATCTTGCATGTCGGTATAACGCTGAAGCATCTTATTAGCCCAATATTCTTCCTTTTGCAAAAGGTCGTGCTTCACGGGTTCTCCAAATCTTGTTTTGGGTGGATCATAAATCCTTGTCCTCCTCGTATTCATCGGGTCTGGTCGTCATCAGAACCATACTCATCCTCTGCATCAGAGTCATTCTCATCCTCCACAATCATGTTGTGAAGTGTAATGCAAGTCATCATGATGCTCTAAAGAACCTTTTAATCAAAAAAAAAAAAATGAGAAGCCCCCCTAATGATTGACCAACGAGCTTGTAGGATACCAAAAACCTCTCCATGTCTTTACGATAACCCTCTTGCTTCACGAAAAAGTATGCATCCTTCTTCATTTTGGGATTTTGAATTATTTTGACAAAAGTTGTCTACCGGGGTAAATTCCGTCTGCAAGGTAGTAAGGAAACTCGAACACAGTATTGTTGACTGTGTACGTGATTTGATTTGTTTCTCCTCTCAACACTTGGTTGAATACCAGAGATTGATGGAAAACGTTGATGTCATTTTGAGCTCCCAGGACACCAAAGAAAGTGTGTCAAACCCATGTATCAAAGGATGCAACAGCCTCAAGAATGATAGTTCTATTACCTTTCCTATTATGGTAGTCTCTTTGCCAGGCACTTGGATAATTCTTCCACTGCCAATGCATGCAAAATGCTTCCAATCATGTCTCGAAACCTCGAGCTTCACCTATTTGCAGAAGCCTAAGGTAGTCCGCAGGCGTTGGACTATGAAGGTAATTTGTCGTGTACAGAGTTTCGACGACATGATAAAATTTGATTCAGGCCTCTAGGATGGTGGATTTTTTCGCTCTAGCAATTTCATCCATCTGGTCTGCAGATGAACTGTACGCAATAATGCGCAATGCGGCTGTTAGTTTTTGCTCTGGAAGCAGATCTAAAACCCCTACAATATCACTTTTTTAAACAAAGTAACGGTCATAGTTGTAAATATCATACATAATTTTGTTGAATAAGTGGGGAGCCATTATAAATCTGTTTCGAAAGTCAGAAACAGAGTACAATAGTTGTGGGTTAAAATAGTCTTGTAAGAGATTATTACCCCGAGAGTGTCTTTCTCTTTCCTTGTTCAGTGCACGACCTAAGTTTGAGCCACCATGTTGTTGTTTCCTTTCTTGATCGAGCATGGCCACCACTACTAGATTCACTTCATGGGTATGAGCTGCTCTCCCCTTTACTTCATTGGCGCGTCTTCACCTAAGTTCTTCCTCCTCTCTCTCTCAATTCTTTCCATGATTCTCCTAGTGTAAGACATTGTAACTGTTAAAAGGAGAGAGATTTCTAAATCTAAAGATATTTATGAATTTTGGTGTGAATTGATGACGAAGTTTAATACGTATTTATGAAGAAATGAGTGGATAGATAAGGACACGTGGCACTATGAGAGTTAACAGAATCTTATCTGAAATTTATTCAGATATTTTAGATAGATATAGACACATGACACTATGAAAACTAACTGAACTCTTATCGGAAATCTTATCAGATATTTTGGATAGATATGGACGCGTGGTGCTATGAGAGCTAACAGAAATCTTATTCGAAATCCTATTACATATTTTGAATAAATATGTACATGCAATCATATCAAACAAAAAATCCACACAAAATCAATAAAAATATTTTGAATAGTAATTGCGGGGAGCTCTTGCCCGGACAAGAGGGTGAGATATGGTTAAAAAATATGAAAGGCAAATATTATATGACATAAATAGTAAGTACCTAGGGGAGCCCTTGCCTTTTGCCCAGACAAGAGGGGTGAAAGTACTATTATTTGCTTCGCAGTAGTTCTTATTGGCAGATTCTCGTTGGGCATCCCAATTCTCTTGTCTTATGTGTTGGTAGATAAGGACACGCATTAACCAAAAGAAAACTTCCAATTCAATATATGTCAGCTCCCTCAAGAATACTAACATGAACTACAAACATTTCCAAGTTACAAAATGAGGTATCAGTTCTTGAGAAAATAAAGCTTGTTCTCATAGCAAGGAAGAAGAACAGAAGCAGCAACACCTCAGCATCAGCCACTCCAAGCTGCACTTAAAAAAGTTGAGCAACAATTCAAACTTTTAAGATTAATGAGAAATTACAGTCCAATAAAAAGTGATTTTTCTAGCAAAAATGATCACACTCACCATCTTGTAAGCAGCCAGAGTCTTGGTGGTGGTGGACAAGAGTCCTCCACATACATGTCCAAAGAGAAGGCTGAAGGCACTTTAGGCCGGTCCGGCTGCGGCCATCTCGCGCGCAACAGCGGAGAGGCCTCCGGCGATGAGAATCCCGAAGGCGGTGAGAATGGCGGGGACGGGGACGGGGACGAGGAGAACGGGTACAGGTAGTTGCCGGGGCCCACGCTGACGGGGAGGGGAGATGGAGGGGTGGGAGGAGAGGAGGAAGGTGAGGCCAAATAGGCCTTCATTCTTCTTTGTTGTTGCAAGTGGTACTGAGAGAGCAGTGAGAGGAGGAATGAAAATTTAGGTAGAATTAAGGAGAGATTGTTTGTTTGTTTATTCTCTTACTTTTTCCTTGTTTTTTTTCAGTTCAAAGTGGCCGCGAAGACTATTTGTTGTGTGAGGGTTTTAGCCAACGGTCGGTCCCAACGGTTGGTGCTGATTCATGTGATTATTTCTGCAACCAACTTTCAAGAACACGATTTTAAGAATGCAGGTTCCTCTTAAATGAAAAATGCTAAAGGTGCATATATTCTTGGAACATGGAACTTTTTTTTTTTTTCCCTGTCATGGCTGGAGCCCAATTTCCAGTTCAATCATGGTTTTTAAGTTAGCTTTGAGTTTTGATGAAAGATAATTCTCAGCTAATTTAAAATAACTTCAATGTAGCAAAAAAGGAAGCATATGATCAATTCATCAGAAACTGATTATTTAATTTAATTAATCCAACGACACATTAAGTCATTCTATAATTAAAAAGAATTATACATAAACAATTTTAATAGATTGTTTAATTGGTGTCTCATAAGTAGTTTCTTTTTAGAGACCTTTCTTCTGGACTTTTTTCTTTTCTTGTAACTTCACAGAAAACGTATCCGCTTCTTCCTGGTGGGGAAGATTTCTACTTAAGATGAGATGAGATTAGCAAATTTCATCTTTCTTAGGTGAATACAAAATCTCAATAACATGCCATTGTAAATGGAATTAATGTTCGGAGCTAACTCTTATCTTGCACCCACCAATTGCAAGTAATGTCTCTAACAAAAATTGGATAACATGTAGCTTAGTCTTATTTTCCTCCAACTTCTCGATAGTATATAGAGTCCTAACCAACATGATGATAACACGTTCTCATACGAAAGAAAACCAAGAAACAATTAAAGCAGATTTTTTGCCGTGATTTTCCTTCACAGATAAGAAAGAAAATAAACAACAATGGCCAGTATAAATAACAAGGTTTCTTTACACACATTACTGAACTTGAACATATAAACTTATGTATAAACTTATGTCCCCTAACAGGCATTTATATTTCCTGTCAACGAACATATTTTTACTCATCTCAGTAGTAGAAGCCCCTCATGCATGAAGCAATAAAAGAAATCAATCCCTCAAGAAATTCTATCTGCATGAAAAGATCATGCATGCAGTGTGTGAATCCATATCTAATAACAAGAAATAAAAGGAAAATAAGAAAAGAGGAAAAGTGTAGGGTGATGTAAGACATCTGGATTTTTGGCTTATGACGGAAAATGAAACGTAAAACCCATACAGTCAATCAGTCATGCCATATTCCGCTGCAAGTGAGAATTGCAATTGCAACTGGACAAAACACTTGAAAGCGCAATGGGTGCAAGAGAGACTTGTTAGTATTTTAGGTGCCTCAAATTTATTGGAGAAGAAATCAGGTTAAGGTGGAAGAGTTACAAAACTTAAGAGATCAAGAGCTGACATGCACGACACGTGTGCACAAGATTGTGCACAGGATAAGTCGACTAATGCAATAGACTAATCGATTTATCATACATTTAGTCGACTAATGATGTGCAGGTTAGTCGATTGGGTCGTAACAGAGAGTAAAGCCTTTGAGACGGTTCTTGTAGTTTCCCTTTCGGGTTCTGATTCCAGATCGAGTTGAATTCGAGTTTTTTTTCCTTCGAGGCGGTGTTGTTTGTATTGTTAGAGTTTATGTTAGAGTACGATGATCTTAAGAGTCTATAAAAGACCCCTGTGGTGACTTTTGAAGTCAAGTCAAGAACAATTGAGAGTTTCTATCATTGTGAGTTGTGTGAGAGAAATTCTTGTAACTCTTATTATTTTCTTCTCTATTTTTAATAAAATTTATCTCCTCCTCCCGTAGACATAGGCGCACCTTATTGAACCATGTTAAATCTGATATTCTTGTTTTTGTAATGATTAATCTTATTGTTTGCTGGTGGTAAATCGATTCCACACTTCCACTGTGGAGTCTCTCAGTGTTCTCTCTTCTTGTGTGGCTTTCACGGCAAGAGCTGCACTTGCACCCCCACTTGCACCATACGAACGTGCCCTTGACTAAAACAAACTACACTTAAGAAAACCTAACAACAAAACAGAAGTGACCTAAAAAGTTCACTCAAATCCCCTCGTGGGTTCATACTCCACTGGTCGTCTGCTTTGCAGAATTGACTCCTCTGCTCTTCTTGAGAGATTCACTCTATGAGAGATCCTTGTAAAGAGTTGTTAGGCTCGTTGATTATCAAAACAACAAATTGATAAGTAAACTATTTTGCTCAGAGTACTTTTTCCCTGTTCAATTCCACCATCAGCCTTCTGCGGAGGGAGTGAGGGTGATGGAGTGCGTAGGTGCTACTTGAAAGGTGAAACGCACTCAACATGTTTGTGGTAATGCCACAGAGACAGACTCTTCAAGCAATGGGCCTGAAGGCTGCTAGAAACGGACTCGTGGGACTCATAAAAATTCAATGTGGATACCTCTGTAACAAACTTGGGCGAATGCAATGCAGTTGTTCGACCAAGAAGAAGCTCGGGCTCGAGCTGTTTGTTTCGGTATTCGCAAAGCTGTTGCATACTAGGATTGCAGCCAACTTTCCTACACCTCTGAAGTGCTTCAGTTTGTAAGTTCTTGCATTTTATTCTCTCTCTTAAATCCGTGCCTTCATTTTTTGGAAAAAGAATAAAAAAATTAGCGCATTTAGATATAAAGTTTCTGATCATAAATAAAAGTTGTAATGAAGAAATTTTCATATACACCTACTCAATATTTTTCCTCATTAGACAAAAGTACAATTAATAAGATTGGAAACAAATTCCTGAGCTTATAGCCAATAGCCATATGACCAACTCTGAGATTTGTGAACTAGAATTTCTCGGTACTAAAAACTAGCAAGCAATGGTTATGAAATTGGCCAAATTCTGCTGACTTGTATCCTATTTTCAACCTGTAAGCCCACTTTGGTTTCAAAATGATTGTGCAGATAGCTGCTCTTGCCTTTCTTGTCCTAAAATTAGCTATGTGGTCAGTATGTTTCTCAACAATTTCTTTTCTTCAGAATTATGCAAGTTCCAATTGCAGTATCTGTCACACATTGTATGTTCATATATATATATATGCATAAATTTTAAGGTAGAACTACAGTATGTATGCTAAATTTACAACAAAGAGCCATTGCCCCTCCCTTTTTCCCTCTTTTGCCGCTAACTCAGAGGTTGAAATTTCATCTGACCAGGTCTCCTCCTCTTCCTCCTCTCATTCCTCAATTTATACTTTTATTCTCCATCCTTTTCCAAAATTTACATCCCAACAAACAACCACACACCCCACCCAAGAAAACGGAAAAAACAAAATTTGAAATTAAACCCTCAGGAAAAAAAAAACACCTCACAAAGATCACATTAAGCCCATATTTCCCCCCATGCATATCTCCCATCTTCTCCATCCTCCTCTCTTATCCTAAGGGAGCCCCATTTTCCCCAACAAAGAAGAATGCCGGCGTCGAGATCCCTTCTCTTCGCGGCATTCTTCTTCCTCATCACCTTTTCTCATGCACAAGGCGGTGGCGGTGGCCTTATCCTTCGAGGAGGGGCCAAAGCCCCGCCTCCACCTCCGCCCGGCCTAGACACGTGTGATGGTGTGTACGTCTCCTACACATTCAATGAGCGCACCATGGAGTACCCACACTTGAAGAATGCATCGGCCCAGGCCTATGCGTTCAAATCGAGCGCGACCGTGCTCAATGCGATGACCACCGATCTCAAGGCATGGAAATTGTTCATCGGGTTCCAGCACCGTGAGATTCTGGTGTCTGTAGAGGGTGCGGTGATTGTGGATGGGAGTGACTTCCCCGTGAGCGTAGAGAATGGGACTACGTTGATGGGGTACCCGCAGACGGACCTCCCCAGCTCGATTAATACCGCCGGAGATCTTGACCAGATTCAGGTGAAGATCAATTTCGTTGGCACGCAGTTTGGGCTCAAGGGGAATGCAATCCCCATGCCCAAGAAGCTTGAGCTGCTTAATGATGGATTCAAGTGCCCCAAGGCTACCAGCAAAGGTAAATACGTTGCTAACAATCAAATACTTTGTTCCACATCCAAATGTATGTGATTGATCTTATGCATATATATGAACATAGCAATGTCAACAAATTAATAATACCATTAATTCACATTTTAATGAACAGTGTGGAAATGTTGCACAAAGCAAATCATGGATAATTTAAGTAGTTTCAATCCTCTTTTTTTTTTTAAATTGTAATTTGGTTTCAAATATGTATATTACTTTTAACATATGCCTATGCAAATTTGAATAGTTGTTTCCTCGAAAAAAACGAAAATATCTTGTCTATTTTGTTGGATTGACTTGTACATTGTTAGAGATTCATGAATTTTCCAGTTTAGGTTTTCAGTTATTATGTACTTGTGAATTAAGCATTTGATAACAGATAAATACTTTGATAATGATTCAATAATTACACTAGAAGATTATCTGCTTCTTGCACTTGCACCCCAACAATGTGATTCAAATCAGACATACTGAAATTACAGGGGATCCATGAGTATGTGCTGCATTAAAGATCCCAAGAGCAAGAAGAAGCCGATTTCCCCGGTCAAGTTCTTGCCCCGCCAGTACGGCGACCTCAACATGATGTACGACGTGCTCACCACGTATGGCAACAACTACCAAGCCCAGGTCACCATTGACAACCTCAGCCCCCTCGGCCGCCTTGACAACTGGAACCTCACCTGGGAGTGGAAGCGAGGCGAGTTCATCAATTCCATGAGGGGAGCCTACACGTTCAAGAAGGACGGGACTGATTGCCTGTACGGCGAGCAAGGCAAGTACTACAAAGACTTTGATTTCTCGCAGGTCATGAACTGCGAGAGGAAGCCTGTGATCACTGACCTGCCCCCTGACCGGGAGAAGGACAACCAGCTCGGCAACCTCCCACATTGCTGCAAGAACGGGACACTCCTTCCTTCTACCATGAGTGCGAACCAGTCACAATCCATATTCCAGCTCAATGTGTACAAGATCCCCCGGACATGAACAGGACCGCGCTCAACCCCCCGCAGAACTGGAAGATCAATGGGGTTCTGAACCCGCATTACACCTGCGGTCCACCGAGGAGGGTCAGCCCGACTGAGTTTCCAGATTCGAGCGGGCTGATGTCTCGTTCTTACGCTGTTGCTAGCTGGCAGGTGTGTACTGATGATCTTATTCATGCATATTCTCCAAATTGTCTAGATAATTTTTAGACATTTTCAGTTTTTTGTCAATTGGGATTAATTTTAGGACCATTTCAGTTGTTCAGGAAAGAATTTTTAGACATCTTGAAGAAATTCTTTTGATAAGCTATAAATTTGATTGGAACTTTAATCTTTTCTTAATAAAACAGGAACTTTGCACCCTTTGATTTTGATTCTGAATCAGCTTACAGCCTTCATTTATCCAGATGGAAACAAAGAATATTCACAAAACTGAAACTAAATTTTTTAATCCATTTAACAAGATGCAAAGTTGCTTACTTGATTGCCTGTAACTCGAACGTAACATATGCATTTTTCATACAAATATTATAAGAACTTCAGCAATGATTTTAAGCTCAACAAATTGCGATAATTAGGATTATTCGAGTATCATGGCACCATACATCAAATTTTTTATTAAAAAATTTCTCATGTTTGAATATATTTTATGAATTATGCTCATCAGGTGTCATGCAACATAACCAGACCAAAGGCAAAGGCCGCTAGGTGCTGCGTATCCTTCTCATCCTTCTTCAATGAATCCGTTGTTCCCTGCAACACTTGTGCCTGTGGCTGCCCTGAAGATGCAACATGCGATAGGAACGCCAAGGCGCTTCTTTTGCCTGCAGAAGCCCTCCTCATCCCCCGGAGAATCGCACTAACAAAGCCAGGGCTTGGGCCAAGCTCCAACACCTCGACATCCCCAAGAACCTTCCCTGTGTCGACAATTGCGGTGTCAGCATCAATTGGCACATCCAGTCCGATCATCGCAAAGGTACTTGCATTTTGAATATAAATTTGGATACTTCTGGAAGGATCTTTTTAACGCTCTAAATAAGCATGAAGAAATTGATAATATGCCATATAAAATTTTATTTCCTTTTGAATTGCTGATCTTGTTGTACATGCATGACTTAAAACCTAGAAGCATGGAAATTTCAAATGTAGAGCTGTGTCATGTTGGACACACATGCAGACACACATATCAAAGACAATATTTCTATTTTTCATGTAATTTATAGTTTATAGAATTTGTTTTGTGGTGGTGTGTCGTGTCATAATATCATGCCGTGTCTGTGTGTCCGTGTCTGTATAACATAGCTTAAAACAAATATAGACAACAATGTAACAAGTACGAATGCAGGATAACATGTATCCTGAAATCAGAAAATTTATTTTTTCAGACATTCTCGATGTTGCACTTTAAAATCTATAAACTATAGTGTTGAAATTTTATATTTGTGCTAATTATGCGAAACATATATACGTTCATGATGATAACATTGTGCTGATAACAAACATTGCTAATAGGCTGGTCAGCAAGAATCACTCTCTTCAACTGGGAAGACTACACTTTCAAGGACTGGTTCGCTGCAGTTCAGATGCCAAAGGCCTACGATGGTTACGAAAACGTCTACTCATTCAACGGGACGAAGCTTCCTAAGCTTAACAACACGCTCTTTTTCAATGGGCTGCCAGGACTGAACTATCTGATGCCCGAGGTGGAAGGGAAAAAATCCCAACCGAAATCAGATTACAGGGTGCCCGGTAAGCAACAGTCAGTTATATCGTTCACAAAGAAGCATACACCCGGGATTGACATTTTGAAGGGGGACGGGTTCCCAACTCGGGTGTACTTCAACGGGGAGGAGTGCTCGTTGCCGGATCACATCCCACTAGGAGCTGGCTATCAGGCGAAGGTTGGGCTCTTGCTACACGCGGTGTTGATGGCAGTTGTGGTGTTTGTGCTAAATATGTAACAGAACTTTGTACATTAACAGATCTACATGTAATGTATAGAAGGTGATTTGGTATTCGTATTGACTTCAATAGTTCCGCGTTATATCTACTGTTGGTTAATTTGTTATTGAATATGCTTGTTGTTTGAAGGATATGTTATTAACAATGGCATTAATCCAAATTACAATCTAATGATTTACTTTCTTTCAAGAAGCATATGAAGTGTTTGGAATCGAAATTTCATCAGAAGGGGTTGATTCAGGAGGGCGATAAAGTTAGGGTTGATGTGATATCGCAGATTATATACTTCGAGAATGAAAAGAAACAAGCAGGACCCAAGAGAAGTAGAAGTCAGAATCAAGGAAATCATATATGATGTTGTCACACTCCAGCCCTGCAGCATAAATCAAGGTAAAATCTATGCATATGCTAATCCTATTTTACACTTCATTTGCATAGATTTTATTGATATTAAGAGAATTAAATGCTAACACCAAGAAATCTCAATGGACTATTTTGAATTACCTAACATATTCAAGTGTCAAACACATTTCAATAACATGTTTAATAACATAATTAAGATTTCAAACGCAGTCTCTCACAATAGGTGGAAGAACCAGCCAAGTGCAGCCCCTGTGGTCTCCTTGCCTGCAGCTAGATATGCCCTTATTTATCTTCCATTGCAACATCATCATTAATTTTACTTCATTCTCTAGTAATAGCTAGACATACTTGATGATTATGGAGAATCAACCTTACATCATTCTCTTCCTCAGTTCAACCATCAAACCATTCTCCATGGAATGGAAGGAAAATTGGGAGAAAGACTACCAGGATCAAGCCGAAGAATCATCAGGCAAGTCATATCGAATGTGAACCTCTTGAACACATCCTGCAAGTTGATGACACTATCTGAGTTCTCGGCCGTCCCTAGGAGAAGCGGCAAGATTGCATTTCCCACCTTTTCTCGACTCCATTTTGCGACAGAGGAATGAAACTGCAGGTTGTTCATGTGAGCATGGCCAATTCTTCTCTGATGCTTCCATAGGTCACCATTGAGAAAGCCATTGCCAAGGATACCATAGGTAACCTCTCTGCAGTATTCACCATTGGGATAGTAGTTGAAATGCGTGTGTTGAAGATGTGGTTGGAATTGGCCGGATCGCAAGTTAGCACATAGTCCATGCCAGAAAACCATGGACCTTTGAACACGAACGTGCACTTAGAAGGATACCAGTGGTATAGTCAAGAAGGCGATGGGCGTTCAGGAAAACACCAGGGAGCATTCCGATGACCGGCCAGTTCACTGGACCAGGAAGTTTGTACACCCCTGATTTTGAATCAGCTTACCTCCTTCCATGTATCCAGAGAGAATCAACAACATCGAACATCACCGCCTTCTTACGCCAAATAGGGGAATCAACAATATCGAACATCACCCACAAGTTCGGGGCATGGCTCTGATACCAATTGAAGGATATAAAGCACAATCTCAAAAGACTAGCCTTCTAAGTGGAGTTGCTCAAATCCTTATATACCCAAGATCATTTTCATATCTAGCTGATGTGGGATTATTTGTTCAACTCAAATCTCAACAGCCGCTGCATTCCTTCAAGCACCAGCTCTTTGTTTTCATGGCCAACTTCTTGGGGGTGGCTTGACCGAGTTCGCTGTCGCCAAAATTTTGAACGCCGCCTCCTCTCGACTACTGTTGTGCATGTCATCTGGGGTGCATGGACTCTCAGAATTGCGATGTTTCCAAGCATTGTTAAGATTTTTTTTTTTTGTTTGTCAAAATTTATACCACAAATACAAATAAACGTGCTACTTAACAGAAATGATAACAGAGTCATCGGTTGGACAAGAAGATCAGATAGGATCCTATCTTAAGACTGAATCAAGTTAAATTTAGGCAGACGAAAAAATGATTATCAAATTAAGACGAAAGAACTAGTTCAAGCTTGAACTGCACATCAACCTAAAACTGAAGGGAGCATTGAGAATGTGATCAAAACAATGATTTACAAATGGGATCAAATATCATATTTCATTCGCAAAATGTTTTACCCCAAGACTTGTGATCAACTAAAATAAACATAAAAATTTAGATTAAAGATTCAATTGCTATTAGAAGATAATCTCTATCACAAGTTAAATAATTACTGGAATGAATGATACTTCCACAGGAATCAGGGGTTAAAGCAAAACTAGATTAAAGACCCAATTGCAATTAAAAGATAATCTCTATCGCAAGTGAAATAAATACTGGAATGGATGATATTTTAACATTGAGAGTCAACATTTATAATAGCTTGAGTGTTGGGGAAGTGGCATCTCCAGTATGGCCTGCATAAGTGAAAAAATAGAAGATTATATCCTCATGGGTTGCTCATGTGATGAAAGAAGAAAAAGAAATCGGCTCCATGAAAACTTCCGGTTTCATAGTTGGCCCTCTTGAATACCCAATTTGGTGCTCTCGAGGATTCTTCCCATGTTTCAATCAAGTTAGTCATGAGATGCAAGTTTTATGTCAATGTGATCAAAGCATTATTTCTTTAAATTTGATCCCATTGAATTCGCATTGGGCCTAACATACATAACTTCAGATGCTAGCTCTTATTTCAATCAGATTCCTTAACAAAAATTGGTTAACAAAGAGCAGGCAATACCTGCTAGCATCTTTGAGAAACATCAAAATTCAAGAACCAATCTGAAGGAAAATCCCTTAACACCAGAATAGACATAGATTGCAATGAAGCTCTAGTTGCCCCAGTTACAGATGAAGAAATCAGGTTCTCAGTCAATGTCCCTTGCTCAAAATGAAGCAAGTGGATTGGATGGCTTCTCTGCTGCGTTTTATCAACAGAACAGGACTTCAGCAATCGAATACTTCTTCCAAACGAACCGTCTTCCTAAAGAATGGAATACATCTGCTATCATTTTCATTCCCAAACATAATAATGTTGAGTCACCTAAACACCTTCACCCTACTAACCACTGTAATTCCTTGTATAAAATAGCATCAAAAATTTTGGCTACAAGATGGAAGAGAGCATTAGGCAAGATCATTGAACCGAATCAATATGGATTCATAAGTGGCAGGGACATTGTAGATAACATTATGGTGACTCAGGAAATTTATCACTCAATGCAACGGCCTGCTCTTAAGAATTCAAAATGGTTCTTGTTGCAACTTGATATGGAAAAAGCATTTGATAGAATAGGAGGGGACTTTCTGGAGTTGATTATGAGATGAACGGGATTTCATGAGAAATGGATTTCTTGGATTTCGACAGATATCACCCTTCTTTATTTCATCGTATGTGCTAATGTCTCCTCATGTTATTTGAAAATTTTTCAGTTAATCTCATAAAATCCAAGGTTTCAAATTGGATTCTGTTCGTGGATGATTTCATTATTTATTGATCTCTTTCTCAAGGGGAGATATTTTGGATCAGGGATGCTCACGAACTATATGAAGTCGTTTCAGGGCAACAAATTAAAACTAGAAAATCATTCGCTATAGTGAATTATGACAAAACTGCGCTATTTCTTCTGCAAATTTTAAAAAGCACATTTGGTTTTCCTTTTGCTCCTGAAGATATTTATCACTTGGGAGTTCCTATTCATAGAGGAAGACCGAAGAGAAATCATTTTCATAAGCTTTTATCTCACCTACATTCTAGATTGGCTTCTTGGCAGTTCAAATATATGTGTTTTGCAGGTAAAGTTATTCCTACTGAGTCTGTTTTGTCAGCCATTCCTCAATATATACTTGGAGCTTGCTATATTCCCAACTCGATAGTACAGGAAATTAATAAGATTATAAGGAATTTTATTTGGGAGGAGCCAGTAAAAGTCATTGGTTCTATTGGAAACTCCTCTGCTCTTCTTATCGACATGGAGGCATTCAAATTACAGATTCAAAAGTTTTTTTTTAGTCAAGCAATGATAGCCAAAAAAACAGAAACTTCTCATGTCTGATTACAATTAACTTTGGACTCAAGTGATTAAGGCCAAATATCCAACTGAATCTCTCTTTAAACTACCAAAAGGATGTTCCTCGAGTTGGCGTGCACTTTGGAATCAAGACCCCTTAATCTGGAATCACTTGAGATGCAAAATTGGTGATGGCAAAAGCACTAAATTCTGGTATGATCTCTGTCTCTATGATTTACCTTTAAATTCGATGCCAATGGAGATTAATTCGGATTTAATTGATGATTCATATGTTCATGATCATCTTATTGAGAATGGCAATTGGAATACTAAAAATTGAAGTCAGTTATTCAAGATTTCCTTATATACAGCATTGAAGAGTGTGTTGCGCGCGCCGGTGAAACAACCAACGAGGAACCCAAGCAACAGAGAGAGATGCACCAGAGAAGTACCCAAAAGAGAAGAACAATTAAATAAGAGAGAAAAGCCAAATACAATATTTAATGAGGTTCGACAATTTGTCTACGTCCTCGGAGTAAGGGAGAAAGAGATCTTATTTATTCAACAATCAATTTTCAGGTTACAATTCATGGGGGCTCTACCCCTTTATTTATAGCCAAAGAATTTTAGAGTTTTAGGAAACCACAATTGGATTTGACTCCTGATCAAAAACGAAGTCTGAATCCCAATAGGAGAAGCAGATCTGTCTGTCAGTCGACCGATCGGGCGACCGACCCCATCATTCAGTCCACCGTCGCCAACAGAAAGTTGGTGCATGACAGTCGGTCGACCGTGCCTTGCTTTGGTCGACCGGGCGGTCGACTGAGCTGTTGTTGTATACGCTATGCATGCCGGTCGACCGGTCGGTCAGCCGGCACTGTTCTGACATGCTGTGGACTGCATTCTCGCTCCTTTTGGTCTCCAATCTCTGCACTATCTCTTCCGATGAGTAAAAAAACTCTTTCATCAAGCTTTTATCTTCTCTCTCCCTACAATTCTCCACCTCTGTGAAGATTTCTCAAATCTGAGCCGAACTCAACACAATACATGTCGACTCGAAAGGGGTTGCACCTTTGTAGCTGCCTATGTACATCGCCCAAGGGATCAAGCCATTCGTAGTTTATCCAAACGATCTCCACCGAGCTCAAGCAACTAGAAGGATATGGAGCATCTCTTTATAATGTGTAAATTTTACTCCCGAAATCACCTTGGTAAGCATATCAGCGGGATTCTTCTTTATGTGAATCTTTAGTAACTCAATGTCACCTTCATCAAGAATCTCCCGAAAAAAATGAAACCTGACGTCAATGTGCTTCGTTCTTGCATGATACATCTGGTTTTTTGCCAAATAGATAGCACTCATGCTATCACAGTTGATCTTTAACAGGTTTTGATCAATCCCCAAGTCATCGAGAAACTCTTGAAGCCATATTGCCTCCGTCATGTCCATGTACTCCGTCATGTCCATGTACTCGACCTTTGTAGTAGACAATGTAACAGTAGACTGTAGAATAGAGCGCCAACTCACCGATACTTGGGACAATGTAAACACATATTCCGTTGTAGACCGGCGTTTGTCGAGGTCTCCTGCATAGTCGGAATCAACATATCCGAGACACTCTTGCTTAACTGTAGAATCCTTCTCGAATACTAAACCAACGTCTGTGGAATCCTTGATATACCGTAGAACCCACTTTACTGCCTCCCAATGACCCCTCCCGGATCATGCATGTAACTGCTAATCATTGAGACAGCTTGTGACAAATTAGGCCTTGTACACACCATCACATATATTAAGCTACCAACTGCGTTAGTATATGACACGCGAGTAATATACTCATGTCCTTCAACAGTAGTAAGAGACATAGCAGCTTTTAACTTGAAATGAGGAGCCAATGGTATACTTACAGATTTTGTATCGTCAGCATCAATTGGCACATCCAGTCCGATCATCGCAAAGGTACTTGCATTCTGAATATAAATTTGGATACTTCTGGAAGGATCTTTTTAACGCTCTAAATAAGCATGAAGAAATTGATAATATGCCATATAAAATTTTATTTCCTTTTGAATTGCTGATCTTGTTGTACATGCATGACTTAAAACCTAGAAGCATGGAAATTTCAAATGTAGAGCTGTGTCATGTTGGACACACATGCAGACACACATATCAAAGACAATATTTCTATTTTTCATGTAATTTATAGTTTATAGAATTTGTTTTGTGGTGGTGTGTCGTGTCGTAATATCGTGCCGTGTCTGCGTGTCCGTGTCTGTATAACATAGCTTATAACAAATATAGACAACAATGTAACAAGTACGAATGCAAGATAGCATGTATCCTGAAATCAGAAAATTTGTTTTTCAGACATTCTCGATGTTGCACTTTAAAATCTATAAACTATAGTGTTGAAATTTTATATTTTGTGCTAATTATATGGAACATATATACGTTCATGATGATAACATTGTGCTGATAACAAACATTGCTAATAGGCTGGTCAGCAAGAATCACTCTCTTCAACTGGGAAGACTACACTTTCAAGGACTGGTTCACTGCAGTTCAGATGCCAAAGGCCTACGATGGTTACGAAAACGTCTACTCATTCAACGGGACGAAGCTTCCTAAGCTCAACAACACGCTCTTTTTCAATGGGCTGCCAGGACTGAACTATCTGATGCCCGAGGTGGAAGGGAAAAAATCCCAACCGAAATCAGATTACAGGGTGCCCGGTAAGCAACAGTCAGTTATATCGTTCACAAAGAAGCATACACCCGGGATTGACATTTTGAAGGGGGGCGGGTTCCCGACTCGGGTGTACTTCAACGGGGAGGAGTGCTCGTTGCCGGATCACATCCCACTAGGAGCTGGCTATCAGGCGAAGGTTGGACTCTTGCTACACGCGGTGTTGATGGCAGTTGTGGTGTTTGTGCTAAATATGTAACAGAACTTTGTACATTAACAGATCTACATGTAATGTATAGAAGGTGATTTGGTATTCGTATTGACTTCAATAGTTCCGCGTTATATCTACTGTTGGTTAATTTGTTATTGAATATGCTTGTTGTTTGAAGGATATGTTATTAACAATGGCATTAATCCAAATTACAATCTAATGATTTACTTTCTCTCAAGAAGCATATGAAGTGTTTGGAATCGAAATTTCATCAGAAGGGGTTGATTCAGGAGGGCGATAAAGTTAGGGTTGATGTGATATCGCAGATTATATACTTCGAGAATGAAAAGAAACAAGCAGGACCAAGAGAAGTAGATGTCAGAATCATGAAAATCATATGTGATGTTGTCACACTCCAGCCCTGCAGCATAAATCAAGGTAAATCTATGCATATGCTAATCCTATTTTACACTTCATTTGCATAGATTTTATCGATATTAAGAGAATTAAATGCTAACACCAAGAAATCTCAATGGACTATTTTGAATTACCTAACATATTCAAGTGTCAAACACATTTCAATAACATGTTTAATAACATAATTAAGATTTCAAACGCAGTCTCTCACAATAGGTGGAAGAACCAGCCAAGTGCAGCCCCTGTGGTCTCCTTGCCTGCAGCTAGATATGCCCTTATTTATCTTCCAGTGCAACATCATCATTAATTTTACTTCATTCTCTAGTAATAGCTAGACATAATGATTATGGAGAATCAACCTTACATCATTCTCTTCCTCAGTTCAACCATCAAACCATTCTCCATGGAATGGAAGGAAAATTGGGAGAAAGACTACCAGGATCAAGCCGAAGAATCATCAGGCAAGTCATATCGAATGTGAACCTCTTGAACACATCCTGCAAGTTGATGACACTATCTAAGTTCTCGGCCGTCCCTAGGAGAAGCGGCAAGATTGCATTTCCCACCTTTTCTCGACTCCATTTTGCGACAGAGGAATGAAACTGCAGGTTGTTCATGTGAGCATGGCCAATTCTTCTCTGATGCTTCCATAGGTCACCATTGAGAAAGCCATTGCCAAGGATACCATAGGTAACCTCTCTGCAGTATTCACCATTGGGATAGTAGTTGAAATGCGTGTGTTGAAGATGTGGTTGGAATTGGCCGGATCGCGAGTTAGCACATAGTCCATGGCATAAAACCATGGGCATTTGAACACAAACGTGCACTTGGGCTATTGAAGGATACCAGTGACATAGTCAAGAAGGCGATGGGCGTTCAGGAAAACACGAGGGAGCATTCCGATGACCGGCCAGTTCACTGGACCAGGAAGTTTGTACACCCTGATTTTGAATCAGCTTACCTCCTTCCATGTATCCAGAGAGAATCAACAACATCGAACATCACCGCCTTTCTTACGCCAAATAGGGGAATCAACAACATCGAACATCACCCACAAGTTCGGGGCATGGCTCTGATACCAATTGAAGGATATAGAGCACAATCTCAAAAGACTAGCCTCTTCTAGGTGGAGTTGCTCAGATCCTTATATACTCAAAACCATCTCCGTGTCTAGCTGACGTGGGACTATTTGTTCGAACTCAAATCTCAACAGCTGCTGCGTTCCTTCAAGCACCGGCTCTTTGTTTCATGGCCAACTTCACGGGGTGGCGGTGGCTTGACCGAGTTCGCCGTCGTCAAAATTTTGGACACCGCCTCCTCTCGACAACTGTTGTGCATGTCATCAGGGGTGCATGGACTCTCAGAAATGCGATGTTTATATCACAAGCATAGTTAAGATTTTTTTGTTTGTCAAAATTTATACCCCAAATACAAATACACACGCTACTTAACCGAAAAAATAACAGAGCAATCGGTTGGACAAGAAGATCAGATAGGATCCTATCTAAGATGGAATCAAGTTAAATTTAGGTAGACGAAATAATGATCATCAAATTAAGACGAAAGAACTAGTTCAAGCCTGAACTGCACATCAACCTAAAACTAAAGGGAGCATTGAGAATGTGATCAAAACAATGATTACAAATGGGATCAAATATCATATTTCATTCGCAAAATGTTTTACCTCAAGAGATCAACTAAAATAAACATGAAATTTTAGATTAAAGATTCAATTGCTATTAGAAGATAATCTCTATCACAAGTGAAATAATTACTGGAATGAATGATACTTCAACAGGAATCAGGGGTTAAAGCAAAACTAGATTAAAGACCCAATTGCAATTAAAAGATAATCTCTATCGCAAGTGAAATAAATACTGGAATGGATGATATTTTAACATTGAGAGTCAACATTTATAATAGCTTGAGTGTTGGGGAAGTGGCATCTCCAGTATGGCCTGCATAAGTGAAAAATAGAAGATTATATCCTCATGGGTTGCTCATGTGATGAAAGAAGAAAAAGAAATCGGTTCCATGAAAACTTCCGGGTTCATAGTTGCCCCTCTTGAATACCCAATTTGGTTGTCTCGAGGATTCTTCTCAAGTTTCAATCAATTTAGTCATAAGATGCAAGTTTTATGTCAATGTGATCAAAGCATTATTTCTTTAAATTTGATCCCATTGAATTCGCATTGGGCCTAACATACATAACTTCAGATGCTAGCTCTTATTTCAATCAGATTCCTTAACAAAAATTGGTTAACAAAGAGCAGGCAATACCTGCTAGCATCTTTGAGAAACATCAAAATTCAAGAACCAATCTGAAGGAAAATCCCTTAACACCAGAATAGACATAGATTGCAATGAAGCTCTAGTTGCCCCAGTTACTGATGAAGAAGTCAGGTTCTCAGTCAATGTCCCTTGCTCAAAATGAAGCAAGTGGATTGGATGGCTTCTCTGCTGCGTTTTATCAACAGAACAGAACTTCAGCAATCGAATACTTCTTCCAAACGAACCGTCTTCCTAAAGAATGGAATACATCTGCTATCATTTTCATTCCCAAACATAATAATGTTGAGTCACCTAAACACCTTCACCCTATTAACCACTGTAATTCCTTGTATAAAATAGCATCAAAGATTTTGGCTACAAGATGGAAGAGAGCATTAGGCAAGATCATTGAACCGAATCAATATGGATTCATACGTGGCAGGGACATTGTAGATAACATTATGGTGACTCAGGAAATTTATCACTCAATGCAACGGCCTGCTCTTAAGAATTCAAAATGGTTCTTGTTGCAACTTGATATGGAAGGGACTTTCTGAAGTTGATCATAAGAAATGGATTTCTTGGGTTTTGCCAGATATCACCCTTCTTTATTTCATCGTATGTGCTAATGCCTCCTCATGTTATTCGAAAATTTTTCAGTTAATCTCATAAAATCCAAGGTTTCAAATTGGATTGTGTCTCAAGGTATTACACACTCCTTCGTGGATGATTTCATTATTTATTGATCTCTTTCTCAAGGGGAGATATTTTGGATCAGGGATGCTCACGAACTTTAAGAAGTCGTTTCAGGGCAACAAATTAAAACTAGAAAATCATTCGCTATAGTTAATTATGACAAAACTGCGCTATTTCTTCTGCAAATTTTAAAAAGCACATTTGGTTTTCCTTTTGCTTCTGAAGATATTTATCACTTGGGAGTTCCTATTTATAGAGGAAGACCGAAGAGAAATCATTTTCATAAGCTTTTATCTAACCTACATTCTAGATTGGCTTCTTGGCAGTACAAATATATTTGTTTTGCAGGCAAAGTTATTCTTACTGAGTCTGTTTTGTCAGCCATTCCTCAATATATACTTAGAGCTTGCTATATTCCCAACTCGATATTACAGGAAATCAATAAGATTATAAGGAATTTTATTTGGGAGGAGCCAGTAAAATTCATTGGTTCTATTGGAAACTCCTCTGCTCTTCTTATCGACATGGAGGCATTCAAATTACAGATTCAAAAGTTTTTTTTAATCAAGCAATGATAGCCAAAAAAACACAAACTTCTCATGTCTGATTACAATTAACTTTGGACTCAAGTGATTAAGGCCAAATATCCAACTGAATCTCTCTTTAAACTACCAAAAGGATGTTCCTCGAGTTGGCGTGCACTTTGGAATCAAGACCCCTTAATCTGGAATCACTTGCGATGCAAAATTGGTGATGGCAAAAGCACTAAATTCTGGTATGATCTCTGTCTCTATGATTTACCTTTAAATTCGATGCCAATGGAGATTAATTCGGATTTAATTGATGATTCATATGTCCATGATCATCTTATTGAGAATGGTAATTGGAATACTAAAAATTGAAGTCAGTTATTCAGGATTTCCTTATATACAGTATTGAAGAGTGTTGCGCGCGCCGGTGAAACAACCAATGAGGAACCCAAGCAACAGAGAGAGATGCATCAGAGAAGTACCCAAAAGATAAGAACAATTAAACCAAAGAGAAAAGCCAAACACAATATTTAACGAGGTTCGGCAATTTGTCTACGTCCTGGGAGCAAAAGAGAGAGATCTTATTTATTCAACAATCAATTTTCAGGTTACAATTCATGGGGGCTCTACCCCTTTATTTATAGCCAGAGAATTCTAGAGTTTTAGGAAACCACAATTGGATTTGACTCCTGATCAAAAATAAAGTCTGAATCCCAATAGGAGAAGTAGATCTGTCTGTCGGTCGACCGACCCCATCCTTCAGTCCACCGTCGCCAACAGAAAGTTGGTGCATGACAGTCGATCGACTGTGCCTTGCTTTGGTCGACCGGGCGGTCGACCGAGCTGCTGTTGTGCACGCTATGCATGCTGGTGATCGGGCGGTTAGCTGGCTCTATTCTGACATGTTGTGGACTGCATTCTCGCTCCTTTTGATCTCCGATCTCTACACTATCTCTTCCGATGAGTGAAAAAAACTCTTCCATCAAGCTTTTATCTTCTCTCTCCCTACAATTCTCCACCTCTGTAAAGATTTCTCAAATCTGAACTGAACTCAACACTGTTCATGTCGACTCGAAAGGGGTTGCACCTTTGTGGCTGCCTACGTACCTTGCCCAAGGGACAAGCCATTCGTAGTTTATCCAAACGATCTCCACCGAGCTCAAGCAACTGGAAGGATATGGAGCATCTCTTTGCAATGTATAAATTTCACTCCTGAAATCACCTTGGTAAGCATATCGGCGGGATTCTTCTTTATGTGAATCTTTAGTAACTCAATGTCACCTTCATCAAGAATCTCCCGAACAGTGGAACCTGACGTCAACGTGCTTCGTTCTTGCATGATACACCTGGTTCTTTGCCAAATAGATAGCACTCATGCTATCACAGTTGATCTTTAACAGGTCTTGATCAATCCCCAAGTCATCGAGAAACTCTTGAAGCCATATTGCCTCTTTCATAGCCTCCGTCATGGCCATATACTCGGCCTCTGTAGTAGACAATGCAATAGTAGACTGTAAAATAGAGCGCCAACTCACCGGTGCTTAGGACAATGTAAACACATATCTCGTTATAGATCGGCGTTTGTCGAGATCTCCTGCATAGTCGGAATCAACATATCCGAGACACTCCTGCTTACCTGTAGAATCCTTTTCAAATACTAAACCAACGTCTGTGGAACCCTTGATGTACCGTAGAACCCACTTTACTGCCTCCCAATGACCCTCTCGGGATCATGCATGTATCTGCTAATCATTGAGACAGCTTGTGACAAATCAGGCCTTGTACACACCATCGCATATATTAAGTTACCAACTGCGTTAGCATATGACACGCGAGTCATATACTCATGTTCTTCAACAGTAGTAAGAGACATAGCGACTTTTAACTTGAAATGAGGAGCCAATGGTATACTCGCAGATTTTGTATCGCTGTTGATGTTAAACCTCTAAGGTGCCTTCTACAAATACCCCTTATGTGTCAAGCTAACCTTGTCGCTCCTTCGGTCTCGCTCAATCTCCATGCTTAGTTCCTTCTTCACTTCACTAAGATCCTTCATCTCGAACTCGAAAGACAAGTTTTTCTTTAATTTATCTATTGCGGATCTGCTCTTAGAAGTGATGAGCATATCGTCTACATACAACAGTAGATAGATGTACTCTTCACCAGGTAGCTTATTGTAATACACACATGGGTCATAATGGCTATGTGTGTACCTTTTACCTCTTATGAAGCTGTCGAAATGCTTGTACCACTGCCTAGGAGACTGCTTTAATCATACAACGATTTTTTCAGCTTACACACCATATTCTCCTTTCCTTTAATTTTGAACCTCATAGTCTGAGACATATAAATCTCCTCATCAAGATCGCCATGAAGAAAGACATATAAATCCTTCCACATCTTAGACTCTGAACTAATTTCAGCTTCCCTATAAGTAGACGGGATCGCCTCTTCAACGACTGAGAGAACATAGGCCACAATCATATTTGTAGTGAGCCAACTTGGCTTACGTAAATTTCTTCTGATTCTTCCAACTGTAATAGATTCATGGACATCACCCATAGCATGCCTTTGATCTTCATCATCATCAGTATCTTGATCGACTACATGATCACTACCATGTGTCACTGTGGATATGATCTTCAACTTTCTAGTGGCGGTGAACTAGCTTCACTTTCCACCTGTTGCGATACCCCTTTGGTCTTCTCAATCTCCACCTGCTGAGAGATTGTAGACTTCAGCATTGAAGCCTCATCAAACATGACATCTCTGTTGAGGACAAACATTTTATCCTTAGGATCCCAAATCTTATAGCCTTTTACTCCTTTCTTGAATCCTATGAACACACATTTCTTTGCTCTTGGGTCTAACTTGTCTTCCTTAACACCGTAGTAGGCCGGACACCCAAATACCTTTAGCAAATCATAATCCTAAGCAATTTTCCCTGACCAAACTTTCAGAGGAGTTTTACCTCCTATCGCAGACGAAGGCAACCTGTTAACGAGATAGCAAGCATATGCCAAAGCCTCAGCCCAAATATTTTTTGATAATCCGGCATTGGATAACATACATCGGACCTTCTCTAGTAAAGTTCTGTTCATCCTTTCAGCTACCCCATTTTGTTGCGGTGTTTCCCTTACTGTGAAGTGTCTAACTATGCCCTCATCATGACACAGCTTTAGGAAAGGATCACTGTTATACTCACCTCCGTTATCTGACCGGAGCGCCTTGATCTTCCTTCCCGTGCTTTTCTCCATATTCTTCTTCCACTGCACAAAAATTCTAGGACTTCCTCTTTGTGCTTCATGGTATATACCCAATATCGTCTAGAATAATCATCTATAAAAGTCACAAAGTAGTGGTTACCTCAAATTGATGTCGTCTTGATAGGTCCCCAAACATCGGTGTGAACATAATTCAGAATCCCCTCGGTGCAGTGAGTCGTTGTGCCGAATTTCACCTTGGTCTTCTTCCGATGACGCAATATTCACAAAACTCCAATTTGCAGGTTCGGTACCTTTCAACAGACCTTACTTTGCAAGAGCTTGCAAAGACTTTTCACATGTATGTCCGAGCCTCATATGCCACAGCCTGGTTGAATCATCATTTGAATCTGTAGAAGTCGCCACTTGACATTTAACTGTACTACCCTTTAAGTAGTAGAGATTATTTCTGCGAACGCCCTTCAATACCACCATTGAGCCTTTAGTCATCTTGAGAACACCATCTCTTATAGATACCTCAAAACCCAATGTTTCCAAAATACCAACTGAGATAAGATTCCTTTTAAGTTGAGGTACATACCTCACTTCCTTCAATTCTTGTACCATCCGATCAAACATCTTAATTTGGATTGTACCTATTCCTTCCATGTTACGCGATCATCACCCATGACAACAGAACGTCTGTCTAGCTTCTCAAAGCTAGAAAACCAATTCCTATTTGGGCATACATGATAGGTAGCTCCAGTATCTAAGATCCACTCAGAGTCTCCCGAGTAACCAACAATAGGAGTAGTAACGAAAAAAGAGAGTACCGATGAGTCTGAGTCTAATCCACCTGCCTGTAAAGTACTGGCTTAAGTACTGCCCACATGTGTGAGATTTGCCTCAGTCTTCGATTCCTTCTTACTCTTGACTTTTGGACAATCAATCTTCCAGTGCCCTAACTCTTTGTAGAAGGCGCACTGATTTTTCTTCAGATCTCTGAAACCTTGTCTGGACTTTGATCTCCCATGATCACCTTTGTCCTTCCGAGCCTCTTATTGTCAACGCCTCTGCTGATGTACTCTCAGAAGAAGACAGCTTGTCTTGCCTCCTTACTTCATAATTTACAATAGCAGCTGACACTCACTGTAATTAAGTGTTTGTCTACTGTTAATTAAAGTTGGGGTGAAAGTCTCATACTTTTCGTCAGGAAGAGAATTCAATAGAATCACCGCCTTATCCTCTTCTTCGATCTTCACATCCACATTAACTAAGTTTGTAAGAAGCTTGGTGTAGTTATTCATGTGCTCATCAATGGAGAGTCATCACTTTATCTGGAAGCGATAAAGCCTCCTCTTCAATTGCAAATGCGACTCGATGCTTTTTGTCAGATATTTCTTCTCCAGGATCTCCCACGACTGCCTTACAGATGTTTCATGTAACACATGATACTTGATGTCTTGTGTCAAATAAGACCTTATTTGACCACCGTCGTTCGATTCATCTTGTCCCAATCCTGTTTAGAATTAACTTCGGGATTTTTCTCCAACCGTAGAGTGTCTTCGAGATTTGATGTCGTCAATGCATCTATCACCTCACATCTCCACATTCCAAAACTGTTCTTCCATCAAACTTCACCACATCAATTTTCAATGGATGTGAATTCATAGATTTCATCGTAGATGTACTATCTTCAACTATCTTCTAAATAAGTTCCTCAAAACAATGTGAAAAACAAACAGAGTTGATCAAAAAACTAGATAAAGATAGAGTTTTTACCTCAAAGTGAAACCCTATAAGAGTTTCCAAAATGATCTACTCCACCAATTTCAATTCCTTGAGCAATCCAAATGTTGTTCTGAGATCGACACATGATCCTATAAATAGTCCAAACACTGCTCCGAGATCGACACACGATCTCCGCCAAACAGCCACCTATGCTCTTGGAATCGACACACGATTCCAGGATGAACCTGGCTCTGATACCACTTGTTGTGTGCGCCGGTGCAACAAGCAATGAGGTACCCCAAGTAACAGAGAGAGATGCACCAGAGAAGTACCCAAAAGATAAGAACAATTAAATAAGAGAGAAAAACCAAACACAATATTTAACGAGGTTCGGCAATTTGCCTACGTCATCGGGGCAAGGGAGAGAGATCTTATTGATTCAACAATCAATTTTTTGGTTACAATTCATGGGGGCTCTACCCCTTTATTTATAACCAGAGAATCCTAAAGTTTTAGGAAAACACAATTGGATTTGACTTCTGATCAAAAACGATGTCCGAATCCCAATAAAAGAAGAAGATCCGTTTGTCGGTCGACCGACCCCATCCTTCGGTCGACCGGTCGGTCGATCGTCGCCAACAGAAAGTTGGTGCATGACAGTCGGTCGACTGCTTCGGTAGATCGTGTCTTACTTCAGTCGACCGAGCGGTCGACCAGCTGCTGTTGTGCACGCTGTGCCTGCCGGTCGACCGGGCAATCGGCTGGCCTCTGTTCTGGCATGTTGTGGACTGCGTTCTCGCTCTTTTTGGTCTCCGATCTCTGCACTATCTCTTCTGGTGAGTTAAAAAACTCTTCCATCAAGCTTTTATCTCCTCTCTCCCTACAAAGACAATATCTTTATTTCTGAGAACACTCATGACACTTGGAATTGGACTCTATCTCAAACTCGAAGTTATTCGGATAAATACGCTTACTCCTTTTTAAGAGACAATATCATGTCTTTCTTAATGTGGAACATGAACTTATTAACAACCCTAAATTGAAACAATAAACAAGCCTGGATTAATCCTAGAATGCTTCACTGCATTTGGAAGTTATTTAACAAGAGACTGCCTTGCAAAAGAACTTCTGGATGATCGTGGAGTGCTTACGCGATGCCAGCATCAGCAGGTTGAAGATATTGAACATTTATTCTTTACTTGCACGGATTCTATTGCTTTATGGGGTTATTTATCTAATTTTCTTGCTCTGAAATTGGAATGGATCTCACTTGACAATCTTCGACAATACAATTGGATCTCTTTCTGGCTCTAAAAATTGGAAAAAACTGCTATGCACATACATTTATTATATGTTATGGACTATCTGAAAAGATCCTAACTAATAAACTCGGAGTTGTTGCAACAGCTTGAACGTGTGCCCGATCCTCGCAGGGGTTGTTACAACCGCAGGTGTGCAAGCTGCTATAAACACTGACTTATCTTGTTCACCTTCGGTGCATGAAACAGTTACATCCAAACACATTTTCTTTCTTCCTCGTATTTCTTCCATCAAAAATTCTGTCAAATTTTTGAATTTGTGATTAAAATTTTGGTAATTCTCGAAGCTGTTCTTTTCCATTTAGGGCAACAAATCTATGTCTGAACAGAGGCCTAGTTCACCGTCCTGAGCTGGGTGCTACTAGTTTACCAAGAGAGTTTTACCGTTAGGAGAGGAGATCACTTCAAAGTCCGAGCGAGAGACCGACCATCTTTCTTCTAAGACAGTGCTTCTACATGACTACATCACCCCAGGCCAGCAAATTTATTTTTCTTTTAATTCCTTATACATTAGTTGCATGTTTGGGACAAGCAAATAAGTTTGATTAAAAGATTTATTAAATTAATGTGTTGCATGCAGGGGCGGCTCAACGGCTAGGCAAATGAGGCAGTCGCCTAGGGCCCCAAATATAATGGGGCCTCCAAAATTATAGTATAAATTAGTATTTAACTAAAATAAGAAATATAAAATATAGAAAATGTTTTTTATTTGTTCAAGTGGGCGCTCCGGAGTGGTTATTGGACATGACTAGAAATTGTGTGGGCTTTGCCTGCGCGAGTTTGAATCCTTTCATCCACGCTTTTTTGATTTTTTTTCCCTCTTCAATTTTATAATAACAGGAAAAGCATGAGTTTCTTCCACTTTCCCAAGCTAATATCCTCCACTCCCTATAACTATTTAATTATAATTAAAGAGGAGTCTCTTCCACTTTCTCAGCTGTCTTTTTCACTCTCCCTAACTATTTAATTATAATTAGAGAATTTTTCAAAATTAAAACTCTCTCTCTGTGCAGCAGGCTCACTCCACTGCCCCCGTCTCCCAGACCTCAGACTGACGGTAGGGCCTGCAACTGCTCTATAGAAAAAGATATATTAGTAAAACTTGAATACAAAAACTTGATTAAAAATTTTGCATTTTAAAAAGCTAGAAGAATTATTTTTCAATAAAATATTAGTTAATATTAATTACTTTTTAAAGTATATTTTAAAAGGGCCCATTTGCAATTTTCGCCTAAGGTCTCCCTAAAAGTTGAGCCGCCCCTGGTTGCATGTTTTAAATTTAAAAATATTGTTATAGATCCTACAATCTAGAAGAAAGATTATTATTTCTCGATAATTTCTTGCAATTGAATTAAGAAAATTATTTAAAATTTAATTAAATCTTTTAATGCAATACTTGTTTCATACAATATAATTACTTATCTGTTTCATACATTAAAATTATATACAATTAGATAATTGTTCTTGTAAATAAAAGATAATTATTTATATTCTTATCTAATAATTCAGATAAATCTTAAAAGAAAAATTTGCATCCTAACAAATTTATTTTTTACAAGTTCTTTCAAAATAAAATCTATTTGTTCTAATTCTTACAAGGCCAAATTTTGCAATACAAGATCTTAGAAAAATCTTTACATAACCTTATCATTTTCATTGTAAAATTTTATTACAAGATCTTATTTAATTATTTTCGTTACAAAGAAAAATTATTTACAAGATAATTTAAATTATTTAGATCTTGTTTTTCTTATATATATATATATATATATATATATATATATATATATATATATATATATATATATATATATATATATATATATATATATATATAAACTCTTATTGCAAGATTATACATATATGCATTAGTTAATTAACTGCTTCTTGTAACAAATTTGGCTAAATAGAATTGTCTACTTCTTGTTATTTATTCTAAAGATTTTTTGTCTTGAATCTTGCAAGTCAATTGTTATATTATTTTCTACTAATTTATTTCTATAATTTAATTAGACTTATTAATTAGAAATTTAGAAGTAAACTAATTTGCTAAAATTATTATTTATATAATTTCGAATTAGAAAATTAAAAGGGTAAATCTTTTCCCAAATTTTCATGTAGTTGGTGTTTAACTAAGGAAGGGTACTCTGTGTGGTTCTATAATTAAGGAACACTAAGCACAGAAAACTTTCCATCTGAGTTACGTCGATCAGGCTAATTGGATTGGTAAAATTTAGTTCTTAACTGACCCTACAACCTTAGAACAAATTAAACTGGTCAACTTCTACAATTTAGTATTGCTTGACACAAACTATATCTTATTAGAATCATTTGTTACATAATTAAAGAAGAATTAAAAGCTATCAACATAAACTAAATTCTGATATTTTTAAATAATTTTGAAATATAGAATTCAAGTAGCAACATCCTGTCACCATGGCCAACCTGATCATTCTAAGGGTGTCAAACCTGAGAAATTCTCCGGCATATACTTTAAAAGGTGGACAATCAGATGAAGTATTGATTGACTATTTTAGGTCTCATTTCAACCATAGATGACACCATTCTTGCACCTTTTCCAAAACCATCACCTGTTAGATCTTCTCCTGTTGAAACTCCTCCTACAACTCCTTCCTCCTACATTTATTTGAAACCTGAAGAAATTGATTATCATTGTCTCCATAGGATTCTTAGTGCACTCTTTAATAGCCTATATGACATTTATTATGAATATAAGATTGTCATATAACTATGAACAACTCTCGAGAAAGAATATGGTCGCGATGATGCTGGAATAAAAAGATTCACCTCCTCCTCCTTCAATAAATTAATGATGACTGTAGTAAACTAATCAATGATCAACTTCAAGAATTTTAAGATTATATCTGACACCTTCAATCGAAAGAAAACCAATTCTCCGATGATTATAAGGTGTCATGTCTCATTGATAAACTCCATCCTTTTTGGTCAGCCTTTATTGGAGATCTTTGTCACAAACAAGGTGACCTTACCCCTGTTCAAGCCTTAAAAGCGATTCGTATAGAAGACCAGCATAGGCAAAACTCCAAAACTAAGTCAAAAATGAAAGTTAAAGTGAATTTGATGGAGGATAAGTTTAAGCGCAAATTTATGAATCCCAGGGGTAAGAAGTTCAAAAAAAACCCAATTACTCCACTTCCTTCAAACCTTTTCAATCTTCCTCCTTCTAACCAAAACCTCTGGCTGGAAGACCGATAGAAGATTATGCTATGTCTGTTGGAGAACCAATCACTTGGCACCTTAATAGTTCAACCGGAAGAAGGATCCAATCAAATCTCAACCAAGAGGAAACAGAGGAAATGGTGGGTACAAGGTCAACATGTTGGAACTGAACTCCAACTCTTTTAGGTTAGATTCTTTCTTTCTATTATCAACTCAATCACTTTTTTCTTAGACTGGTGGTAGACTCAGGAGCCAATATTCATATCTGTATTGACCACTCTTAATTTAAATTCTATCAGAAACAACGTGAAGGAAGCATGAGCCTGGTAGATGACTCCACCAAAGAAATAAAGAAAACTGGATGTATTGATCTGAAGATGATCTCTGGGAAAACTCTGACTCTTCAATGCGTCCTGATACCCATACTTCAAAGAAATCTGATCAATGAATCTTCTCTTCTTATAGCTGGTTATAGGATAGTCAAGGAATCTAATAAATTATAATTTCCAACTCAAATATTTTTACTGGAAAGGGTTTTATTTGTGATGGCCTTTTCTGGCTCAATGTAATCAATCCTTCTGATAATAAAATTTTTAGTCATGTGCTTTGAACATTGAGTCTTGTGATATCTGGTATGGAGATTAGGACATGTCAATCAATTCCATCAGAAAAATGATTAACTTGAATCTCATTCCTAAATCTTCTTTTGACTCATCTTTTCGATGTGAAATCTGTGTTCAGGGTAAGAATACTCAAAAATCATTTTTTCTATCACAATGACATCTGACCCCTCGAAGTTATTCATAGTGATGTGTGTGACTCAAACAAAGTTCTCACCCGAGGTGGTAAAAGATATTTTGTGATATTCATTAATGACTACTCTAAATTCTGTTACACCTATCTTCTCAAATCTAAAGGGTAAAGGATTATCTCTCCAAAACTTTGATATGAAGAATTTAGATCCTGCCGATATGATATTGGAAATGAAAATATCCAAACCCTAATAGAATATCTTTGAGTCTAGCTCATAGCATTAAAAAAATGATTCACAAATTTGATTTTTATAACTTCAAACTAATTTCGACACCTTATGATTCTTCAATTGCTTTGAAGAAGAACATGAGTGAGCCTGTGTCTCAGCTGAAATACTCTCAATTAATGGGTTCACTTCTCTACATTTTCAACAGGACTAGGCCTGACATATCTTATGCAGTAGTAGATTCAGTAGATACACCAGTAATCTTAGTAGAAAACATTGAATTGCAGTAAAGAGAATTTTCAGATATCTTAGAGGCATAATTGGTTATTTTCTGACTTACATTGGATGTTCTGATATTATAGAAGGTTATAGTGACACCAACTGGGTCTTTGATTCTAACAGTGTTAAGTCTACAACTGAATATGTATTCCTATTCGGTGGTGCTGCTGTGTCCTAGAAGTCCTGCAAATAAATAGTAATTGACAGGAGCATCATGAAATCTGAGCTCATTGCTCTAGATACTACTTACTCTGAAGTTGAATGGTTGAAGGATCTTCGGTCAGAATTCTCTATCATGCTTAGACCTATAATTTCTATCTCAGTTCATATTGATTCAAAATCCATCATTGAGATTCTAAAGTAAGAGAATGCTAATAAGAAGATGAAGAGACACTCAGATTAGACTTAACTTTGTTCAGCGCCTATTGAGTAAAGAAGTGATTCTGAACTTTGTAAAGTCCGAAAAGAATCTTACTAACATATTGACTAAGAGTGTTTTTAAGAGTATGGTATTAAAATCATAGAGAGAGTGAGATAGAGTTAAGCTAATAGTAGAGTTCACCAACAACGAAACTCAACCTACTTAATTGGGAGTTGATTCCATGAAAGAGGTTCGATGTGATAGAAACAAACTGAACTGGTGATACTCGTGTAGAGCATCGACTCAGATATGTTTGTATTCTATATGTAACATTGTATCTACTACCCCATATCTATTGTGACGATGCTCTTATAATACAGCTAGGTAAAGCTGAGTTAAACTCTTAATAAGTCCAACGCATGAAGTGTAGAGGGTATTAGATCCAACTGTAGTACCCTTGGAGGACTTACCTACGTGAGAGGAACCATGATGGTCGCGGTTGGGGGGACAGGGTTGACCCCCAGAAACTCTCATGAGTCGGTTATTGTGAGCATGGCTTGAACGCTCAACCCTCTCGCTCAATAGCTAGGGACTTATTGTGTGTGTATTCTATCAATATCTGATAAAAAAAAGGCTAGTTCCAGGCGTAGTTCACTATGTCTCTCAGATGGCGATGAATTCACTAAGAAAGGTTCCAGGCGTAGCCACCTGTCCCGAATCCACAATATGATGTTGCCCGATTTCATTCGTATTTTATGGTCTAATGATTTGCTTGTTATTTATTATTGTTGATTTATTTTATCTTCCCTGAAACTCAAGTTTTGAGGAAAACTATTGGATGTGTATTTGATTTTGGACGGAAAACTTTAGTTTCTCTCAATTTGGCTTTGATTTTAGTCCCACATTGAATGGGAGATGGGAAGTTGAGTAGTATATATACTAACTCCTGCCAAGCTATTGTTATGATTAATTGGGCCATGTCACACTCCCCAAACGCACGCACACACTCTGAACTGAACCGGGTCGGGTTCGGGTGCAGGTAGCGCGCACCCACGACCTGCGGACACGAATGCAACTCCATCCAATGGGTCCTTGAACCTGCCATTTTGTTTTGATTTTATCTGTTAAATATTTTATTTAAATTTTTATTTAAAATTCTATTGAGATTTTCGGGTTTTGATTGTTCTCTTTAGACCTGTTCAAAGTAGATCGGATCTGCACGATCTCGGGACTGTTGCAACAACTTGGAGTTGTTGCAACAGCTTGAACGTATGCACGATCCTCGCGGGGGATGTTACAACCGTAGGGTGTTCAAGTTGGTATAAATACTGGCTTATCTTGTTCACCTTCAGGACATGAAACAGCTACATCCAAACACATTTTATTTCTCCCTCATATTTCTTATATCAAAAATTTTGTTAAAATTCTGAATTTGTGATTAAAATTTGGTGATTCTCAAAACTATTCTTTTCCATTTCGGGCAACAAATCTCCGTCTGAGCAGATGCCTACCTCACCGTTCTAAGCTAAGTGCTGGTTGTTTACAGAGTTTTTACCGCTAGGAGAGAATGTCACTCAAGGTCGAAGCAAGAGACTAGCTATCTTTCTTTTAGGGTAATGTTTCGCACGACTACGTCACTCCAGGCCAGCAAATTTATTTTTCTTTTAATTCCTTTTACATTATTTGCATGTTTAGGACAAGTAAATAAGTTTGATTAAAAGGTTATTAAATTAATGCTTTACATGTTTTAAATTTAAAAATACTGTTATATATCCTACAATTGTACTCTCGAATGAAATCGGTGACAAAGTCAAAAAGGCCATGGATGTTTGCAAGAATACCAGGAAGCATTCCGATGACTAGCCAGTTCACTGGAACTGGACGAGTTCCGTTAACGTGGAAAAAGAGATGAAAGAAGACGAAGAATGTGAGAATGGATAAGAGAAATTCAGGATGCTTATTCAACAATGAGATGACTGTTTCTATGGACGTTTTCGACCAAGGCCACTCCATTTTCTCCGTCAGAGGATATGATACAGAACTAGCTACGCCAGCTTCAGTATTTATAGTATTTTCCCAAAATACACAGACTCCTATAATTATTAATTTATATACCAATTAGTCTGGTATTAAGGCTCTCCACAGAGATCGTATAGAAATGTTGGGGACATTTAAAGTAATCATTTAGTGAGAAAACTAGAGGAGGACTAACAATAAGTTTGCTAGCGTACCAAACATGACATGTATGTAATTCGATACGTAGATGTTTAATTTGAACTGAGGGCGAGCTGTAATACGTAGTAAAGTGACATATGTGACATCCAATTCTTGTTGCAAATTTATGAAAGAAATAAGTTTCAACAGGAGTTGGATGTGGTATCGCACTTCACCACATATCTTCCATAAATTTGCAGCAGGAATTGGATGTGGCATGTCGCTTCACTGTATATTACAGCTCGACGGTGGAAGAATGTCATGTATCATACACGTATTCCCTGTTACGTACTTCATATAAGTATATTTGTCGATCATAATTACTGTAGATGATCAGTATTAATGTCAGGAAGTTGCAGGTCCTATTCAGAACATACGCGACATTTACAGCAGTGGAGGTTGCATGTGTTTTGAGCACCTTTGATTGCTTTACTTTGAATTTAAAGACACAGAAGACTTGCATCAGTTGCATGTGTCTTTGAACATCAGCACCACACTGTTTTTCTTATGCACTAAAATATAAACATGCATGTTGTACACACATTCAATTATTTGCTAGTTTCTATCTCGTAGAACTTGCTTTTGAGCAGCTGAAAATTTGATTTTCAACTGTTCCATCTATTCTCAATGAACCAGGAAATTTTGCACACCCAGATCCTCGTGCAGGCATAGAACATAAATTTGTTGGCAATTACAAAACATGACAGCATTGGTAATTTTCCCGAAGCCAGCATCGTCCAGCACACACAATCAAGAAGTATCAGAATGATAGCAGCTTACGAAGTTCCAAAATAATCTCAAATCAATATATTCTCCGTGTTTCTTCATTTCATACCCAAAAGTTTGGGGATACAACACTCTATTGCTACTCAGCAGGCAGACTAGGTCAATCTCCGTCCGCGGCTTTCAAAAGCAATTCATGTTAGAGCTGATGTCCAGTAAGCCAATAGCTCGATGGAACCAGTTGACATGTTCCATGACAGAACAGTTCAAACGACATAATTGACACCAGGGTAACACAACGAAAATACAGGTTACATTTCAATGTAGACCAATATGATCATACCAGGAGATCAAACAAACTCAAACATTGTGCATCCCAATTGAGTATGGTGATTAGTTAGCAAAATAGTTCCAAGTGTCACTAACAGTAACAGACCCCATCTCTTCAGTAAATACTGCTCAAATGTATCTCAATATCGCAACAATAATGCCTTAAGCTTTTAGAACTATCTACGGCTGGGGTAGTCTGGGAGGTTTTAGCTGAATAATTCAGGGATCATCTGTGCCCAACTACTTTCGCTATTGAACTGGTTCAGAAACAAAGCCACTCCAGGGGTACAATATTCTCAAGCACTACTCCAGATATATAGACTTACATTCCATGCATCCTGAGGGCAAAGAGTTCAATACCTATCATACCGATCTCAATACCGATCATACCGATCAAGACGCCTGCCAGAGAAAATAAAAACAATATATGAAGATTGAAACAAGTTACATTTTACGATAAGAAAATTTTAAACATAACATGAAATCGATAACAAAAGTAATGTATTCAGAAGGCATGGCTACTAACCAAAACTAAAATGCAGCAGTCTTGTGGTATGCATGCCCAAGTCCAAGCTACACTCTCCCACCTATGATATGATATCTTGGGCACTTGTGCCATAAAAACAAGAAAAAAGAAGAGTAAACTTCTTTACATGCATAATGAAAGCAAGATAAAAGAGGGCAGGTATATGCTATTAAAGGCCACATGTGTAAACTCCTTTCCACTTGTATGTAGCAGTAGATAATAAATGCTCAGAGCAGCTGGGCACATCGAAGTCAACCTCATCCTAGAGTAAATAAAAAGCTAAAAAATAATGCCAACTACTTGAATATTTTGCTTGTACCTGTGCCTATCATAATCTCTTCCGCGATCCCTCGAACGAGATCGTGACCTTCGTCGGCTCCTCGAATCATAACTGCGAGAACGATCTGAATCTCTATCTCGCTCACGATCATATCCACGATCTCTTTCATGGTGTCGATCATAGTCCCTAGTCCGGCGATCACCCCGATCTTGGGTACCACTTCTATCTTCTTTACCCCCACGATCGCGACTCGACGGTCTATCACGGTCAACACTTTGTTCTTTTGACCTAAAGCATGAAACAAGCGATATGTATCTTAATCAAAAAGTTGAATTAATCAATTAAAGAAAGAAATAAACCAACATTGGCATTACCTAGCTGCCTAAAGAGGAAAGAAAAGCAACTACTTGCCTTCTGTCATCCTCAGATCGATCCATCTTTCGACGATTATTTCTCTCTTCCTGTCATTCACAGTAATTATTATAAAAACTTTTTAAATATGAACAAAAGTAAAACCAGCAATCATTTTCAACAAGGTTAACAATGTGTCTACTGCAAGTTTTATAGCACAAGCAAAGGGAGGATATAAAGACGGGAAAGAAATGAATAACATTTGTTGACCAAATCAATTAACCTTTAGGGAATGACAATCTAGGCTTTGCTTGACATATGAAAAGAATGTCTTCATAGTGCATATGTTAATGACAGAATGAATCAGTAATGAAACAATCATCCATAAAGTAAATGAATTCTTTATGATCTCTTTCAGCAAAAAACTTTTTAAGTACAAAATAAATAGATCTTAGTATTTTTTTATAATAATAAAAACTTTCTTATGAAGAGGTTCAAACTAGAGGGAAAAGATCGAAACAGAAATCTTGTACGGAAAAGAATATTCAGGAACTAAAAGAACTTGTAGGCCCCAAACGCATAAACCCACAAACCACAAAAAATGACACATGCTGGATGCACAACAGCACATATGAATAATAAAATAAAGAGAACTATGGCCTATATGGAATTAACTTGCTGGCAACCACTTGCCAGACTTGTTGAAAAGTAAAATCAGATTTATGATTTTATCATAGATGTCTAGTGGACGATCTGCAGTAAGTAAATTTGACTCACAACTAGGAATTTAGATGCTCTGTTGAACCATAACAATAATCTATCTCGAATTAAGATGTCTCACGCTCCTACACAAAAGGTTAATGCAAGAAATGCTGAGCTTCCAGTTTTCAAACTAAAATGATAAACGGAAAAATAACCAGGGCCACCAAATAAGTGAACTACATCATAAAACTTAAACGAAAAATAAAAGATCAGCAACCAAATTTAATACGCTTAGCATACTGTTCCTTGGCTTACAGTTTGTCCACTTATTTTGGTTGTACTTGACGTTATGGGAGCAGGAGAGTTTTGACTTTGGGAGTCCATTCAAAGCCACCTCCAGTACTTCCAATGTGTCATCCCGGATAACTACTATACTATCCAAATCAAGGAAAATGTGATAATATAAATAAAACATAACCACACGGCGATCTTCTGGTTGAGGTTAGAAAAACTCACAGATGCCAAATATAACTGAAACTCTTTATGGCAGAATGTGAAACATTACCAGCACCTGACCAACATGTCAAGAGTCCGAACTTCAAAGAAATTTAGCAGGACAACGAAAAGACCCCACATACTAGGACATGCAAAAGATTAAAAGGATGTATATCTGGTTTTTCATCCAAGCATAAGCTACAGGGTATATCTGGTTAAAAAAAATAAAATGACCAAGCAAAAACATCATGAATGAAATTGCAAGCACACAAGGTGACATGTTACAAAATGTCACCTGCATTTCTGCTAGCTTTTCACGAATCTGCATATAGCCCAAGTGCAGTTTCCCACCGAAATGATCCGCCAAACGACGATCACTGGTATTCATAGAACAATCAAAAGATATCACTAAGAATGAAATAAACTCTATATAAAGCTTCTACAAGTTTTGACACACAATAACTCTGTAACATCTCAGCACTTATTTCAATTATTATAAACAGAAAGACGACAATTATTTAGCAGCAAAAGTTTTGCCCATAAACTGACCCCACAAAGCCTCTGCTGGTAACAAGGTGTAATACGCAGGTCAAAAAAGCTGAAGTACTTGACAGGCCGAAACATGCTGCCCCAGCGTTGTTGCCCAGGAACATAGAAACATGACCATAAGTGTGATATTAAAAGATAAAAATAAACTTTTACCTGTCATAGACACTCAAAAATGCTCCACAAATGTCACATACACGTAATTTCTGATCAGTCTGCAAAATAGATTTAAATGTTCATCATTTTCTAATATTTGGTTAGAATCTATCATGCTCAATTAGCAGTAACCACAAAGTGAGTCCGTTAATTTCAAGGAAAAAAGAGAAAAGAAAAAGAGATACAGGCATGTAAACGAAAGATACAAATAGAACAGGAAGTGGCATAGTAAATGCTAATACTCATGTTAAACTGGATGTGTTATATCCAGTCCTATCATTTCTGTAGATAGAGGGAGAAAGATACTAAAAGTTCCTTGAATTAATCAGCCAGATTCCATAGTGGTTGATACAAGGAAAACTGGTTTTTGGAAGCCTGAAAGATATTATGAATACTTCACAAATCAAAACCAGAATGTTGAGCAGTAATATTTTACAATTCTAAACTTTAAGCACCTACCCACGGACATTTTAAAGGATGGAAGTGGAACTTATCAGATTTTCCTTCTTAGTACACTATTCAAACACTCACAACTAATAAGGCACTTTGAAGGTAGTCAAGCTGTAAAAATAAGTGAAAGAATGACAAGACCAACACAGATGGATCTAATGTTTATTACTTAAAGAAGCCCACTGATGACAAACCCAGCTTTTAATATAATCAAGAACTTCTCCATGAGACTTTTTTTAGTGAACTTATGTGAATATCTTTGAACCATATACTAAGAGAGAGGAATGTCCGGGTACAAGAGAGGGAACTAAAAGGAAAATGCAAGCAACTTTACAATCAAAGAGTTCCCAACAGTGGCATTCAACTCTTAAGGGAGCAGAAGGTGGTTTAAGTCTCTCCCTCCATTGGAAAAGAAGATGCAAGAAAAGGGGGGATTACAAGAGGAGAAGTGTGAGACTGAGGGACACAGCAGGTTTTCATGGAGAAGCAAAACAACATACTCCTGACTGAAATAAGAAGCTTATTAGATGATATGTTCTTTACCAAAACAAACCACAAAAAGGGGAACAAATCTAATCCAGGAAGGGAGTTAAGTTGCAAATTTCATTGAAAAACATTAACAAGACTGATTAAATGTAGATCACTCTCAGAGTGCCACTTTTAAAGGGGAAACACTGTGATAGAATAAAAAACACAACATTCAGTAACAAATGATCACCTTTAAGACCTTCCGCAGTTGAGAAAAACCCTTGGAGAGTTTTTCTTTTCAGACATACAAAATCAGAGATTCGCATACCCAATATGGGTAATCACTGGCTAGAATATGCTAATTAGATGTATTCTAAATAGATTATGTCTGTAATTCTGCCCATATTGGAAATGAATTTCAATTAAAGGAAAACCCTAGAGAAGAGAATATATTAGAAATAAAACATGGTCACTTTCGGGAACCTCTTAAACTTGATCCAGAATTACTTATAATTCTCCCACTGCTTAGCTACTTATCAGTGAACTCCATTCTATAACCTCCTTAACTAAAATTCGATTCTACAACCTCCTTATTTTATATTTTGAGATTTTAACCTACCTATCTAAAATCCCTCTTGCCTCCCCCTCTTCCCGGAACCTCCGTATCTACAGTTTTTATAATCAGTATCCACCATGTTTAACCTATTCTAATATTAATTCTTAGAGATTATACTGTGTTCTATGCATTGTTTTAAATATCGGCCAATATACCGGTATATCGGCCGAGATACCGATATTTTATTCAACATGATACGATAAGTGCAAAAATTTACCGGATATCGTTTTGGACCGATATGGGCCGATATATCGCCACGTGGCCCATATATCGGCCGATATCCAAGATGAATATCTGATATATCGGCCGATATAGTTACTTATTTAGATAACAATTTTTTTTACTTGAGAGATAGTTTTATTTTATTCTATGTTCATTATGGTATTTCAATGATGTTTTTATATGATGTTTGGATAGTAACTTATATCTTTTAATAATGTCTTATATTTATTGATTATTGATATATCAACCGGTATTTAGTACCATACCGCGATATATCACCCGGTATCCGGTATCCGGTATATAATTTTGCCGACCGGTATATGGCCGAAATCCGATATTTAAAACATTGGTTCTATGAGAATAAATCATTTGGTAATTGGATTCGATGAGATAATGTTTATCTCTCATTGTTTTTAACTATAAACTCCATGTATCTTTAGAAAGAATAAGAAAAAAAAGAGGGAAATAAGATAAAGTCACCAGTTGGATTTTTTTTAAACTTCCAGACTATTGTTGTGAAGAAAACAAACAACAACAACTAAGCCATTTGTCCCAAGAATTTAGGGTAGGCTACATGAACCAAAAGAGAATTACGCCAGATCGGGTACATGGATCAGCTTTCTCCACTCATTCCTATCGAGCAATATGCCTTCACTAAGACCTTTAACCTCTATATCTTGTCGTATTATCTTCACCCATGTTTTCTTCGGTCTCCCCTGCGCTCTTTTAACTTACCCTAATTTGATACGCTCTACTAGCCGGACTGACGGTCAACGTCGCACATGATCAAACCATCGTAAGCGATTTTCTCTCATCTTCTCTTCTATAGAGGTCACGCCTATCTTAGTATGAATATCCTCATTTCTCACCTTATCTCTCCTCGTGTTACCATACATCCAACGAAGCATGCGCACCTCTGCTACACTCATCTTCTGAGCATGATATCTCTTTATAGCCCAACATTCTGTGTCATATAACAAAACTGGCCTAATAACAGTCTGATAAAACTTTCCCTTTAGCCATAACAAAATATTACGATGACATAAAGCTCCTGTAGTGCTCCTCCATTTCAACCAGCCGGCTTGAATCCTATGGTTGACATCACTATTGATCTCCCCATCTTTTTGGATAATAGAACCCAAAACTTAAAATGACTGTTCATCGGTATTTCTTCACCATCTAGTGTCACAATACTATAATCTCGGATTCTCTGTTTACTAAATTTTATTTATTTCATATATATCCCAGACCGTTAGCAATAGTGCCGATACAATGCAGATATTGCAGAAATGACTGCGATGAAAACGCATATATTTCTGACGTTGCACTAAAAACCTAGGACCAATACTACCAAGGTTGTGAAAAGAGGAAAGCGACAGGTTGTTGCTTAGGCTATTATAGCTTAAAAGGGGATTTAGAGGCAAAAATGCCAAGTAAAAAGCGACAAGACTGAGAGAAAGAGAGAGTTGTGGGAGAGAGAGGGTTGCTGACGAGCTCGCGAGAGTGAGAAAGCCGTCGATGAGCTCACGAGAGTGAGAACAACAACGAGATTGCGAGAATGAGAGACCACCAACGACCTCGCGAGAGTGAAAATTGGTTGGGGAAGAGCTTGAAGGAGGATCTAGCGATGCCAGCGAACTCGCCAGGGCGTCAAGACCTCCACCACGTGATTAAGAGACCCCCGCGAGAGAGCTCAACAGCGGAAGGGGAAAAAAGTTTGGATGCGGGATTGGAAATAAAGCAGGTAAAATACCCGCAAAAGCTAAACAGGTTGAAATCGGGTTTTAATTAAAAAGCTGGTTCACCTCTTCACCCGATTGCCCGCTTGTGGACCACTTGCATTGTGGCCTGCTTGGTGCTCGTTTGCAAGCCAAAGGCAGCCTGACCGCTTTACACCTCTGCCGGTTTACCGATTTTTATGACTTTGACCAATACTGATAGTGACATTTCAAACCTTGTCTTAGAGTATAATTTTTATATTTCATTATTCAAGTTCTAGATACTTATTTATTGCAAAAAAATAGCATACAAGTGGAAATAAAATCTAGAGAAGATGGGCTTGAATCCTCATGCATCACATTGATTCTTAGTATCTATATATTTTCTATCAGTTTAGCTGATGCAATTCTCTTTTTATTTTGATTTTTCCTTTGGTTGTTCTCCAGCCTATGTTGAAGATATTGGATTCTTTGCTTATGATAAATTGATAATGAGATTCTTACTTTTAAATTCTCTATGAAGTGCAAGTATATGCATTTTTTTAATCATATAAAAATTAATTTAATATTATATCTTACAACATTAGGTAATAATATTCTTATAGACTTATTTGTTATTCTTTGCAGATCTTTAGACAACTCGACTCAGCCTTATCGACTGCCACATTAATTTATTAACTTCCATGCTTTAGATTTTGAACTAGAATATGAATTTGTTAAAAGGATATAGAATCTAGGGTTCTTCTTTTCTTTTATTTGAAAATCTTTGAGTACTATTTTGGCAATATTAGCATAACCTTAACCTTTTCTTTTCTTTTTTTTGTTTGAGTAGCTTTGAGCTATGTAGCACGGACTATCATGAAGTCGCGTCGTGTCCGAAACGTGTCCGACACGCGTGTCCGACACACATGTCGTGTGTATTTTTAAGAATTTGTCACGCGTCCACGTGCCATGTCTATTTCAATGTAGCCATGTCCGTGCAACATAGGCTTTGAGTACTGCAATATTGGCATAACCTTTTAGGTGGTAAGGATTACTTATCTACTCTACTAGAATTAATCGTATCAGATATGTTTACATTTGTGGAGTAATCGGATGTTTACAATTGCCCATCAATATAGATGTTGTATATATATTAGATTTGAATAAGTTAATTTTTCACTCACATATAACACGCATGCCAGTATCCTTGTAGCTTTCTAAATTTTAACCCTCTATATGTGAAATTATGCACATCCTCAGGTAATAAGGCATACAGAAGTTGACCAATACTTGATAACTTACATGGCACAGTTAACATGGCACTAGATGGCTTCTTTTAAACATTTGTTGTAAGCATGTGAATATAAGATGCAATAAGCAATAAAAGTGGAAAAGGATATTTCCTACTGCTGAAAGGTTTTAGAGAAAAAGAAGCCAAGTGCAGGAAGAACTTACAATTCGCACATCAGCAGCAGTATACTTTGGGTTTGAAGAATCGGAGACTGGCTCCTGTCTTGCACCTAACTGAAGGATACAAATAATGGCGAAGGCAAAGTAGCATTAGACATCAGATATGCCCAGAAGGCACGAAGCAGAGGTAAAGTTTCAGATCCAAAACAAGCAAGTACCATAAATAAACAAAACTAGAAATTGATGCAAAACACAAGTTCCTCGTAAAAGCACAAAGATGACAACAGTAAGTTAATATCTGAAGCAGGACATTATACCTTTCTCAGAGCTTCTGCTTCTTCCAAAGCCTTCTGTGCCTCATCTACCATTCCTTTTTCACCTGTTCATTTAAAAAAAAAAAAAAACATTGTAATATACTTTGCATGACAGCAAGGAAAATTCTGGCAATGGTACGCATCAATAATAATGTCAATCATTTGTTAGACTGAGTCTTGTAGGACTCAACCTATACAATTGTGAAGCACAAAAGGCATTAAGCCATTAACAAAGATATATATGCAGGTAAATCTAGTTTAAATTACAATAACAACAGCCTTTGTCCCAATCTTTTGAAGTCAGTTACATTGATCATTTTCTTTCATTCAGCTCTATTAATAGTCATCTTCTCATTAACATTAGTCATTAACATATCCTTCTCGCCTCAATCCAAGTTCGTTCAGACCTCCATCTAGTCCTCATTGCCCGATTGAATATGGTCCTATCATTCTCCTAATTATTGCACTTAGTGGCCTACATTGCAAGTGCCCAAACCATCTTAATCGAATCTCCCTCATTTTATCCTCGATTGGAGCAACCTCCAACTTCCTACGTACGGATGCACTCGTTTCTTATTCTCTCTTGTATTATCTTGTATTACCACTCATCCATCTCAGCATTCTCATTATGCTACTCAATGTTTGGACATGTTATTTCTTAATTGTCCAATATTCTGAATCATAGAGCATAGTTTATAGAACTTTCCATTCAATTTCAGGGGTATCCCTATGATCAAATAAGTCTTCAAAAGCTTCTCCACTTTAACCATCAAGGCGTGATTCTATGAATCACATCTTCCTTGATCCCACCAACTTCATGAATGATTGATCCCAAATAGCAAAAATGGGCACTATGATCAATATGTACTCTACATCCATTTTGTCTCACGACTCTCACCATTTTGCTAAAATAACATTCCATATTTTGTTTTCATTCCACAATTCTAAATCCTTTAAATTCCAAACTTTCTCTATCTTTCTAATTTAAAAACTTATCCATCTTCTAGTCTCATCAACTAATATTATTTCATCTACAAACGACATGCACCGACGGACCTTATCTTGGATATTCTGAACAGATATACCCAAAAGAGAAAAGTTGGCCAACTCGGCTCAGGATGTGTTGAGTGAAGTTTTCACCACCCAGCCAACAGTATTTGTTACATAATGTTTTATTCCAAGGCTGTTGTTTCACACTATGTACAAACAATTAATTAGGGCATAAAGATAACTAAATGACGATGTGACCAACTGAAAGCAAGAAATAAAATCATAATTTCATGTTGTAAACAAGTAGAAAAGCACATGTCATGGAAAATCTCCTTTTATCTATTAGCAAAAGGTGATGTGGGACAGGAGGAATTTTAGGGTTTGTGGTGAGGATTTTAATGAAATTTGGGGGGGTTGGGGGGGGGGGGGGGGAGGGATTTGGGGAAAGGATATGATCACGAATCGGAACCCAAATCTCGGCTTCCCCACCATATTCGATTCAATCTATGAGATCAAACCAAACAACACAAATTTCACATGGAAACAAATTTTAATCAAATCATCATCATTACTTTTAAAGTTCAATATTTGGTTATATATATAGCCTATAATACGTGCATCATACGTGCAATTGATAACATCAAATCTAACCAAATCTAATTAAATTACCCCTAAATCTCAACCGAATCTACTCAAATCTAAATTTAAATAAAATCAACAAATCTCACTAAATCTGAGCCGTATGATTCCCCCATCATTCTCCCCAGCTTGAAAACATTTATCCCCGATGAATGTAGTGACAGGTGCAAGGTAAGCATGGCAGGGTGAAACTGAACCGCATCACAAATCCTCAATCAGACCAAGGTGGTGGTGGTAGAAGAATCAGCACTGATGCGTCATGACTGAACCAAGGTGGTGGAGGTGGAACTGGCTTCCGTGACAAATCGGCTGAAGTTGATGGTAACTCAAACAAGATATGTGCAGCATGCCGAGGCAAACCATTTTCGATGAAAGCTGAACTGATATCGAGATCCCATGAGATATCCAATTCGTCAGTCATGAGAGAAAACCTCTTCAGAACTCTAGGGAAACCTATGCGCTAAGAGCGTGACTTCCTCACAATCTCATGCTGGCTTCCGTGACAAATCGACTGCATTTGATGGTAGCTCAAACAAGATATGTGCAGCATGCCGAGGCAAACCATTTTCGATGAAAGCTGAACCGATATCGAGATCCCATGGGATATCCAACTCGTCAGTCATGAGAACAAACCTCTTCAGAACTCTAGGAAAACCTATACGCCAAGAGCGTGACTTCCTCACAATCTCATGGTGACTCGTAACAATCATCTCACTATCAACTGCATTCTTGCAATATACTTTATGAGTATGTTGAAAACTTGTAGGTTCCATCGCAATTTACTAACCGTCTAGTAATATCATCATATGCAACAGGCAAATGCAATGTAGTACACGCTCTAGGCATAACTCCTAACGATGAAAAAGGAAGATATATGAGATGCATAAGAGGACACACATCTAACCCCGCTAATGGAGGTATATTGGACTCAGACAGTGTTGTTAAAGGCGCAATGAGGCGCGCGCCTGAGGCGCGAGGCAAAGCGAGGCGCATGTGTGCGCCCCGCAGCCCATGCGAGGCGTGCAGTGAACGCGAGGCGCAGCGAAGCGTGCGCCTCGTTTGAGCCTCGCGTGAAGCGCAAGGCACGCCCGAAGCGCATTTAGGTGCGCACTCAATAAAACTAGATTTCCTCTTCTTCTCCTCCTCATCTTCTTTCCCTCATTGTTGTTGGTGTTGTTGCTCCTTTTGTGTTGCTACTAGTTGAACTGTTGTTGTTTCTCCTCCTTCAAGATTCTAATCTTTTACTGCTTTTTGTTGCTGATACTGTGCACATTTTTCTTATTTTTATTAATGTTTTTAATTGTTAACTTGTATTTGTTGTGTATTTTGTGTTTTTTATCTTTATTTCATAATCTTTCAAATTAACAAAAATGAAATAACCGAGTGAGGCGCTGCGTGTCGCTTGCGCTTTGTGCCTCACACACATTAGGCTCTTTACGCCTCGTAGTGCGCTTTGCGCCTCGACAACATTGGACTCAGACACAAACTCCGAACAACCAGTAAAAGAAAGGCACTAGAAACCACCTATTGGATCATAACAAGAAACTCTGATGACTCACTAGAAGATGAATCGGTAGGAACCATAAAATCATAATCATCAGGAGAGGACTCAAATGGCGCTCTAGATGTACGATGCTAGAATCAGTTGTCTCACGATCAATCTCATCCTCTATCAAAGGTGTGGCAAATAAATATCTAAAAATCTGACTAGAGACACTAGACTCCACTAATTCAAGCGCAACATCATTAGTATCATGAACATGGGCATTGACAGTTAATGGTGTACCAAACTCGACTATCACATCCACTATTTCACTAGTACCCTTATAGGAGGCATGACCCTCATAAAGAATCAGTGTCAAAACCAACTGATATATCTTCAATTATACTAGTAGTATTAAAAGGAACGTGGGCATCCTCAGCAACCTTCGAGTCGTCAACATCATCACTAGATATAATACTACTCTATAGACTTTTGGAGGGTCACTAATAATCGTAGCGTCCATATCCCTCACACTTAGAACACTGGGCCTTGGCATTGTCTAACCTTTTGAAAGTCAAGTTTATCTTTAAGACAACATCAAAAGCCTCTTCAACGGTGTCCAAATCAAAGGAGCCAATGATCATAGTGTGCCTTATTTTGGACCTTAAACTCTAAACACATCTAGTTACAGTATGAGAACGCTGCTCTCTCATGTCACAACGAAAGGTTAAATCCCCAAATTTGGCTATATAATCTTGAACTCACATATTACCCTGACGAAGGTTTGTAGGCTGTCTAAAAATCACTAGAAGACAAGCCATTAAAAAGCAGAGTTTCAAGTTCTAGACGCGTAGGCTCGACACCCGCGTCTCAGCATCAAGGCGCGTAGGCTCGACACCGCGTCTCAGCATCAAGGCGCGTGAGCTCGACACCCGCGTCTCAGCATCAAGGCGCGTGGGCTCAACACCCGCGTCTCAACCTCAAGGTGCGTGGGTTCAACACCGCGCCTCAACCTCAAGGCGCGTGGGCTGAAACCCGCGTCTCAGTTATAACCGCCCTGGTTATGGGGCCAGTCGCCGCCCACATAGCGGGGAGGTCAGCCCCTCATCGTGGAGCATTTTTAGGGGGCACGTTCACCCCTAGGACCTCTATAAATAGCCCCGTCTGCTATGAGGTCGGGGGATCGGGAATCATAGAGGAGAGAGGGGACCAAGGATCGACGATCGAGAGATAGAGAGATCGGCAATCAGACGACCAGACACGGCAGAAAAAGGAGAGAGCTCAACTCTTCGTCAAGCTTGATGCGTACAAGCTACTCTTTGCCTACTTCTCTTTGAGAGTTTTGGTAGACAAGAGCTGTGCTACTCTTTCTACCAGCCGAAGAGAAGATCCCTGACGATCCCGACGGTCATCCGGTCAACGGAGAACAAGATTCACTCTCCACCGCCACACGAAGAAACCAGCATTAAACAAAGGGAGGATTCAAGACTCAACATCCTCCCTCCCTTGTAACTGGAAGGAAAAGTTGTTTTTGTTGTAATCTTTTTCATCTGATTCAAGGAAAATTTTTACAGCATTTCCTCTTTCCCTCTTTTCCGGCGCGTACAAGAGATGGCGACTCCGCTGGGGAATACATTTGTCACTGATGAGCAATCGTGGCGCAGGATGACGTCCTCCGTAAGGGGAAGATGGTCGAATCGCTCATCGTCGAGTTCGACCAGGCGAAGTACGAAGAGTTTCTCTCTTCCGGCTCCAAGAGCCCAAAGACCCGCGTCTGCCGCCGGGTCTCGACGGGGAATGGCCCCGAGGCCCGATCTGTGGCTCTCTCGGTCGCCCCTACTGCCAACTGTGCCAAGCAAGGTACACGCGCCAACGCCTCGCAGAAGGCCCGCGTGGTCCCAGGCACAACTGCCTTTGCGACCAACCGCGTCGCACAGAACACCCGCGTCAGCGTCTCTCAGGAGACCCGCGCGTGGTTAAAATCTCTGATGTTCAGCATCAGGATGTTGTTGGTCTCTCTCCACCTCCGCGACGCAACCGGAACGCTGAGCGTCGACAAAGGAGACGTGCACGTCAGCTGCAAATTGGAACCTCTGGTTGTCTGACTGAGGCTGGACGCAGCATACGAACTGGCGCCTTGCTCGCGCCCCGCGAAGTCCGCGTTTGGCAGCCCAAACGCGAGATTCCTTCAGTTAGGTCCTCTGAAGACCAACTCACCAAACGCCAAGGTGAAGCCTCTGTGCCTTGTCAAGCACAAGAGGCACGCGCCCATAGGCGTGGGGCCCAGCAGCCCACTCTCTCTCAAGTGTCTCTGCCCCGACACACCAAACAGCAACGCGACAGGCGCATCTTGTCTCAACAGAGACGCCAGACGCGCGCTGAACAGCTGCGGCGCAAGAACTGCGTCCCTGAAGCCTGCGTCCAGGCTGTACAGCACATGGATGCCTCCCGTCTTCGACGTTGCGAGGCTAATCTTTTCAATCCCCCTCCCATGGATTTGAGGGATTACTTGACGAAGAAAAGAAGTGCCAATCAGGCCACTTCGTCGTGTTGCTGCCAACGGCTCATCCATATGCTCTCTGAATGCCGTTGCGGATCAGGCGTACACCAGCAGTCTTTAGTCAGACAGCTGACCCTGATTCCTCCGTCAGCTAAAAGAAGACGCTCCCACAGAAGGAGAACCTTCTCTGACGTTGAGTACCCGGAGCTCACTGCGAATATGACAAGCAGGAGCAAGGGAAAACAACCTGCAGTCAGCTCCGATGAGTCTGACTCTGAACCGGAAGGGGTGTATCAACACACTCGCACCCGGACTGGGGCCATTCCCCCAATTGACTATAATGCCTTAGCCCATGGCATTAGAGAGTGAATGATTCCCACTCCGCCGTAGCGGAATCAAGGGCTTCAAACTCTTCCGTCGAGAAGGAGGCCTCCGCCTACATGACAGGCACTCCTGAGGAGACGGCTAGACGTTTGGAACAGATCCAGAAGGCGCAAATGGATATGATTCTTTCTCAGCAGGAATCTATCGACTCCCTCAAGCAGGCGATTGCACAGCTGCTCGAAGACAGAAGGAGGTCTCCTCCTAAAAAGTCAAAGGGCAAAGGGAGAAAGGGAGGAAGCTCATCTTCCGAACCTTCTGAGGAGAGGCAGCGATCTACTTCTAGTTCGTCCAAGTCCTCGTCGCAAGTAAAGGGCGACCAAGACCCGGGGAAGGCTCATGCTAAAAGAATGAGTCAACTGGAGCGACGCCTCGAGGCCCTTGTCAATCGCAAAGACCTCCAAGAAGTAGGAGTGGTCCGGCCCTATCCTGCCGAGTGGGACTTAGTTCCATACCCTCCTAAGTTCAAGGCTCCAACCCTCCAAGCATTCGACGGGAAGGGGTCACCCAACCAGCACATCTACTACTTCAAATCCCAAACTGGGAATGTAGTAGACAATGATGCCATCTTGGCACGTCTGTTCATCGGCACCTGAAAGGGTTAGCCTTTGAATGGTTCATGAAGTTCCAGAAGGTTCTATCAAGAACTGGGGCGATTTGGAGAAACTCTTTTTAACACGCTTCTTCGAAGATGACTCCGAGGTCACAATGCCAACCCTTTTGGCTACCAAACAGCGAAAAGGGGAGTCCGTCAAATCTTTCGTGGAAAGGTTTCGGAACATGGCACTCCGGTGTCCAAGCGGTATGACCCAGGCCACCCTGGTGGAAACATGCCGCCACAATCTCTAAACCTCACTCCTTGCTCAAATAGGAGTTGCTGAAAGCCGCACCTGGAAGCAATTAGTCCAACAAGGTGAACAGGCTGAGGAGATTGTCGCCCGCGTCAGAGCGGAGGAAGGTAAGCCTAGGCCGGAAAGGTCGACAAGGCGTGCGCCGGACACATCCCTCCAAACAAAGCGGAAGGATAATTTGGCAACGGAGACCAAATCTCCCGCCAAACCTCAATCAGGCAAGGCGAGTGGCTCTTCAAGTCAGCCTCGCGCCAACAAGCAATTTCCTTCAAGGAGGAACATGTCGATTCGCTCTTTAAACTACTCAACAAGAGCAACCGACTGAAGCTCCCTGAAGCTCGGCGCCCCGAGGAAGTCGGCAAGACCGACAATCCCACCTATTGCTTGTACCACAGGATGCTGGGGCACCCTACCAAGAGCTGCTATGTCTTCAAGGACATCCTTCAAGCTCTGATTGACGCGGAGGTGTTGAAACTCCGACCAGAGCAGAAGAAGGTGACGGCTAATGTGACGTCAGTTCTCCAGTTTGAAAGACAACCCCCAACGCCTGCGGGGGTGGCCCCTATTCCAAGAGGAGAGCTGAGAGTGGTCAACACAGACCCTCACCAGCAGCAAGAGAAAGGCTTGGTACCCGTCCCTACACCTCAAGGGGAAATTATGTGGGTCCACCCTGACCTTGTCAATGAACAGTAATGGACTACTGTGACCAACAGGAAATCCAAAGGCAAGGCAAAGGCCTCATCCTGCAATGTGGTGGGTGCCTCCTCTCGAGAAGCCGAGACTGATGTTCCCTCGTTAACCGACTCCGAGGAGGAAACAATAGTCCTGCCCGTAGAGCCCAACCAACCGATGGCGGGAACCCGTTCAGGACAGGCGTACTTGAAACAGTACGGCGAGACGGCAGTAGCCCCTCCACAACCAACTGCAGAGCCAATCAGGCCCTCCACAAAGCCACGGTGGAGAAGCAGAAAGAAACTCGGTTTTCTCGAGTTCTGCCAAAGGGTATAGCGGAAGGATCCACAACGCCTTACCGCTTTGATGTTTTGGCTCAACTGGCCAACATCCCGGCACGCATTACCTTGTATGAACTTCTCAGACTATCAAAGTCAACCAGAGAAGCTCTACAAGAAGCTCTGGCAAATGCCGAGGTCTTCATGACCCAGGTGCCGAAGGAGGAAGATGTAGAGGATTGCCTCCACACCTCCCCGAATGCTCCCTGCATTACCTTCACAACAGATGATATGCAGGTTAAAGGGAAGCATGATCGACCCCTGTATTTCACAGGGTATATTGGATCGTCTGAGGTGAACCGTATTCAGGTAGATCCAGGGTCCGCGTTGAGCATCATGCCTCGCCGGGTCATGCAACATCTGGGCATTCCTACTCATCGTTTGAGCCCTACTCAGACAACTATCTATGGGTTCAATGCCAACCAGACCCGTCCGATGGGGAAAATCAAGCTCAGATGTCAGATTGGAAGCCTCAAGTCGAAAGTGACATGTTACATCATCGACGCCGACACTTCCTACATCTATTGCTGGGACGACCGTGGATTCACCGCAACTCCATCGTTCCCTCCACTCTCCACCAAATCATGAAATACATTGACGGGAGTGGAAAGGTGCAGACGTTGATTGCCGAAAGGTATCCGTTCAAAGGGGTCGAGAATTATTTCACCGACTCTTTGCTGTACCAGGATCCTGTGGAGACAAATAAAACCCCGCAGCCAGAGGAGCCAGACTCTGGTAACGAAGCTGACACCGAGCCCGAGAAAGATGAGTGCGTGTGGGAGCTGGATCCGCCTGTAACGGGCATTAATAAGCCCGATGTTGATAATACCTCCGCTGATGATGCAGGCGGTTGGTATATTAATGAAGATTTAGATTTTGCGTATTTTTCTGTGTTTGCTTCTGATTCAGTACCATCAGACACTAGCACCGAAGTAGACGATGACCCCTGGTCGGCAGTAGATGCTTTGACATCGTTGCATGTACCAGTGAAGTCGTCCTTCGAGACATATCGAGATAATGGTAATGCGCAAGAATCTATATTTATGGTTCCAGCCAGACGAAAAGGCCAAAAACCAATTCTTTTGGGCGAATCTCGTCTGAGCCAATGCCCCGCGAAGAATCGGAAGGCGAGGAGGAATCCCCTCAGCTCAGTCATTATGAACCAAAAGCGCTCAAAATGATGAAGTGCATGGGGTACGATCTAACCAACAGACCCGGGTTGAACTTCGGCAAAGGAAGGAGGACGCTACTTCGGTCCTTTGTGCCAAAAGGGAAGGCCCCCGATTATTATCATCGGACGCGCCGGGGATTGGGCTATGTATCAACTCCGGTCCCATCAGCCTCCGATTCTCAAGGATCGTCGAGCAACGATTACTCTTCAGACACATCATCTTGGGAGTCAGATGTCAGTGTCGGCAACATCTTCAAGGAACTTTCAGTGAACATGGTTTCGACAAGCCACCTGGAAGATGAAAATGAAGAAATGATCCAATCTGATACAGATCCTTGATCAAACATTTAAATGCTCTTTGGGACACTCGCTTTGAACAGCGCGAGCCACCCACAGAAGACAAGGTTGTTCAGATCAACCTAGGAGATGAGGCTAACCCTAAGCCCATCTTCATAAGTGACGGCCTATCACCTCCGGAGAAAGGATCTAATATCTCTTGTACAAGAGTATATAGACGTCTTCGCCTGGAATTATGAGGACATGCCAGGACTCGATCCTCAGGTGGCCATGCACCGCCTCAACATCAATCCGGACGTAAAACCTGTCAAACAACAGCAGCGACGGTTTCGTCCAGAAATAATGGAGGCAATTCAATCAGAAGTCAGAAAACTTATTGATTCTGGCTTCATCAGGGAAGAACAACATCCCGACTGGGTAGCCAACATCGTCCCCGTCGCCAAGAAGAACGGGAAGATCCGGATCTGCATCGACTTCCGCGATCTAAACGAGGCCTGCCCCAAGGACGAATTCCCATTGCCGATCACAGATGTCATGATTGACAATACTTGTGGATTCGAACGAATGTCCTTCATGGACGGATTCTCAGGATACAATCAAATCAAAATGTATCCTGATGACGAAAAGCATACCTCCTTCAGGACCCCTCTAGGGGTATATTGCTACACCGTCATGCCCTTCGGACTGAAAAATGCAGGGGCAACATACCAAAGGGCCATGAACGCCATTTTCCACCAGCAAATGCGCAAACGGTGGAATGTTATGTTGATGACATCGCGGTAAAAAGTCGCACTAAAGGTGATCACATAGCGGACCTGAAGGTGGTCTTCGACATCATGCGGGCTCATCAATTGAAGATGAATCCCACAAAGTCCTTCCTGGGGGTGGCCAGTGGCAAATTCTTAGGATTTGTTGTAACATCCACCGGAATTCACTTGGACCGGAAAAGGTTCGCGCTATCCAGGAGATGCAACCCCCGAGAAATCTCAAAGAACTCAGGGGATTGCAGGGACGATTGGCGTACATCCGCAGGTTTATCTCGAACCTCTCTGGAAGATGTCAACCCTTCGCTAAGTTAATGAAGAAGGGTGTCTCATTCATTTGGGATGACGCTTGCCAACAAGCGTTCGAGGAAATCAAGCAATACCTCACCCAACCACCAGTCCTTGCGGCTCCGGTATCCGGAAAGCCTTTCCTGGTGTACGTCCGGGCAATGGATCATTCTTTGGGAGCTCTACTAGCCCAGAATGATGATCACGGACGTGAGCAAGCAATCTACTATCTGAGTAGAACAATGATCGGAGCCGAACATCGGTATAACCCGATCGAGAAGGAATGTTTGGCACTGGTGTTCGCCATTCAGAAAATGCGGCACTATCTGGTAGGCCAAACTATAAACGTCATATCAAAAGTCAACCCCCTGAGGTTACTTATGACTAAGCCTTCATCATTAAACGGCCGGCTGGCAAAATGGGCCATATTGTTATCCCAATATGAGATGCACATTCTACCACAAAAGGCCATTAAAGGACAAGCGGTGGCGGATTTCTAGCTGAGCACCCAGATCCGAGGGCAACCAAACTCTACGAGGATCTCCCAGATGAAATCGCCGAAGTCTGCCTCACTCAGACGTCATTTGAAAGTCAAGTGTGGCAACTCTTCTTTGACGGTGCATCCAGAACAAGCCCAAAGGGACACATAGTGGCAGGGGTAGGAGTAGTACTCGTCTCCCCACAAAATTATGTGATTCCCCGAGCTGTCTCATTAACTGAGCCTTGTTCCAACAATGTGGCGGAATACAACGCTCTTTTGATTGGGATGCAATTCGCCGATGAGATTGGCGTTAAAAATCTCGAGGCATACGGCGACTCTAAACTCATCGTCAGCCAAGTTCGCGGGGAGTACGAAGTCAGACATGAGGACCTAGTACCCTACTACAACGCCACTATCCGCATGGCCGAGGGGTTTATAAACTTCTACATCGACCATGTACCGCGCAGGCAAAATGCACACGCGGATGCACTCGCATCCCTCGCGGCCTCCTTAGCTCTTCCAGCTGGAGCAATGGAGAAGATATTCGTCTACAGCCACGACCTATATTGCCCGAGAAATGCTCTCGAGGGCTATCAGGAGTCAAAGGGAGATTGTCAAGGCAAAGAAGCACTGGAATTGTCAACCGGTCTAGAGCTTAAAGACTGGCGATTCCCCTACATCGATTTCGTCTTATACGACATTCTGCCTGAAGATACCAAAGAGGCGGCTGCCATTCGAAGGAAAGCCCCCAAATTCTATTATAATGCGATTACGCGAACATTGTATCGTCGATCGCATGACGGGATCTTGCTCCGGTGCCTCTCACCAAAGGAGGCTCAAGAGGTATTGAAAGAAGCCCACGACGGCATGTGTGGAGCCCATCAACCTGGCCCAAAACTGGCACATCGACTCCAAAGATTGGGTTACTACTGGCCCAAGATGATTGCCGATGCCGTCACTTATGCCAAGAGATGTCACGCCTGCCAAGTGCATGGGGATTTCATCCATCAAGCACCAGGGCATCTCCACTCTACAACCTCTACCTGGCCATTTGAAATGTGGGGCATGGACGTGGTTGGTCCTATCAGCCCACCATCATCAAAAGGACATCGGTTTATTTTGGCAATAACCGATTACTTCTCTAAATGGGCCGAAGCCATCCCTTTGAAGGAGGTCAAATCGTCGAACGTGATCAAGTTCGTGAAACATCACGTTATTTACCGTTTCGGTGTACCTCGGCGAATTGTCCATGACAATGGGCCCCAGTTCATCAGCCAGGCTTTCCAGAGATTCTGTGCCAAGTTCAGAATCCAGAGTGTGTCCTCAACGGCATACTATCCTGCCGCTAATGGCCTCGCAGAAGCTTTCAACAAGACTATTGGCAAGCTTCTCAAAAAGTTCGTCTCGAAAAGTCAACGAGACTGGGACGACAAGTTGGGTGAATGCTTATGGGCTTACCGCACAACTGTGCGAACCCCAACTAAAGCCACGCCGTTTTCTTTGGTATACGGATGCGAAGCCGTGCTCCCACTGGAAATCCAAATTCCATCTCTACGCGTCGCCTTGACAGCGGAGATGACAACAGAGGAGAAGCATCGACAGCGACTCCAGGAACTGGAGGCCTTAGATGATAAGCGTCTGCAGGCCCAACAGCAAATCGAGCTCTACCAAGCTCGAATTACCAGAGCCTTCAACAAGAAAGTTAAAGTGCGAACTTTCAAGAAAGGCGACCTTGTCTTAGCCGTCAGAAGACCCATGGTGATGACGCACAAGACAAAAGGAAAATTCCAACCCAAATGGGAAGGACCATTTGTAGTAGAGTCAGTCTCAAATGGGTCATATCGCCTCATAACCTCAAATGGCGATACACTCATGATGCCGATCAATGGCAGATTCTTGAAGAAGTACTATCCTTAATAGTACTCCTCTGATCAAGTTAAAAATACACCTCTGATCAAAATAAGAAGAGCTTCTTCATTAATATCCAACGCCTCCGACGGCTAAGGATAGAGGAAAATGTTGGCTTCTAAGCCCAACATAAGTCTTCGACAACTCATCATGCTGAGGGGAATAGCATGGCTAGCCCAACTCAAACGGTAGTTGGTAAAGGCACCTCAAATCCGTTGATAGCTGAGGGTTTGCTAAAAATCCTAAGTGGACTTGGCTCCACTCTTTCCTCCAAAATCCCTTACCAATTCTCATCCACAGAATGGTAGGTCTACAAAATACAACCATTACTAAGTTAACACTATACCTCTGGTAATGGAAACTTTTCAATATTCCTTGTCAAGTACAAATTTTGTTTGTCAACTCTACACGGAGTATTAAACTTTCAAATTTGCCAAGTTAACACTATACCTCTGGCACTTCAAATTTTCACTTGTCAATTCTCACCAATAGAATGACAGGTCCTCAAATTGCTCTTATTATGAGTCAATCTTGGTCAAGTTAATACTACACCTCTGACAAATTACTGTTTAAGTTTAACACCACACCTCTAAACAGTAATCAGGTTTCTGTCAGGTTTAATATTACACCTCTGACAGTTACTTTTCTTCAGACTTCCATATCGAAGCTGAAATGGATGATGCTAAGTTAACATTACACCTCTAGCATCAAGTCATTGCTAAGTTAAACAATACACCTATGGCCATGACTTTCCCTCGGACTTCCTTATACAAGCCGAGATGACCAATGCCAAGTTCAACATTACACCTCTAGCATTACCCTCACTGTCAAGTTAAACATCACACCTATGACAGTGACACTTCTGAGTTAAGTTAATATCACACCTCTGACTCACATCCTTGTCAAGTTAACATTACACTTCTGACAAGACCACTTTCAACCCGTTAAGTTAATATCACACCTCTAACGGTAACAAACTTTTCTAGATTCCCCACGAGTCTAGTCTCACTTGTTATTCTCTTCAACAGAGTAACAAGTCTACCTAAAAGCATTGTTAGGTTAATACTACACCATCAACAGTGTTTCCATCAAATCCCCAGCTGAGCTCAATCAAGTTAATTCCAAACACTTGATAAAAGTTCACCCTCCCTGGGGGTACCAATTCTGCTTGTCACTTTCTCTTATAAAGTGGCAGGTCCACCAAAAATTATTTCATCTCTGTCAAGTTAATATTACACCTCTGACAGTATTGTGAAAGTTCCTGAAATAGGATCTTTCCCTACAAAATTTGACTTATTGAGATTATCATCATAGTTTTGACAAAGTCAAAGATTTTCTGCTTCTATGAGTCTAACTGAAGACAAAAAGTTCAAGACAATGAAAGAGGCAAAAAGAAAAGTGTCACTTTTATTTATTTCCAAGCATATGAAAGTGATACAAAATGCTCTCTTATACAATAAGATTGAGTGTTACAGTAAAAACGCTCTCTTATACAATAAGATTGAGTGTTACAGTAAAAACGCTCTCTTATACAATAAGATTGAGTGTTACAGTTAAAACGCTCTCTTATACAATAAGATTGAGTGTTACAATTAAGGAGTACAAAGAAGTCCCTCTCTCTCTCAGAGGTTGCACTCACTCCTTGAAGCCGCGTTTGATTTCGAGTACAAGATGTTTGGAAGGGCGCCAAAACAGAATCAGACATTGTGGCCACGATCAGAAGCTGATTGCACCACGATGCATGATGTAAACATCGAAAGAGCCCTAGCTGACTAAACTAAGAGCAATGGTGTTCTTGAGGTCTGGTGGCAGCAGAAAGCCCTGCAACCCTTCATTCATGAGCATCTCTTTCCCCAGCAGACCATCCAGCAGACATGAGGAGTCCTCGATGTTACTTCTGGAGTGGGAGAGGAAGAGGATCCTACCTGCCACCATATCCACCGTAGCCCCCTCGCCGCCATACTCACCCTGACCATCTCTTGCCAGCAGGCATGACTGGTGCAGTGGATCTGAAGAGACCTTGGCGAGGGTCGAGTCCTCGTCAGGGACATAATATATTCCCTTGTGGACGACGAGGACCATAATATATTCCCTTGTGGACGAACATCGAACAAGTCCGCCGGCTGAAATATTCTTCCAGGGGCCCAGCGAACCTGAAAAAGGACGATCAAGCCTACCTACAAGGAATAAACAAGGGAATTAGAAAATCTGGAACTTAGTATACTTCAACAAAAACAAACTAAGTGACAGACGCGGCTTTTGTCGAAGACTTCAGACGCGGGAATAAGCCCGCGCAGTGAATCAAAATACTGCGTCAACAGAAGCAGACGCGAATCAAAACTGTGCCACACACAGGATTCAAACGCGGTCTCATTTTGCGCCCGCGCCTAAAACACGAGGCGCGAAAAGACTCAGACGCCGAAAATTGCCATCTCCCTGTTGAATGAACAGGGGTTGCAAAATTCGGGTCTGAAACCCTCAGCCCGAGTTGGAATTCATCCAAGTCAGTGGCCTTAAAACGCGAGCTTCATGAACAAAGTCAGCGCCAAGTGCCAAAGACTTCTGTACTCGCGTCCAAGGAAGTTTAAGTCGGCGGCGCAAATTCCAGAAGGAATGCACCAACGCAGACTTCATGAGGAAACCCAGATGATGATGATGCCAAAATGCAAACTTGGGTGGACTAGAAACATCACGGCAAGTCGGGACGGCATACCAGCAGAGGCCTCTGTCAAGAGTTTAACTCTCTGCATCAGAATATGGACATGGAAGGTGATCAGAGAGACACTTTGTCCTGAAGAGACCAAACAGAAGCATGAAAGCTCTGGGTCATCTTCTTCCCTGGAGTCGTCTTCATCCATGAAGACAGTGCCCCTGTTAAAAATTTTGAAGAAGGCAGAAGTTCTCAGAGCAATCGTTCTCTTAAAAGGGAAAATGGTCTAAAATCGGGACTGCTAACGAAGGCGAGCCCCTATTTATAGGCCGCTCCTGGTAACCGTCATTAATGGTTCATCAATTGGAATCGTCGGCCTTAATGACCGCACGATTGTCAAAGTCCAATGGGACGCTGACGCGTGGAGGGTCGCTTCGGGAAATGTTGAAGACGCTGGTCTCCAACCGCCAGCGCTGGTTTTACATTAAAGGGTATTAACGCCCCAGTCCAATGAAGAACCGACGCGTGGACAACTGCTTCGGGAAACAACGCATGACCCGGTTTCCCAATCGTCAGCGAAGACTTGACTTTCAATCGTCAGTGCAGACTTGACGTTCAAAGATCATCTTTATGTCAGGCCGCATGTAACGTATGGAAGTTACATCGATACGCAGATGGGAAAACCGCGCCCTGGAACCCGCGTCTCCTTTGTCAGAACGAATGACGTCCCCCTGCGTTCCAAAGGAAAGTCCGCGTGACTCAGAATTGTGTCCCTTTAGCAAACAGGGCCCATTTTAAGGGAAAGCACTTGACTCAGCAAAAGACTTAGTCCATTCTGAGATTAATGGGAAAATGCACAAGGCTGCGTCCCTCGCGTCCGCTCGAGTCGCGTCTTCATTGGCAAGACAGACTCGCGTTACTCAAAGCCGCGTTTCTCTCTGCGAGTTGACGCCACCCGCGTCTCCCTATGGATTGACGCTGCGTCTCATCAACAGGACTTAGTTCTATCTGAGTTCTTATGAACTGATGACCGTGTCTCCCTATGGATTGACGCTGCGTCTCATCAACAGGACTTAGTTCTATCTGAGTTCTTATGAACTGATGACCGCGTCTCCCTATGGATTGACGCTGCGTCTCATCAACAGGACTTAGTTCTATCTGAGTTCTTATGAACTGATGACCGCGTCTCTCTATGAATTGACGCCGCGTCTCATCAAAAGGACTTAGTTCTACCTAAGTCCCTATGAACCAATGCCGCGTCTCATCAAAAGGGCTTAGTTCTGCCTAAGGTCCTATAGGTCAAACGCCGTGTTTCACTTAAAGAACTTGGTCTCACCTAAGTTCAGCATTCACAGTCAGTTAATCAAAGATTGTGATCAAGAGGTCAAATTCATCCACAGTAAGGCAACAAAGGAGGTGGAACCAAAAACTTCAAAGACTTTTATTATATCAAAAATGATAAAAGTTAATACAAAACACTCTCAGTGAACAGAGTGTCCTTTTCTAAAAAAAGAGAGAGAAGGCTACAAGTCCTGGTCTGCCAAAGAACGGATTTGCTCCCTAAGGCGATGTATCTTATGTTGACGCGCCTTCTCAACCTCCATGAGAGCTCGGGCCCGCAGATCCGCTTCAGACAAAAATCCCTGCGCTTGCACTCGGAGGGATTCCAGCTCGGACGTACGAACAGAGAGGTCCGCTTCAGCTTGCGCCTTGGCAACCTCTAACTCCGCTAGCCTCTTTTCAGAGGTAGCAAGCCTCTGTTCGTTGAAGACAATCATGGCCTCAGCCCTGGCTATAACAGCCCGAGAGTCAAGGATAGCCTACTTTGCGGCCTGTATGATCGTCTCTGACTCCTCGGACTCAATCGCCAGCCTTTGGTGATCAGCCTGGACACGTTCAAGAAGACGAGTGCTATCAGTGATCTTCTCCTCCACCTCTTTTCGCTCCTGCTCTTGAGCAGCAAGGAGCCTGTTCAGCGCTTCTTGGGCTTCGTGGGATGAACCGGCATCATCCTCCAGGGATCGAAGCTCTCTCAGGTGCTGTCCCAGCTGATCCACCAGCAGCTGACTCGCCTGGGCTAGCGAAGGGCCTCCGTCCAACTTGATCTTCTCGACCTGGTTTCCGAGAAACATCTGGGCAAAGTCAAGGGAGCTACCCCTAGTCAGGACGAAATCGATGCATGTTTGCATCGAGGTAAGGAACTGCTGCACCGCCTGGCGTGTCAAAAGCTCCATGATGTCATCACCCAAAGTGCTCCCCGATCCCCTCTCTATCACGGGGTGGGGGATGTAGATCGGCTCTGTTGGTGCAAGAGTTGAGCTGACCACGGGTACGGCAAGAGCAGAAGCAGCCACTGGCGCTTCTAGGGGTACCACCTCTGCAGGAACCTCCACAGCCGATGACAGGGTAGTGAGCTCGACCTCCTCAGAAACCTCAGCCAAGGCTTGGACCGTGTGGCTTTCCGGAGGGACACTGACCGTCAGACTCTCTACCTGTGCCCCCTCGGTTCTCTCTGCAAGTTATCTCAACATTAGCCAGAATGGTAAGAAGAGAAACATCCGAGACATCAAAACTTCCTTACCAAGCTGGAGGTCCAGAGATGTCGAATCCTTGGGCGAACCCTGCAGAGGAGAAGTCTCCCTGACTTCAGTAGTGGCCTCCTCTTCCTGCAGAGTAGAAGCCTCCCCGATTTCGGTAGTTGCCTCGGCAGCTGGAGTCTCAACTCCTTCTGGCTGGGTCAACTCTTGCATCATCTCCTCGATTTGCGAGGAGGTTGCAGCCTCGGTACCCCCAGGCCAACTGGCAGCGCAATCATGACATGGCACAGATTCGCACCCAACGGACACGCCTCTTCGATGGACGTGCCCCGTCAGCACCGCCATAAATGCATTCAAAAAAGTCGCGTCTCTCTAAGAAGTTCGCGTCTTTCCAGCCTGGCTGAACATCGCGTCTGCTTTATGGAAGATCAGTCGCGTCTTTAAAGCAGTACCATCTCTGCTTTTCAAAAAGGACCAGCGTTCGGCCCCCTGCTTCTGCAAATCAGTTCAACAGTACACTGACACAAGCAGATGACCAACCACTCCTGGCTTAAAGCACTCCCATGACAGACTAAAAGCAATCGGGGAGGTTTAGACTGTGTATCTAGACACTCAACATGATCAACTCTGGTGGCCTCAAAGAGTTCAACAGTACACTCACGAAGACCAACTCCAGATAAGATCAAACCCGGAGCACTAACAGTCCAGTCATGAAGGTGAATTCAGCTAGAGTCCAAAGTATTTCGAAATCCGTCCCAGTTAAATGCGGAATATCGAAAACTTTGGAGGGGGTTCTGTAGGCTGTCTAAAAATCACTAGAAGACAAGCCACTAAAAAGCAGAGTTTCAAGTTCTAGACGCGTAGGCTTGACACCCGCGTCTCAGCATCAAGGCGCGTGGGCTCAACACCCGCGTCTCAGCATCAAGGCGCGTGGGCTCAACACCCGCGTCTCAGCATCAAGGCGCGTAGGCTCGACACCCGCGTCTCAGCATCAAGGCGCGTGGGCTCAACACCCGCGTCTCAGCATCAAGGCGCGTGGGCTCCACACTCGCGTCTCAGCATCAAGGCGCGTGGGCTCAACACCCGCGTCTCAACCTCAAGGTGCGTGGGTTCAACACCCGCGCCTCAACCTCAAGGCGCGTGGGCTGAAACCCGCGTCTCAGTTATAACCGCCCTGGTTATGGGGCCAGTCGCCGCCCACATAGCGGGGAGGTCAGCCCCTCATCGTGGAGCATTTTTAGGGGGCACGTTCACCCCCTAGGACCTCTATAAATAGCCCCGTCTGCTATGAGGTCGGGGGATCGGGAATCATAGAGGAGAGAGGGGACCAAGGATCGACGATCGAGAGATAGAGAGATCGGCAATCAGACGACCAGACACGGCAGAAAAAGGAGAGAGCTCAACTCTTCGTCAAGCTTGCTGCGTACAAGCTACTCTTTGCCTACCTTCTCTTTGAGAGTTTTGGTAGACAAGAGCTGTACTACTCTTTCTACCAGCCGAAGAGAAGATCCCTGACGATCCCGACGGTCATCCGGTCAACGGAGAACAAGATTCACTCTCCACCGCCACACGAAGAACCCAGCATTAAACAAAGGGAGGATTCATGACTCAACATCCTCCCTCCCTTGTAACTGGAAGGAAAGTTGTTTTTGTTGTAATCTTTTTCATCTGATTCAAGAAAATTTTTTACAGCATTTCCTCTTTCCCTCTTTTCCGGCGCGTACAAACTCTTTTGAAAACTTGTTTTTAAAACCAGAGAATAGGAAAAATTAGCTCTGAAAATCTTAGCCAAAATCCCAAAGGAATGGGGTTTATATAGGCCAAATAGAAAACTAGCCGTTAAGCTGATCTGTCAGCCTGACAGGCTGGCGGTCGACCGGCCGGTCGACCGCCAACGGTCAAAAATATGACCGTTGGGCAAACTCGGTCGACCGCCCGGTCGACCGCCCAGATACAGAGAGCAGAACTCTCTGTTCGGTCGACCGTCCGGTCGACCGCCCAGATACAGAGAGCAAAGCTCTCTGGTCCGGTCGACCGTCCGGTCGACCGTCCGGTCGACCGGCCCACTGTGCTGCCAGACGTGCACAAGGCTGTGCACGTCGGTCGACCGCACCGGTCGACCGGGCTAGTCTATCAGCCACAGTCTGGGTCAGAACCTGGGTAAAATTAATTTTAAAAATTATTTTATCTCTTTTAAAATTACCATAAAAATTGTTTTATCATTTTACTTTGATAAACAAACTTGTGATACAAATTTCAAGACATATATCAACATATTAAATCATTTTTGTGTCTTGTAAATTTTATCAAAACCAAAACTTGTATTTTTATCAAACTTGATTTTTCAACACATGATAGAAAAGTCAAAATAAGTTTGTTTAAAAGTTTAAGCATGCATGTATAGAAAGAAAACATCTACTATACATATAAACCAATTAAACTTGTTTTGATCAAACTATTCATGAAAACCAATCCAAAACATAAAACTTGTGTGTGTTGTGCACTTGAGCATATCAACTATTCTAAGCTTTACAAATGGATCTAAAACACACTAAACTATGGATACCTAAGTCTTCTTGACGATCTTCATCTTCAAGTTGACTCGGTCCAAATACCGTGATCCAACGAGCAAGGCTATGAATGATCTTGACGCTCGGGCTCGGGAATCACCAAGTGAAGGCTTCCAAACTCCTCTTTTTGAAGCAATCACCAACTAATATCTTGTTATATGATCTGAAACTAAAATCACAAGATTATTAGTAAACATAACTACATGAGTTAATCATTATCAAAACTAGAGTGGAAGGCCTCTGGGCCAACAAAACTTATTAAAAAACAAATACACCGTTCCCTCCCCGACAACGGTGCCAAAATTTGATTGCTAAAAGAAAGAACAATCAAAGAGTTCAAGAATTTATCGTGTAGCTTGTGGCTAACGGGTCGTGCCCACGAGGAGGAATGCGATGGAAGCTTTTCGGTGATTCGTTTAAAAACAAAGAATTATGTTCGTTTTGTTGGCCCAATGGCCTTCCACTCTAGTTTTGATGATGATCAACACTCATGTAGTTATGTTTACTAATATTCTTGTGTTTCTAAGTTTCAGATCATTAACAGGATATTAGTTGGTGATTAGCTTCAACAAGATGTTTAGAAGCTTATCATGATGATTCCGGTGCCAAAGCTTAAAGATCATACCTTTGCACTTGGAGAATCACGGAGTTTTGGAGCAAGTCTACTTGAAGATGAAGATCTACAAGCAAGACTCAGGTATCCTAGTTTAGATAGTGTTTTAGATCCATTTGTAAAGCTTAGTTTAGTGGATATGCTCAAGTGCACAAAACACACACGATTTATGATTTGGTTTTTGATTTTTATGAATAGTTGATCAAAACAAGTTTACATATGGTATATGTATAGTAGATGTTTTCTATTTATACATACATGCTTTAACTTGGTAAACAAACTTATTTTGATATCCCTATTCATGTTTTGGAAAATCAAGTTTGACAAAATACAGGATTTGTTTTTGATAAAATTTGCAAGACACAAAAATGAATTGATATGTTGATATATTGTCTTGAAATTTTTATCACAGGTTTATGTTTCAATATAAAATGACAAAACAATTTTTATGGAATTTTCAGAAAAGATAAAAGATTTTTATAAAATATTTTTTCCAAAAATTCTGACCTTGATTTGTGCTGACAGGCTGGTCGGTCGACCGTGTCGGTCGACCGCACCAAGGGGCCGGTCGACCGACCCGGTCGACCGACGTGCACAGACGTGCACGTCTGTTAGGCACAGATCCGGTCGACCGGGTCGGTCGACCGATGTGAGAGTTCTGCTCTCTGGAAATTTCGGTCGACCGGGCCGGTCGACCGATAGTGCCCAACGGTCATATTTCTGACCGTTGGCGGTCGACCGGGCCGGTCGACCGGTGGCTGTCAGAATTGCCACATCAGCCTAACGGCTAGTTTTCTGGTTTGGTCTATATATACCCTATTCATTTGGGATTTTGGCTAAGGTTTTTCAAGAGAAAAATTCTGGTTTTCTGAAGAGTTTAAAAGAGTTTTAAAAGAGTTTAAGTGCTAAAAAGATTTAAATCTTTATTTGTTTTGTGTTTTTGGAAAATCAAAGAAAATAGGATTTGGGATATTTGTGTTGATTTTCATTCTATATCTTTTGGCAAGAATTTTCCCAAGTATTTTTCTTTGTTGCTTGTTTCCAAAACACTTAGTTTCCACTTGAGCTATATCTTCTATCCTAAGTTATTAGGATCTTTGTTTTGTGTGGAAAAAGAAAAGAGAAAAAAGAAAGAAAAGAGAAGTTTGTGGTTGTGGAACCACTTGTTGTAAACCCTCCTTGCTTTTGTGAATCCCTCTTCGGTAGAGGTGATCGGAGTGGTATTGTGATTGGTTTGTGAGCCTCTTAGGTAGAGGTGGTTGTTGTATTTGGCTACGGGCCGTATCCCTCTTCGGTAGAGGTGGATTGTGGTTGTATAGCCTCGGTGGCTTTGTACGGTTGAGAGAGGAGTTTGGTACTCCTATAGTGGATTGGGAAATCCTACACGGTGGTGTAGGCGGGGATGTAGAGCTAGGGGCTCGAACCTCGAAACACATCTTGGTCTTTGCGATTGATCCAATTACTCTCAACTCTACTCTCTTATATTTGTGCAAGCATCATTCATTCATTGCATCATATATATTTGCGTGGGATTGAGCATATTCATACTTGCTTGCATTTGCACCTTGCATATTATTCATATTGTTATATATTGTATATGCTTGGATTGCTTGTGTGTGTGCAACACTTATACTCATCCAACAAGAGCTTCATATAGCAACCTCAACCCATTCAAGGGGAATCAAGAGGTGCTTGTCCAGAGCCTCGCAAGGGGAATTCGGCAACACTTGTTGGATTGTACTAAGTGTTCTTGTAAGATTGTTTTAGCTTCCGCATTTAGCACACTTAGTTTGCATTAAGTTCACTAGATTAGCACTTTCACCTATTCACCCCCCCTCTAGGTGTACTTTCAATTGGTATCAGAGCTAGTGCTCCTGATATTAGGCTTAACATCCTAGGAGTGATCCATTTGCTTGCTAATCTATTTGTTTGCATTTACTTGTTTGCACATTCATATAGTTTACCATGGACTTCATGACCCCACCTAGCTATGACCCTTCCAACCTTGTGGTATGGAAGCTTAGGATGTCCATGTATTTGAAGACCCTAGGCATACATGCATATCTTGCCGCTACCAAGAAATGCTATCTTGGTAATGGTGAACATATAGGGGCCAATACTCTTGCCCTTGAGGCTATTAGAAGCACACTTTCAAAAGATTATCTTTTACATGTTTCTAATATTGATTCCGCTTTTGTAGTATGGAACAAGTTGACAACCACAACCAACACCTCCGAGCTTCAAGTGCAAATCCAAAAGGAAGAGCAATCTAGTGGAGATTCCGAGTCACAATGCTTCATGGTCCAAGGGAATGACTCCCTTGAGGTACAATCGGAACCCCACTTAGATAGCAATGATGATTGTTCTAGTTCTTCATGTGATGAACATATTGATCCCCATGCTTTAAATGAAGAACTTTCAATTGTATGTGAAAAGCTAATAGAAAAATATAAGCTTTTGAAAAAGAAAAGTCTAGAAATTGAAAATGAAAATAAGAATTTGCATTCTAGACTTGATAATGTTTTGCAAGAGAAGGTTGAGGTCTATAATGAAAGGGATTCATTGAGATCTCAATTAGACCTTGTTTTAAAAGAAAATGAATTTTTAAAGTCTAAAAATGATTGTGATAATGTGTTGAAAAATAATGATGTTTTGTCATCGAAAATTGATTTTATTTTAAAAGAAAATGATTCTCTAAAAAGAGAAATTGATTTCATTTCAAAAGAATTAGAAATTTGTTTAAGTAAAAATAATTCTTTGAAAAATGATATGTCTTCTCATGTTTGCCATGCTAGGGTAGTATCACACACTTCACCTATTGCATGCCACACTTCTTCTTTGATTAACAATGAAATATCCATGCTTAAGATGAGTGTAGATTGTTTGGGCTCCACTTTGAGCCAATGTGTAGAAGGGCATACACGCTTGGAATCTTTGCTTCGAAAGAAACAAGTTCCATCTTTCCATGCACACCCTCCACGGCATACACATGCTCCTCACGGACACCATCAACACATGTATGCTCATGTGTACACTTGTACACATTGTGGACGTAGGGGCCACCTAGCTAAATTTTGCTTTGATAGACTACATGTTGATAATTTAGCTAAGAAGTTTGTTTGGGTTAGAGAAGGTACTAACCCCCATGGACCCAATAAGAGATGGGTACCAAAGACCACCCCTCCTATTTTTGATGTAGGTGTGGGCTCTCACATGACGTGAGAGTGATGACACCTTGGAGTGGATGCGTTCCGGGCTTCATGGAAATCAATTGGATGCATCACTTTCAAGGGAAGATTTGGTGGAGAGGACCACCATGTTTTGGAGACAAGGGAAGTTGCCCTCTTGGCTTTGGTAACAAATTCCTAAACTCCCATTTACTACATGCGTTACATTTTTATCATTCTTAGCATGTATTGATAGCATGTTTATTGTTTGATTTATAACATGTTTTGTTGATTACATGTTTATATCTTTTGATTTATAGCTTGTCTTTGGATTAGTGTGTAAATGTCATGCTTATTAGATCCTTGACATACATGTATAGTATTTGAGACACATATGCTTATATGAACCCATATTTAGTGTTCTCACTTGTGTTTAAGCTATAATGTACATCATGAATCTAATGCATGTGAATTTACATAGTAATCATGTTTCTTAGCCTTATCATGATGTTTGTTTTATGCTTCATATGGTACAAACTAGTTTAGATGTAGATATTATCAAAACTTGCATATATACATGTACACATAGTGAGAACAAATTGACTTATATATGTTTTGTACCTCATGCTCATTTGTACCCACTATATGCACTTGTATAAGCTAGTTTTGAGGATTCTTCCATTTAAACTTGTCATACCTATTTTCTTGATTTTACTTCATGTATATGTATTTTTGAATTCAAAACTAATAAATATACATGTATACCCATCGAGTCTTTTGCCTTCATGCAATTACTTTTAAATAGACTCGTTTATGATTGGGATATGTATGTACATTGTTAGATTTGGATGAATCATACATATACCTAGAAGTTGTGTTACAAATAAAAGAATTTGATGAATTCGTGTGAGTTTCGGTTTAGCAAAATGATATTCGTGTTTGTCTTGTGCTTAATGATTTGATTACTTGTTTAGATGTTAGTTTTCATTAAGACTAGGTATATATTTGTACATATAGTGGGACACAAATAAATCTATATATGTTTTGGGTTGAATGCTTATTTGTTCCCATTAGATGTGTGAATATAGTCTAGTTTTGATGATTCATACGTTTTAGACTTGTATTCTCATTGTTGATTCGTGTTTGTGAGTTTTCCATTTCATGTATATGTTTAACTTGCCAAACCTTAAGAAATACATGTACACCCCTTGAGTCATTTGCCCTTCATGCAAATATCTATTATGGACTCAAAAGTGTGTTTAGGGATATGTATGTATACTTCTTGTTTGTCAAGTCATACATATACCTTGAAAAATAAATATTTTTTATGATTTCTTGTTTTAAGGAATATTTGAACTTAATGACAAATTTTCATGATTGTGATCTCCACACTTTACTTGTACACTCACACCTTCAAATTGGTCATGCTTTGTTTTCATGAGACCTTTTTTTTTTTTTTTTTTTTATACTTAATTGAATAGAGTGTTGATTATCATGTGGATTTCATTTTATGAAAAATGATTTGTATTTATTCCTTGCTTGAAGGATTTCGTACTAGTTAACAAAACTATTCATTTTAACTAGTTCGTATTCTTCGCTTTGATAATATGAGATATACACTTGACCCTATTCTTTAAATTGGTATCAATTTTTGATCCTTCTGGTATACTCATATATGTTTTATGTATGTATGTATGTATGCTTTCTATCCTATGGTATCAATTTCAATTGGTATCTATTACTCTCATACATATATATCTTAATGCTAAGCTTGAAAATTTTTCAAATGGTTGATTTGTTTTTTTTCAATTGTTATCTTAACAAGCTTATGCATATGTTTTGTTGGTATTTCATAAAGGGGGAAAATTTGTTGTTGTCTTTCAATTGGTATTTGATTCCCACTCCCTTGCTTTATGTTAAAATATAGTTTCAAATTGGTATCATGTGTTTAAAAGAACATATTTCTCTTAATGATATCAAGATGTTTATGTTGAGTGTTTTTAATTGGTATCTCAAAATTTTGTTTTAGAAAAATATATACTTTTGATTTACATTGCTATATGCACTTTATTGTCATATCTTGAATTGGTGTCATTGTTGTTATGAATGTTTGGATTACCCCTTCTTGATCTTTTTGTTTTTGACAAAAAGGGGGAGAAAAATATTGTTTTAACCCTTTGTTGGTTCCTTGATTAGGACAAAAGGGGGAGAAGACTTTGTGTTGTAAGAATTAAAAAATTGTATGCATGCATTTGCTTTAAGAATTAAAAAAATGTTTGATTTTGCTATTTACCCCTTTGTTGATGATTGACAAAAAGGGGGAGAAGAATTTGTGTTTATGTTTTTAATATATGCATGACTTCCTTGCTTAATTGGTATATTGTTTAATTGGTATCTTGTTTAAAATGATTGTTTTTATTGATATCTAGAACATTAAGCATTGCATGTTGTTTGGTTAAATTGGTATCTAGAACATAGTTTATGTTGAATATTCCATTAGTATCTAGAGTACCATGTTTTGTCATGCATTGCATATTATTGTTTATTTGTTTATGCATGAGTTAAGGGGGAGCTTCTTTGAAGCTTAACTTTAATCCATGCATATATAACTCCATGAGTTTTGTCATCATCAAAAAGGGGGAGATTGTTGGCCCAATGGCCTTCCACTCTAGTTTTGATGATGATCAACACTCATGTAGTTATGTTTACTAATATTCTTGTGTTTCTAAGTTTCAGATCATTAACAGGATATTAGTTGGTGATTAGCTTCAACAAGATGTTTAGAAGCTTATCATGATGATTCCGGTGCCAAAGCTTAAAGATCATACCTTTGCACTTGGAGAATCACGGAGTTTTGGAGCAAGTCTACTTGAAGATGAAGATCTACAAGCAAGACTCAGGTATCCTAGTTTAGATAGTGTTTTAGATCCATTTGTAAAGCTTAGTTTAGTGGATATGCTCAAGTGCACAAAACACACACGATTTATGATTTGGTTTTTGGTTTTTATGAATAGTTGATCAAAACAAGTTTACATATGGTATATGTATAGTAGATGTTTTCTATTTATACATACATGCTTTAACTTGGTAAACAAACTTATTTTGATATCCCTATTCATGTTTTGGAAAAATCAAGTTTGACAAAAATACAGGATTTGTTTTGATAAAATTTGCAAGACACAAAAATGAATTGATATGTTGATATATTGTCTTGAAATTTTTATCACAGGTTTATGTTTCAATATAAAATGACAAAACAATTTTTATGGAATTTTCAGAAAAGATAAAAGATTTTTATAAAATATTTTTTCCAAAAATTCTGACCTTGTTTTGTGCTGACAGGCTGGTCGGTCGACCGTGTCGGTCGACCGCACCAAGGGGCCGGTCGACCGACCCGGTCGACCGACGTGCACAGACGTGCACGTCTGTTAGGCACAGATCCGGTCGACCGGGTCGGTCGACCGATGTGAGAGTTCTGCTCTCTGGAAATTTCGGTCGACCGGGCCGGTCGACCGATAGTGCCCAACGGTCATATTTCTGACCGTTGGCGGTCGACCGGGCCGGTCGACCGGTGGCTGTCAGAATTGCCACATCAGCCTAACGGCTAGTTTTCTGGTTTGGTCTATATATACCCTATTCATTTGGGATTTTGGCTAAGGTTTTTCAAGAGAAAAATTCTGGTTTTCTGAAGAGTCTAAAAGAGTTTTAAAAGAGTTTAAGTGCTAAAAAGATTTAAATCTTTATTTGTTTTGTGTTTTTGGAAAATCAAAGAAAATAGGATTGGGATATTTGTGTTGATTTTCATTCTATATCTTTTGGCAAGAATTTTCCCAAGTATTTTTCTTTGTTGCTTGTTTCCAAAACACTTAGTTTCCACTTGAGCTATATCTTCTATCCTAAGTTATTAGGATCTTTGTTTTGTGTGGAAAAAGAAAAGAGAAAAAGAAAGAAAAGAGAAGTTTGTGGTTGTGGAACCACTTGTTGTAAACCCTCCTTGCTTTTGTGAATCCCTCTTCGGTAGAGGTGATCGGAGTGGTATTGTGATTGGTTTGTGAGCCTCTTAGGTAGAGGTGGTTGTTGTATTTGGCTACGGGCCGTATCCCTCTTCGGTAGAGGTGGATTGTGGTTGTATAGCCTCGGTGGCTTTGTACGGTTGAGAGAGGAGTTTGGTACTCCTATAGTGGATTGGGAAATCCTACACGGTGGTGTAGGCGGGGATGTAGAGCTAGGGGCTCGAACCTCGAAACACATCTTGGTCTTTGCGATTGATCCAATTACTCTCAACTCTACTCTCTTATATTTGTGCAAGCATCATTCATTCATTGCATCATATATATTTGCGTGGGATTGAGCATATTCATACTTGCTTGCATTTGCACCTTGCATATTATTCATATTGTTATATATTGTATATGCTTGGATTGCTTGTGTGTGTGCAACACTTATACTCATCCAACAAGAGCTTCATATAGCAACCTCAACCCATTCAAGGGGAATCAAGAGGTGCTTGTCCAGAGCCTCGCAAGTGAAATTCGGCAACACTTGTTGGATTGTACTAAGTGTTCTTGTAAGATTGTTTTAGCTTCCGCATTTAGCACACTTAGTTTGCATTAAGTTCACTAGATTAGCACTTTCACCTATTCACCCCCCCCTCTAGGTGTACTTTCACGTTTTTTTTTATGGAAAAGAGAATGGAAAGAAAGAGATGATTAAATGAGAAATTGCAACTTTAGAAAAGGTTTTGGAGAAGGTGATTTAAAAAGTTTGAAGATTGTTTTATTGATTATAATAATGAAGCAAATCTGGGCTCACTATCTCACTACTCAATTGTTCATTCTTCTATTAAAATCTTAAGTGCCTCAAAGTGATCATAGGCAAAATTTAAGTTGATTTTTAGAAAGTTTGAAGTAAAGCACATAAGATGGTTGGAAGAGTTTAGTCTTTTCTTTGAGAAATCGTTTAGAATTGAATATTAAATCATCAAGCGCGAAGAAGAAAGAATGAAGTAAAAACAATTCAAGAGACGTTCATGAAAGAAGTGAGTGTTTAACAATCCAAACTCATCCTCATGTGCCTTCAAGAACACTTTCAAAAAGAAAGGTTTTAAGTAAGGCATACAAATGATTCATTGGGTCTTTTTCTTTTAAAAACAGAAGAGAAGAAGAACAAGAGAAAGTTACAATAGCGAGCCCAGAAAACCGTTTTAGTTGCCCATGGAAAACGAAGAAGAAAGCATAGAAATAATGCAAACCATACCGTATTACAAGTGGAAGAAAACGCGGCTCGACTCTTGTATTGATGTCACTTCAATCTTCAAGTACAAGCACTCAATTCCTCTCTCTCACAAGTTTTGATACTGGACTACAAATTAAAAAATAAGATTACAACTTTTGTTCTAGCTAACAAAGAACCTAAATCCTTAGAAAATAAACACAAATTCTAATCCAAATCTTCGCTCATTTTCCTTTGCTGAAACCAGTATTTATAGGGAAAAACCAAAAGGGGAGGATCCCGGGAAGATTGGGGGAGCAAACGCTCCCCCAACAACCTCCAACAAGCCGCGAAAACACGGCTAGGGCCGCGTTTTCGCGGCCCTGGTGTGGCCAGGTGGCCACACCCAAAGGGGGGATCTCCTGGTTTGGTAATTTGCCCGTATCTTCTGCTGGTTTTCTTGTTTCTGCTCCAAAAGTTGACGAAACAGCCTTTGATTGTGTGGCTTCAACCGCTTGATTCAGGGAGGATTCTTCTCAACCTCTTGATATGCCAAGATTTTGCCCTGATTCCTTCATTTCGATTTTATTCTGAATTAAATCAGAATTTGGTGGGCTTTTGGGCTTGTTTCTCTTTTCTTTCTTTTAGCACTTGGGCCTACATTTAACAAAGAAAAAGAAGACTTATTAATAGGATTTATTAGCTAAAAAGTATGGTAAGGTAACAATGTAAATGCAATATATGTGACTAATCAATGAGGCAGTGATAGAAGAGGGTGAAAGTTGGGTACGAGTATAGAGAGGCGTGATGAGGGAGAAAGTGGGTATATGGAGGTAAGGCGAGCAGTGGTGATAGATGCATATGGCGGCTACGATGTGGTGAGAGAAGGAAGGTAGGAAGTTGATTATTAAGGTTATATACAAATATGTGTATCATATATTATACAATATGAATCTGTAGATACAAAAAATTGAAGGAAAGAAAAACACTGATGTAGATATGTTGTGAATATGACAACTGAGTAATAAGTTGAAAAAGGAAATTTATATAAAAAATTTATTAACTTATTTCATTACATCAACTCCATTAAATGGAGCTGATCAATTTTAATCGAACTTGCAAATACAGGAGGTCTTATGAAGCATAGGGTCCACATATTATTGTTATTTGAAATCTAATACTTGTTGAATTCATATGGAAAGACCAAAGAGAATCCATCAAGTATTGGCATCACATGTGTATATGATACCAGCATGTGATCTATTTTAAAAAATTGATTCACCATAGATGGTGATAAATAAAAACAAACAAATACTAAGGATTGGACCTCATATAAGAGTAGTAAGTCAATTATATTATTTTAATGCGAAGTTTTTTTGCTGCTAACAGTCGCCTCACGTGTTTCTCTCATCTCCTTTTTTTTACTAATGTGCACATCATGTGCTAACATTTATTACTTATAAATTAGTAAAGTGGAAGAGGTTTGTCACGCCTGCTTCCCAAAATGCGTAAAAACAGAGACACGATAAGAGTCGGTGACATATATATGCGAGAAAAATACCCCTCGTATACACATTAAGCCTAAAGTGACTGGAACATGCTATATCAATCAATAATGAAGGTATTAAAAAAAAGCTGCAATATGACATATAATTTTTACACATGATAATATTATTTCATGAATAATCGAAATGGAATAAAAGCTGAGTCCATAATACATAAAATAATGAAATCAATAAGAATAAGTAAGAAGAAATACCGAGATTGGAGGATCAAGCAAAGAGAACTTTGGCTCCAGATGTAATGAGTGTGATCCTCTCCAAAAATCTGGTCAGCAAAGTAATATATATAGACTTGGATGTGCAAATCCAGAGAGTTAAAAACTCCCAATGAGTGTGTAAAATGAGAGAGGTGCACGTGCATAACAGTGTGTATATAATACTACAATACCAATATATAATACACTAAGAAAGACAGGAATTAAAAGATAGCAAAATCTGATAAAATAACATTTAGCATATTACAAGTATTACAATAACAGGCAGTTCGTAATCCAAATAGTAATGGAATCCGACTGTTATAAAAATCATGTGTCAGGTCAAGTGTCTATCATATCATATATGTATCAGGTGTCTATCATGACAGGTAGGCACATAACAAGCTAGCACACATCAAAAATGGCGTATCATGTCAGCAGTTATTATTAATTATGTCAGGGAATATTAATTGTCATATGTAACAAACGCATCCCATACTACGCCTACTACACATGTCAATCGGGGTCCTATGTTATTAAAATTAACAGTGGAGACATTGTCCATGTTTTAGGTGGGTCCCGTATATACTCGGGACCATAACCTAGACTCCTGGCGCTGAACCAGGTCTTACCGCTATGTAGTCAGGTAACATGTATAACAAAGTCAGGTAATATGTATAACATGTATAACATGAACAATATCAGGATGGGGGTGTCAATCACCCCACGAGAACCTTGCAGTGGACCCTCAACGGCTGAGCAACCTATATCCTAGGTCCACTTAAAATACAGATGTTGTCTCCTCAATTAATTTCCCTAATCCCGATGTAATTATTTAAGGATTATGTTATTTAGATCATTAAGATTAATTAAAGCACATGTTACCTAGATCACTGGGATAACTCGATGATAGTCACGGTAACAATATCAACAGTATAGTCAGGATATCGATATAACATGATGTCAGTAAACATGATAAGTATGGCGATGTTGTTACAGTATAACAATACTTTTTCAGTAATTTCGGTAACATGAAATGATACAATAGCAAGTCAGAATACGGATTCCTTGTTATACAGTCCCATCTAGAATTAATCAAAATTTCATCCATCGGTACTAAGAATATATCTGTAACTGATCCATGTCAACTCATAATCTCAATAGTCATCATGAACATCAAATACTAAGTCTGTATCAGAGTATCCGAAACCATAAACCACAAGTCCAATAAACAATAATCAGTTCTCTTATCTTATCAATCTACTCTGATCCCTAAGTCATCAATATATCCATCCTTTAAGTCACTGGTGTACCTAAGTCTCAAATCTGAATTAAATACATGCTCTGATACATTCAATCAAATCCTCACACTCCAATCTAATCAAGATCATCACACACTCTCACTTCTATCAAAGTCAATCACAAGATCCATATACCAAAGTAATAATCCAACTGTATACATGTATAATCCACTAGTTCTGACCAATCCAATCAAACACATATTTTTCAACCCAAAGTCAACTCCACTCCAATAGTCTACTGACAAGTTTACGTCTAAGATCTCGTTCTTTTAATAAAGAATCTTCTACCTAGTCAGTCACCAATATCCAATTAAATTCTCATCTGATTTAACATTAGCAAGAAAGATTGAGTCTGTTAAATGGTTCACACTAGAATTCACACATTTAATCACAATCGCTAACTAATCCACCTTAAGATTTAATCCGATCACAATGTAAGTTAGATCACAAATAGTTCCAAATCTGAAATGGTAACGAATTCACATGAAATGATAAGGTAATAATGTCTCAGTGGTACGATATCGAATCTACAAGCATATAAAGATTAAGATACATCTGATTAATCATCTGTAATCTATCTAAACTCTCCCTCAGTATGATAATAACAGTCTAATAATTACACATCTTTAAGATATATTATTCCATCAATCCGATTCGTCCCAACCTCGAGTCAAGTTTTATTCCAATTAAATCCATTAATAGATCCAAGTATCAACTACTGAATGACAACTAATTCGGGTCTCCTGTTACTGAGTTCGGATCATATGAGCGAGTTTGTAATGTTGTAACACACAACTTACATACATAAAGAGAGAGACTGAGATATAGGGGGGGAGATACTGAGTCACATGCATCCACTTACATAACCACCCACGCATGAACATACACCCGAACACACACATACACTCACACACATGTGCACACAAATATACACATAAACCCATACACACACACGAGAGAGCATACAAATATACACAACAAATAATACACACAACCCATAATACACACAAAACTACACGTTTACAGAGAGAGTGATACAGAGAGAGGAAGAAACTCACGCACACACAGAGTGCGAGAGGGGGAGAGTGAAGGAGAGAGTTACCCATGTAGGGGAGGGGTTGATGGTGGCGATGATGGAGGAGGTTGCGGATCTCATCGGAGGTGGAGGAGAGAAGCACAACGATGCTCTGAGGAGAACGAAGGTTGCTCGAGCTCCGGCGGCACTCGAGGAGGCCATGGAGGTGCTGAGCTCGGCAGATTTGGGGAGGTTGGGGCATGGTCACGACAATGGGGTGGGGGGCTTGGGCCGTGCTCTGGCCAAGGAGGAGAGGAGGGAGGCAGAGTGTGCAGGTGGCTGGGGTAGTTGCAGTAAGGAGGTGAGGGGTGAGCGGCTGTGCATGGGGAGGAAGGAAGGAGGTGGTGTAGTCTCCGCTATGAGGTTAGGTGGAACTTGACGGTAATGAAGGTGGTTCTCAGATTGCGGAGGGGAAGGCCAAAGAGGGGCTGCGTGGCATAGGCGCTGACAATGGAACTTGCCAGAAGGGTTGCACGCGGTGGTGATGGCGCATTGGCAGTGCAAGGAGGAGGTGTTGGTTATGGTGTAGGGTGCGGGTTCCGGCGAGGGAGACGGGCTTGCAGGGTGTCGCGGCTCTTGCCTGAGAGGTGGCAGCGGCCTGGGTTTGAGCTTGGTGCTGAAGTGATGGTACAGGTGAGGGGATGTGCGTCAATGAAGAAGAGGTGGGGAGATGATAATGATGATGGCTAAGGGTTAGTGATTAGGTTTAAAGAGAGATTATAAAGATTTGGTTAGTTAAGATTAGGATATATTAGTTAATATAGGATTTGAATTAGGATTATATGGATAAGATTTGGGTTATGGGTTAACGGGCTATTAAATTAGGATTATATGGATAATATTTTGGTTAAAGGTTAACGGGCTATTAGGTTTGAGTTTTGGGTAATGGGTTTGGGAATTAAGAGAGAAATAATAATAATATCAATAAATACCAATAACAATACATAGTAATAATATTATCAACAACACTACTAATAATGATTAATAATAATTAGTAATAATAACAAGAATTGTAACCCCCAGCCCTTGATGTACGTGTCATAGTATCAGTACTCGATATGGATACAAATTTAATTTGACTTTTCTACTAGTCAAACTAAACCAATTTTAGCTCCAGATTTTTTAGATTTTTTTTGAAATTTTTCTGGATTATTTTGGAAAATCTCCGAATTCAGTGTTACCGATAATCTACTCCATGATTTTTAATTTACAACTGGAGTTGAAGTTAAAGAATCTGGTTTCAAATTATTTTCTAAAATTATATTTTCTACTTTAATATATTTTTCTAATTAGTCCAGAATTCGGCCAATCCGATGTCGACCAGTATCACCGATCGACTATAGGATTTTTAATTTGCAATTCAGGCTCAATTTCTTAAATCCAATTACACATTAGTCTCTAGGATAATATTTTCTATTTTACAAATTTTTTGAGATTGTTCTAAGCTAGTCAAATTTAGACCCAATTAAACAACATTAATTAAATAATATTAATTCATTATTTTCTTCTTTTCTTCACCTACGCTCTTCCTCTCTTTTCCCCTGAAGCCACTGACTCATCCCCACCGACCTACCACCGCCTCTTCCTCTTTTTCTCCTTTCATGTCTCTCTATCTTTCTCTCTCTCTCAAGCTCTCTCTATTATTTTCTCTCACTTTTTATCCCTATCTACACTCCACCTCTCTCTGCTCATGGGTTCAGCAGCCGACGAGGCACAGGTCGCCCAACCACTTTGAGCCTCCTACTATCATTTCTCTTCTTCTAACTCTCTCTCTCTTTCTCTTTTTTCTCTTTCTTCTCCTCCTCCTTTCTCTCTCTTACACTCTATTTCCCTCATCTCCTCCCAACCGCAGCCGGCGACTGGCCTAGTCTAGCCGTCGCTGACAACTGCCCTACCCAACCACCACGCTACCGCACCATTGTACCTCCTCATGCCAGTTGTGCTCCACCACCACCTCTCCTCCCTCCTCCTTTTCTTCCTCTCTCTTCTTTCCTCCCTTATCTCCCTTTCTTCCTCTCTTGTTCCCTTCCCAGTGTTGCCGGCCAGCCAGGGTGCCTACCGTCGGCCTGGCAAAGCAGCCACCACTGCAGGGGCGGCCAAGCAATGCCCTGGCTACTGCTACTCCTCTCCCCTATTCTTTCTCTCTCTATTCTCCTCTCTCTATTGGATCCTACCCGCAACCCAATAAGCCACTAACCTAAAACCCAATAAACCCATCAACCCAATTACTTAAGGTTTGAGTTTGGGTTTTGGACCAAAGCCCGACCCATTAGCCTGCTAAACCTGCATCCAAAATAGAAAGGTAATTTTACATAACAACCCCCCCGGGGGGGGGAATTAGAATAATTGCATTTTTGATTTTATTCATTACAAATCTAATTCATTTTAATGCTTTTAGTGTTCGGGTGATATCTGAAGCATCCGGAATCTAGACGATTCTCGAGCCGTTGTGATCGTAAAGAGATGAGCTACATCCTGTAATACCAATATAAGTGTTTTTTTTTATAAATTATATTTTATCTTATTGAATGTATCTAATTAATTGCTTTAATTAATAAAACATGATTACTGGTAAATCATTGTAAATGTTATTTATTAAATTGTAATTATTAATAAATCACTGTAATTAGAATATGCATGATTGCTCTTTAAACATGTTCAATAAAATAACAATTCATTTTGTTTCTTGATTTAATATAAACACAAGCGAATTATCTATATATATATTGAGTAATTAAAAGATGTTAATAAAGTAAATCTAGATTTATAAATAAATTGATAATTTAAATATAGTAACCTAGACAATTGTATTTAATTACTTTATGATATCGATCATTGTAGGATCTAAAAATTACGTCAACACAATACTAAAACAAAGGATGATTAGCGTTAAATATAAACTGCACAAAAGAAAATTAAATCACAGAAAGTAAATCAAACGCAAACACAAGTGATTTATCCTGGTTCGGTCCTCTTGACCTACATCCAGTCCCCAAGCCACCCGCTTGAGATTTTCCTTTAACCTTTGAAGTTGTACACCCAAAATCAACACCTTGTATACCACTTGACAAATCTCCTTTGTCAAATGTATATAACTCTTCTTACAACCAAGAAGACAACAACACCTTGTACAACTTCTCTTAAACCCGAAGACGCTCTTGTTCAATCTGTCTCTTTGAGTGATTACAATCAATCCTATAAGCCTTGAATCTGTATGTGATCGTATAAGGACTCTTCTAGGTGGACTCTCAGATATCTTCACTAAAGGATTGGAATTTGAGTGAAGAATAGAAAGTAGAAACAGTTTTTTGAAAAACAGAATTTTGAACAGAGTTTTTGGGCAGAAAACTATTGATATAAATTAGTGTTTTTAGCCTAGGACAACATCCCTATTTATAGGTGAAATCTATAGTCAGTTAGGAAAGTTATTAACTTGAATTTGAATTTTGAAACGTTAGATAAAACACAAGAAATCAGAAACTGACTAACAGTCAGAAACTGCCATTAATCGACTTGAGGTTGGGGGTTAGTCAACTAGGGTAACAAGTTTTGCCTATAGTAGTCGACTTATAAAGGGGGCAAGTCGACTAGGGAAGGTCTGATACAATTAACATGTTTCTGGAAACTGAACTTAGTCGACCAGCATTATATATAAGTCGACTACAACTAATATTAGTCGACTAGGAATATGTATAAGTTGACTAATCATGCTATGCAGAACATAAACAGAGAGTTGGTATGTATCTTGAAGCAAAAACTAAGTCGACTATAGTTAGGAGTAAGCCGACTATAGGTAGATAAGTCGACTATGCTTGGTAATAAGTCGACAAATAGGCTTATGATGTGTGTGTGTATTTCAAGGCTTTTAACATTCTAATAAACATTACAATACACATCCATAGCCATAATCCTTGGGAAGTCTTGAGCATGTAGGACACTTGTATAAGCTATGCGATGCATTATACATTCTAACATAAGAGTACAATTATAAAGTTATCACAAGATGTAATACAATATTACAAGAATATTACATTACCGACAGGCACAAATGCGAGAATACAAAGAGATATACAATATGAACAATACAAAATATGTTCACGAGTTACAAAAAAAAAAATCAAGAGACGAGTAGGGGCCTAGAAGGATAGGGGACGGTCAACTACTGATCCATAATGCTATCGCTATGTGACCTAATCACCAGGAAGTCCACCATGATCCAAGCGCCAAGACCTAAATATGCAGGTCCAGGAGAGTCAGAACTCCCCAACAAGTGGTGTGATGGATGCCAAGTAGCGTGTAGGGCCAAGCACACATGTATTGATAAATCTTAGTCCAAGAGCATGTATTGAAAATCGTGTTGTGAGCAAAGGCATATATGAGCAGGCAATGAGAAAGCAAGTAAAGTAAATGTGGTAAAACCAGTTATATATGTTTTCCATTAATTTTGCAAAGGGAAAAACTTATAAAAAAGTGTCGAGGAGCTAAATTACAAGTAATTCTCTATAGTAAGAAGATTATAGGTAGATCTCCTCTGAGATTTCTGAGAAAGTGTGCTGGTAGGAATCTGATCAGCGCGCGATCGCTTTATCCCTTTGATGATGCGATCGATCAGACAATCGGACTGCCGCCTGATGGGATTCCCTTCTCGCCTGGTTCGGGGAAACGGGGAACAGAAGGTCGGTAGAGCCCTCTTGTTACTTCTCGAGCTGCCTCCGCTTGGGAATTCCTTCTCGTCTGGTTCCAGAAATTCCTTGAGAGGGAGGAAGATCTTAGGGTATTAGCACCCTGATTAGAGAAGTAATTCTCTGTGTTCTTGAAAGCGAGAGAGTAGATTTTCGATCTCCTCTCTATCCTTAGCCGTTTCTCCTCTCTTTTTTTCCCAACCTCTTCTCTGTATGCCTCTGGTAGGCTATTTATAAGGAGGAATAGGGGTATAATTGCCCTAAAAATCTAGAAATAGATTGAGTCAATCTGTTTTACATCTGAAAAGTAGCCTGCCGCGAGGCTAGAGACAGCTTTCGCGAAGCTAGGAATAGCAAGTGGCGCTGATCCCTTGATCCGCTCTGCTAAATGAGGGATACTCCCTTGATTCTTTCCAAATAACTGAAAGATCTCCCCTTATCTTCTCACCTGATTGGCAGAGTCAAAAGATTACGGCAAGCAACTGCCAAATTTGATCTCATTTAGATTTGATCTCAATTAGATTTGATCTCATCTGGGGATTTGATCGGTCAAAGGTGACCATAAAAGACCCACAGCGGAGTCGTGGCGTTAAGCTCATGGCGGAGCTGGGAGAAGCGTCTGGTGAAGTTAAAAGAAAGCTCTTCAGCGGAGCTGGGTAAGACTTATGGCGAAGCTACCAGTCAGCCTTTCGCGCAGCTGCATGGGGCTTCGAGCGAAGTAAACTTTCTGCGGAGTTAACTGAGCATCTCCGGGCGAAGCTGTAAGTTAGCTCGCAGTGAGGCTGTGAAGGAGCTTCCTGCGATGCTAAGCAACTTTGATTTCTTATGCGAGACTTGTCTCGTGGGCTCGTGCAAGACTAAGTATTGGGCTAACTTAGTGTCCCTGGACCTGCTTGGGCTTTCTCACGGGCTTTTAAGGACAACCTCGGCTTACTGTCTGTTTCACTGGATCAGTAGAGTCCAAGTTGCTGATTCGTCCCCTTTAAGATGGGTGAAGAACTGGCCGTCGACTTGTCTGCCACTTGTCTTTTGTAGATGTCAACAAGCTAGACATTGTTCAGGCCAGTTAGGAATCTTGTCTTTTTTAGAGTGTCAACAAGACCCCCTTCAAAGTTTTCGTAAGTCTGCAATGGAATGGTTCAGACTCCAAAATACTTTGAACTGCTTCGATTGATGGTATGTGAAATGCGAATGTCGCCATAGTGGTTGAGTTCGGCTTCGCTTTCAACCCTGCTTTCGGATTATAATAAGTTCGCCGAGGAATCGTGTAGATTCGCGATTCTAGGTAGCTTCGCGTCTGGATAGCTTCACGTTCGAGCCTCCCGGAGCGGCTTCGTTTTAAATCGAGATTGGAACAACATTCCTTTCCCAAGGCTAACCGCCTTTTGCGAGTTACGAGAGGGATTTCTCCCTTTTCCGAGGTTAGAATAACTTCTCTTGCATTTAACGAGGGAGATTATTCCGTTTCTCAAGGCCAAACACTTGAATGCCTTAAATTCGCCTATGCTTCCAATCTCGAAGTAGTAGTGGCGTGGTCAGGCCATGAGGCCTATAAATAGGACATTTGTAGTCCTTTCTCAGAGAGACATACTTTTCTCTTTCTAAAAAGTTTGTTTATGACATCTCCTCGTTGCCCAGGAAAGGAAATTCAGATCTCTCAAACAGTGGGGACGCCCACTCTGGTCGCTAACCGGCCAAGAGCTGGTGAGTCTCGGTCATCAGAGACTTTCAGGGAGTTCATCTCCCTTAGCGTTACCGGCCATCTTAGGGATTAAATTCCCTTGATTTTTAAATTTGGCTGACTTTTAGAAAAGGGTTTCAACCCTATTTAGAAGCTAGCATTCTCGCTCTTTTCATACAGGGTCGCTGCCTTGATCTGTCAAGTCTGCTCATTAAATTTGCCATGCAAGCAAGGCTTAGGTCTTGGCCTCTTCAAGGTTGAGCCGGTCTTGCCATATAGGTGGAGTCAAGACTGCGTCCCCTGGGCCAGTCTGGCCTAGCCATATAGGCGAGGCTAGGACTTGGTTCTTTTTGAGGCTTCTCCAGCCTAACTGCCTTGGGTGGGGCTAAGACTTGGCTTATGCTGAGCTAGTCTGTCATTACTGTTCAAGCGAGGCTATCCTCTACTTACTGAAATCCGTCTTGAAGGCACAACTGGATAGCTTCGCCCAAAGAATTTTGATGTAGCATTCCACCCTCCTTTTGATTTAATGCTAACTTGCTTCCTGTTTGCGTTGCAGTGAACTATGCTCGCCAGTCTTTCGTCTTGATGAAAGAGACCAGAAACTTGCCTCTTGATCTTCAAGTTGAAACTTTGATCCTAAGCAAGAGGAACATACTAGAGCAGCTGATGTGTGTTCCAAGAAGAGGCTGGCAGTCGCTTATCCGAGATGATCCACTTCGGGAAGGGGCTGGTAGTCGCTTATCCGAGATGATCCACTTCGGGAAAACAGGCGTCACCTGTAAGGTCTCGGATTCTTCCTTTGCCAATTTTCATCAAAAGAAGATCCAGCTTTCTGGTGGCAACCAGTTCTTTGCCAATTTTAATTAAAGAAAATCCAGCTCCCAATCTCTTGCCAATTTTGATTACGGAAGATCCAACTTCCTTTGCTAATTTTCATCAAAGAAGATCCAGCTTCTTGATGGCAAAATCTGCCATTAAGCGAAGGATTACGGCCTTGTGCAGGAGGAAGACCTTCCATGTCCAGTTGCGATGGTTCATAATCCTGAAAGTAGATAGGATAATTTGTCTGCCTTTGGAGCAATGATTCAGTTGTATGAAAGACAATCTTGATGTAGTAGTATCAATGTATCTTCCCTTTTGAACCAATAAAAATTTTATCTCTCGCTTATCTACTTTGTTTCCCTCCTCTTCCTTTTGAATTTTGAAGGCACTGGGAATGGACCGGCGGAGGAAAGAAAGGTTCTTAGCTGAGCTAAACTTCCTGCGAAGTTAAAGACAGAATCCCAACTAAATCAGGAACGAGCTTCCAGCGAAGCTAGCATGAATTTTCAGCGAAGTTAGAGCCGAGCTTTTAGCGGAGCTAAGGTTCATCTTTCAGCGAAGTTACTCAAACTTCGCACAAGGTCAACGCTAAACTCCAGCGAAGTTGGCCCTTAGCGGAGTCGGTAGTCTGGCGTCTCGGGAAAGCGCTTTGGCGCCGTTTCAAATTAATTTGAAACGACCACCTGCGCTCCTCTCGAGGAGGCAAAATTTAGGTAATCATCAGCCTATAAAAGCCCGATTGGGCTGACAGAGAAAGAATTACTTCTCTTTGAACGTTCAGAGAACACAAATCTCTTCTTCTTCTTTTATACTTTAAGAACTTTTTAGATCTTTCATGGCCCCCAAAAGACGAGTAGGCAAAGAGGTAGCGACCTCTGTGACGGAGGGGCCTTCTCCTCCTCCGGTCATCGAACGTCCCATTGCGGGTAGGGATTTTTTTCCTCTTACTTAGAGATTTTCATCTCTTTTCGAAGCCAATTTTTGGCTATTTCTTGATGAATCTAGAACGATTCATTGTGATCCAGTGATCTCAGGGAGTTCAAATCCCTTAATTTTTTTTGCCAAATTTTTAGGGGATTTAATTCCCCTTAATTTCTTAACTGGAAATTTAGGAACCGAATGGTTTCTTTTCCAAGCTTCTGTGCGAAGCTAACCCTTAAGCGGTTCACATCCTGTCGAATAACAGGATGCGAAGCTAGCCTTTAAAGCGCAGCTAAAAAAGGACTTTAAAGTCCTTAGAATAACTTTAGGCGTTAGTGCCCTTATGGCGAAGTTAGCCCTTGAGGGCTTCTTCGCATTCTGTTTGGCGATAGAATTCTAGGCGAAGCTTCCAGAGCAAAACTAACACATGGATATCTTCTGCATTTTGCCCTCGTGCAGAATGCGGAGCCAAGCTGCAGTTGCGAAGCTGAGCTTCGGGGCGAAGCTAATGCTTGGCTCGCTTCACTCGGGGAGCGAAGCTATGCCTTAGCACAATTGTCTTTCTTGTTTTAGCTTTCTTCAGCAAATGAACTAATATAGTTTCTTCTTGTTTTTACAGTGCACTATACTCCTAGTCCTCTGAACAGTCTCTTTGGAACAGCCAGGGGGCTGAACGACAATGTTAGCCTGTAGTTCCAAGGGCAAGCTTCACTATTCAGTGAGTGGAGTGCTCCCGGTCGGGATACCCTTATATACGCCGGAGATCAGCGTACCATGAGGAGCATCTTAACTACTGCTCCCCTTGGGGATTCTGACCGAAAATCTATCGAAAGCATGGCTTCATGTTTGGGAATGCAGCGCCAGATACTGATCATCAGCTGCTAGCCGGAGAAGGGCAGTGGATTTTCAATCTAGATGGCGAGAAGTATTATCTCCCATCTAACAAGCGTCATTTTCCACTGTCTTTCTTCCAATGCGTGACGAGGGCTCGGAAGATGAGGTGGCCAGTGACTCGGACTACCGACTCCATTCACGTGGGAAATTGATAGCTTCGCCTCCTGATTATACAAGGGTGGTCCTCCTCGCTGCATGTTGGGTCTCCACCCTGGGAACGTACTTCCGGACATCCCAGTGGGAGAAAATCCCGCGGTAGCTCAGACATTTGGGAATCAGTTCTTCAAGGCTCATGGTAATTATCCAGCTACTGATTTCAGGACCCTTAGGTGGATTCACCCCCCAAGGCCTGGTGGAAAGACCTGATCTTATATGTCTTGGCCCATTTTGAGGAGGATCTGGAGAGACTGGGGCTCTACGAGGCCGTCAGGGCGACCTGTTACGACATCCAGATAAGCGTAGCGAACTTCTACCGCCATCTTTGAGCTATACTGTCCAGCTACAGGGACTTTCTTCACCCCTGTAGGCAAATTGGGCATGGTTTTGCACGAGATGTGGGAAGTCTCTGCTCTACCGTTGGGATCTCTCCCATATGAAGAATATTTCCCGTGCGAGGCGAAATTGGCACTTCTGGAGAAACAGGAGCCCGCCTTGTTTGAGACTTACCGGGAGTTGATGTGCCACCTCTACATTTGCTCGAGTATGCATGGGAGTCATAAGGGAGCTTCATGCAGTTCGAAGAGCTGGGGGAATTATTTGTTCCCCTACCTCCTGAGGCAGCTCATTACGGGGTTGCAGATGAGGACATTTTCCGAAGGATACAGGAACACTCCCAATGGGACATGATTTTGGAAGAGGATGATGGTCCTTACGAGAAAGGTGATATTCTCCGGAGTTTCCATCATCAGGCTCACGACTGATATCTCGGAAGGCACTTTTGGCCGGGTTTTTATCGGTTTGGCTGAAGAGATACGTGGTGCCATCTCCCTACATCATCCTTCTGACTGTCTTATTGCCGGCCATTCGTCTAGTCCACGGTCGTTCCCTTGGACTTCTTCCGGCAGTGGTGTGCTGTATTCAGCGGGGCCTTCGTGCGTTGACGGAGGCTTTCTGTAGGCCACTAACAACGAAGAGGGGCAAAGGTACTATCCTGCCCCGCGACGGACCAAACCCTAGAATTGGTTTGCTATACACCTATCTGATGGGATGGTTCGCCCGTCGCTGCCCTTCATTATCCAAGCTGGAGAGGAGCCTCCAGAAGGTGTCCCGAATGACGCTTCTCCATCGATTTGAGGGATATTCGTGGTTGTTGACTTATGTGGCCGCGGTTCGCAAGTTGCTGTGCTGGTATGATGTTCACAGCCTTTTCCGCTGCTTTCCTTACATTCGCAATGCGGGTTACGGTGAAGAATTCAAGGATGTAGGAGATGGGCAGACGTCGTTGAGCCGAGGAGTCTTCGAATGGTTGGTTAGCATCCGACCATCCCATCTGGTGTATAGGAGCGGGGATACCTGCTATTTGGAACCCTACATCCCGAGTCAGTTTGCTCGTCAGTTTGGGTATGACCAACTGTACGTAGGTAACCCTAACACCAGCCTGGCCTTTATGGGGAGTCTCATTAATGGTGCTCGTGCCTGGCAGTTCTACATCGCTGGCTGTACTGAGCCGCAGCTTTGCATGCCGCTGAGGACTCCAAATCTTCAGACAACTTTGGGTTCTGTCAGTGGTACAGAACTTCGAACTCCACACCAACCGGGTTTTCTATTAACTCATTTGGTGTGAAATTGATCTCTCAGCAGCTAAAGCGAAAGGTCCCTGAGAGAGGTGAGGGCAGGAGGGTGCGTGTGCCAGGCCTCGGGGAATTCGTCGCCACTGCTGATAGTGAGGCTTCAGATACAGAGAGCCCCCACTTTGAGGGAGACGCCGGCGCTGAGATTTCATCTGATGCTCCTGGTGGGGTGGGCACGACCCCCATGGAACATGTAGAGGTAGAAGAAGTGGAGGAAGAAGATCCCGACGTCCACTTCAAACGAAAGCAGCAAGGCGGATCTCGCAGGAAGAGGGTAGTGAAGAAGCCTCGTCGCTACACTTCCGCCGTTATTGCAGAGGGTGAATCAGTCGCGATGCCTCCTCCTCCTGCTCCATTAGTCATTAAGTTATCAGTTCCGAGGCAGGCCGTTGGTAAAGCTGTTCATGACTTGAGTAAGATTAACTCTGTTCTTGCAACATATACTTATATATTTCATACAGCTTATTGTGTATTCTATGATTCAGGAACTGAGACGGTAAGAGACCTGAGAGCCGAGGCAGTAGGAGAATAGGGAGATTACTATGATCCCCTGTTTACTTATAAGGAAGGTGACGAGGTTAGCTACTTCGTCGTCTCAGAAGACTCTGAAGGTGATGCGGCCGACGTGGGTCCTTTGGGTGCTGGAACCTCAAAAGGAAGTCCCACAGCCTCTAGCTCTTTAGGGTGGACCACAGAGGCTCGGCGAGTGAAGGTGGGCCAGCCTTCCTTGTTGACTCTGCCAAAGATTTTCCCATGGAGCCTGAGGGGATGATGCCGCCGTCGAGGAAGTTTGGAGAGAAACTGCCGCCAAGACGATTGAGGCGATATCATCTTTTGGTAATGCTTTGACTTTTTGTAAGTAATTCTCTCTTGATATTGATTATCATTACTTAAACAGAGTCTTGCTGCAGGTGTTCCACCTTTGGGTGCATCGACTTCAAGAGAGCCAACCAATCTTCCTGAGAGAATCAGGGTGAAGCAAGTACTTCGACCGCGACAGACGCTGCTGAGTTGGATGCCTTGTATTACGGCTTGCCCTCTTATTAAACTGAACCGGCAAGTGGTCTTAAAGAGACCAAGGGGACAGTGGTTACAGAACCAACCTCACTTCCAACTACATCGGTAAGTGAAATGCCAGTGAATTTCGCCAGTGCTGCCTATCCTGCCAATTACGAAGCTGAAGGTGATTGCCAGTCCTACTTCTCCAACACTGATTGTTAAGCCAGCTCTCCCGGAAGTAGTCACCAGCCCTACGTCGATTGTGGCCAGTATACTGGTCTCAATGAAGACTCCTCCGAGATCACCGACGACCCCTCATATTTCTCCAATCAGTGCTCCTACCATTCCCTCTACGTTTATGTCAGTGAAACTGGTGGAAGCTTTGCCTTCGGGGGCCACTCGTTCATCGGGAGTAGTTGAAGCCAGAATGAATTTGTGGCTAAGCTAGTCAACAGCTTTTATAAGGGCTTGAAGCGATCCATTGCTTTGGTCTTGAAGGGCTCGACTACCTCGTTCTCTGCTTTGAAGGTGGTCCTCTCTCAAAGTATTGACAACATTCGAGACTTCAGAGGGGATGACAAGGCCGCCACATTGGAGCTTCTAGTGGATAGGCTTGAGAGGGATGTGGACGAATGGCGCCGTCTCAGCCATTCAGATTTGGAGTCCTCAGTTAATGAACAACTCGCATACCTCGCTGCTCAAATACATGAAGCTCATCTTGCCGCTCAAGAAGCAGCTAAGGCAATTTCTTCTGACTTGAAATCCTTGGAGACAAGGAAAGTAGAACTTGGGGATGCCATAGATGCTTCTAACAGTGCTCTTCTCGACGCTGAGGATAAGATTGAAAAGGCCAAGAAAATGATCAAGAAATCCAATCTTCTTCTGTCCAAGGCCGAACCGGTGCGTCTTGAGGAGATTGCTCGGCTGGAGCAGCTTAAAGCTCGGAATGACGAAGTCCTGCAACAAGAGCTAGCACAGAGGGCAACTTTAGTTGAAATTGAGGCTCGCTTGTCCCAGACAGCGAGTTTTAATGAGGCCGAGTTGAGGTCGCAGGCACTTATCAAGGCTGCTGAGGAGAGGAAGAATAGGTTGGCCACTCCTGAAGAACGGATTAAGTCCTATGAAGCACCCTCGTAGCTTGTAATCCGTGTATCCATGTATCCCTCTTTTGGAATCAATAAAAAGTAATTTTATTTGACTCCCCTGTTGCATTTTCAACTTGTTTTATCTTCTGAGTTTTCAATTCTTACTTTCAAGTTGTATTACAATCCTCAGAAGGAACGGAATAACGGTATAACTAAACTAATCAGCGGTGATAAACTGATAGGATTAGTTACACATTTGAGAAATGATTGGACAAAGAAATAGTCCCTACTGGACTGAAAGATGAGATTGGACATCCGTCGGTTCAGAGATGACAAACTGGACATAACCGATTAGGGCTTACCAAACTCGGGGTGTTTACTGCTCAGAGGTGACGAACTGGACATAACAGTAAGCAAAAAGGGAGACTTGGCTATATGTTGGTTCAGAGGTAATGAACTGGACATGACCGATTGAGAAGCCACCGAGCTCAAAATTTTGTCATTCAGAGGTGACGAATTGGACATGATGACAAAGAAATAGTCCCTACTGGACTGAAAGATGAGACTTGGCTATCTGTCGGTTCAGAGGTAACATGGACATAACCGATTGAGAAGCCACCGAGTTCGAAATTTTGTCATTCAGAGGTGACAAACTGGACATGATGACAAAGAAATAGTCCCTACTGGACTGAAAGATGAGACCTGGCTATCTGTCGGTTCAGAGGTAACATGGACATAACCGATTGAGAAGCCACCGAGCTCGAAATTTTATCATTCAGAGGCGACGAACAGGACATGATGACAAAGAAATAGTCCCTACTGGACTGAAAGATGAGACTTGGCTATCTGTCGGTTCAGAGGTAACATGGACATAACCGATTGAGAAGCCACCGAGCTCGAAATTTTGTCATTCAGAGGCGACGAACTGGACATGATGACAAAGAAATAGTACCTACTGGACTGAAAGATGAGACTTGGCTATCTGTCGGTTCAGAGGTAACATGGACATAACCGATTGAGAAGCCACCAAGCTCGAAATTTTGTCATTCAGAGGTGACGAACTGGACATGATGATAAAGAAATAGTCCCTACTGGACTGAAAGATGAGACTTGGCTATCTGTCGGTTCAGAGGTAACATGGACATAACCGATTGAGAAGCCACCAAGCTCGAAATTTTGTCATTCAGAGGTGACGAATTGGACATGATGACAAAGAAATAGTCCCTACTGGACTGAAAGATGAGACTTGGCTATCTGTCAGTTCAGAGGTAACATGGACATAACCGATTGAGAAGCCATCGAGCTCGAAATTTTGTCATTTAGAGGCGACGAACTGGATATGATGACAAAGAAATAGTCCCTACTGGACTGAAAGATGAGACTTGGCTATTTGTCGGTTCAGAGGTAACATGGACATAACCGATTGAGAAGCCACCCAGCTTGAAATTTTGTCATTCAAGGGTGACGAACTGGACATGATGACAAAGAAATAATTCCACTGGGGGAAATAAGACTTGATTATTAACTCCATGGGGATTTTGATATCTCCTTCGGACGTTATTTGAAAGAAATTGTCAGAGGTATATTGTTAACGTGACAACCAGAAAAGTCTACTGAGGACTTATAGACTTTGAGGGAAGTCTATCAGAAACTCGCTGGGGAGTTAGGAAATGAGTCCCATAGAAGATCATATATCAAAGAACTTTGTGGGGATTTGTAAAGCAACTTGCTAGAGGTGTGATGTTAACTTGACAAGAATTCATTTACTGTTAGAGGTGCTTGAACATAACAGTAATTTGAGTGGACCTGTCGTTCTGTTGAAGAGAAAGACAAGCGGGGTCTATTCACTGGGGATGTTGGTTTTATCTGTTGGGGAGTAGATTAGAGTCTTGCTATCAGAGGTTTAATGTTAACATGATAGGTTAGACTCGTCATTTCGCAAGAGATATGAATACCTTTATATGTGGTCTTACCATTCCATGGATGGGAATTGGTAAGTGATTTTGGAGAGGGAATCAAATGGGAACAGGTCCCTTAGGATTTTTAGCAAATCCTCAGCTATCAACGGATTTGATATGCCTTTACCAACTACCGTTTCAGTCAGGCTAGCCATGCTATTCCCCTCAGCATGATGAGTTATCGAGGACTTATGTTGGCTTAAAGGCCAACATTTTCCTCTATCCTTAACCACTAGGGGCGTTGGATTATTTTGTTACTGTATTCATAACCTTGGCTCTTCTTTGAGACAACCAGTGTTTGATCAGCTCGACACTGGTTTATGGCTATATGATCTCGTTTAGAGAATGAGAGGAGCGCTCCTTTTGCATATCTTGGATCTGAAGGTCTTGATTAGGAGTGTCATGTTAACTTGAGGAGAAGGATCCTATCAAGGATAATACTTCTTTAAGAACTTGCCGTTGATCGGCATCATGAGTAAGTCACCATCTGAAGTCATAAGGCGATATGCCCCGTTTGAATAGACTGTTTCTATCACAAACGGTCCTTCCCATTTGGGCTATCAATTTGCCTTTGATTTTGTGCATCATGATCATCGGTCGTCTGATGGCTAAAACCAAATCTCCTTTCTGAAAGATTCTTTACTTAACCTTCTTATTGAAGGCTTTTGAGATCCGGCCTTGATACAACTCAATGTGTTGCTGAGCTTGTAACCGCTTCTCATCTAGGACTTCGAGCTCTTGGAGTCGCAACCGATCGTTGTCCTCCGTTGTCATCTTAGTCATCAAAGCGACTCGTAATGACGGCATCTGAATTTCTAACGGTATGACTGCTCGCACCCGTACACCAGGGAAAAAAGGTGTATTACCTATCGGGGTCCGAACCGTGGTTCGGTAAGCCCAAAGATATTCACTAAGCTTCTCATTCTAGTCTCGCTTATTTGATGAAACAAATTTTTTGAGTAGCTTAATGATTTTATCTTATTGAATGCTTCCGCCAAGCCATTAGCGGCAGGGTTATAAGCGGTTGATGCCACATTCTGAATCCGGTACTTATCACAGAACAGATAGAATACCTGGCTTACAAATTGGGGACCGTTATCATGGATGATCCGCCTAGGGACACCAAATCGATGGATGACATGGTGTTTGATGAAATTAACCACGTTAGAAGTTTTAACTTCCAGCAGTGGTATAGCTTCTGCCCACTTTGAGAAGTAATCAGTTATTGCTAAGATAAACCAGTGACCTTTTGTTGAAGAGGGGCTAATTGGCCCTACGATGTCGATTCGCCACGCTTCAAATGCCACGAAGCAATAGTTGGATGGAGCAACTCTGGAGGCTGATGTATGAAGTCCGCATGGATTTGACATGCCTTATACCTTCGTGCATATTGGACGATATCAGCTATCATGGTTGGCCAATAATACCCAAGCATGTGCAATCGGTCCTTGAGTTTTGGACCTGGCTGATGAGCTCCGCATATGCCGTCATGCGTTTCTTGAGCACTTCCTATGCTTCTAAATTAGAAAGGCAACGCAGGAGGATACCATTGTATAAACGACGGTACAGTGTCTTTAGTGTTGGGTCATAGTAAAAACAGAGAGATCTTCGTATGATAGATGCCGCTTCTTTAGGGTCGTTTGGTAGCAAACCATGCAAAGCATAGTCGATGAGGGAAAATTGCCAATCTCTCAGTTCAAGATCCGTCGAGATGTTATAGGCCTCTTTGGTTCTCAACATATGTTTAGAGAAAACAAGGTGTCGAGTTATCACTGTAAGGTGATACTTGGTGTCGTCTGGTAAAGCTAGCATTGTTGCTAATGCAGCCAGAGCATTGGCCCTAGTGTTCGGATCGAGACACGTGACCGATGTAAAAGCCATCAAATAAATTAGCCATTTTGATGACTGCGTAATAATAAGGTACCAAATCTTCGTGACGGACCTCATATTCGCCTTTAACCTGATTGACAATCAGTAGTGTACCCCCATTTCGTGAGCGAGCTGAAGACCAATGAGTAGAGTATTGTATTCTACCACATTGTTGGAGCATGATTCTGTCAGAGAAAACGCCATAGGAAGGACATAGTTTTGCGGTACGATAAACACAACCCCTACACCGGCAATGATCTTGCCTTTAGGGCCTATTCGTGATGCTCCATCGAAGAGCATTTGCCAAACTTCATCCTCTGAAGTTATATTAGATTCGAAGACTTCATCCGGAATGTCTTCATAAAGTTTTGAGCTTTCCGGAACCGGATGAGCAGCCAAGAACTCTGCAAGTGCCTGGCCTTTAACTGCCTTCTGAGGGACAAAGATCATGTCGTACTAAGACAAAAGGAGGGCCCATTTAGCTAATCTAGAATTCAGTGATCCTGGTTTCGTCATGAGGAGACGCAAAGGATTCACCCTGGAAATGACATGTATGGTTTGGCCGACCAAATAATATCGTGTCTTCTGCATAGCAATGACAATAGCTAAGCATTCCTTCTAAATAGGGTTATGGCGAGATTTCGCCCCTATCAGAGTCCTGCTCAGATAGTAAATAGCATGTTCATGACCATTATCATCTTTTTGAGCAAGCAGATCACCGAGAGAATAATCCATAGCTTTCACATAAAGCAGGAAAGGTTTTCCTGATGTGGGAGCCACCAAGACCGGAGGCTTAATGAGGTATCTTTTGATATCCTCGTAAGCTTCTTGACAGGCTTGATCCCATACAAAAGAGACACCCTTTTTCATGAGTCAGGTGAATGGTTGACAGCGGCCTGAGAGATTTGCAATGAATCTTCTGATATAAGCCAGTCTACCTTTCAGGCCTCTAAGTTCTTTGAGATTCTTAGGTGGATGCATGTTCTGAATGCCTTTGACTTTGTCTGGGTCAAGATGAATTCCCTTTGATGTAACAATGAATCCAAGGAACTTGCCACTCGAATCCCGCAAGAAGGATTTTGTCGATTCATCTTTAGTCGATGAGCCCGCATTATGTCAAATATCGTTCTCAAGTCATGAAGATGGTCATTCTTATCGTGTCTTTTGACAGCAATGTCGTTGACATAACATTCTACTGTCTTTCGGAGATGATCCCGGAAAATCATACTTATTGCCCGCTGATAAGTCGCTCCCGCGTTCTTTAACCCGAAGGGCATCATGGTATAACAGTATACCCCAGCGGTGTCCGGAATGAAGTATGCTTCTCGTCCCCTGGATACATCTTAATTTGATTATATCCTGAGAAGCCGTCCATGAAAGACATTCTTTCGAATCCGCAGGTATTGTCAATAATGACATCGGTGATGGGCAATGGGAATTCATCTTTAGGACAGGTTGTATTAAGATCGCGGTAGTCAATACAAATCTAAAATTTTCTATTCTTCTTGAGAACGTGGACGATGTTAGCAACCCAGTCTGGATGTTGTTCCTCCCGTATGAAGCCGCATGCTATGAGTTTATGGACTTCGGCTTCAATAGCTTCCATAATGTTTGGACGAAATCGGCGTTGTTGTTGCTTGACTGACTTAGTGTCAGGCTTGATGTTCAGACGATGCATGGCTACTTGTGGATCAAGTCCGGGCATGTCTTCGTAGCTCCATGCAAAGACATCTATATAGTCCCTTAGAAGTACCATCAATTCTTCTCTTTCTGTGAGTGATAAGCTCACACTTATAAAGATGGGTTTAGGGTGATCTTGACTACCCAAGTTAACCGGAATCACCTTATCTTCAGTAGGTGATTCGCGTTGTTCGAATCGCTTTTCCTACTGGAGATCCAATTGCTGAGCCCATGGTTCCTTATCAGTAGCTTTCGCTGGCTCCAATTGGCTGCTTGAAGTCATATTAACAGTGAGTTCTTTGAACAACGTTCCCACACTGACATCTGAATCCCATTCGGAGGAAGAGGCAGAATGTGATGGGATTGGTTTGTTATCTTTGGGTCGAACCATTATTGGCGGTGTAGGTGTAACGTATCCCAACCCCTTGCGTGTGTTATTATAGTAATTTGCCAATTTCCCTCTTGGCACAGAGTTACGCAGAAAAGTACGTCTTCCTTTTTCAAAATTCAGGCCCTTCCCATGCTGCAAGTTATACCCCATTTTCCTTATCATATGCTGCGCTGATCGTGCATAATGGAAAATTTGTGGGATGTCTGAGTCTGCACTTGAATCCGCGACTGCAGACCTTCGCAGTTGGGCTTTACCAAATATTATTGATAATTTACCCTCTTTGGATGGAGGAACCACTAAAATGGATCCTTCTCTAAATTCCACGGATGTACTTGATGCACTTGGCTTATGTAAGGGCATGTGCAGAGAGCTATCCGTAACAGACCCAAATAATTCGACACTCACAGGATAATCAAAGGAAATATTGTCATTAATTATCCATTCGCCCTCATCTTCAGAAGGAGGGTAACATTGGAGATTATTAAAACATGCTATAATCGGTTCACCAACCAAAATGGCTGGCATGTCTGCTTCAGACTCTGAATCTGCTTCATTGTCACTATCATCGTTGTCAGGCAATGATTCTTTTGACGTTTCACCAACCTCTTGATATAGGAGAGCATCAGTAAAGTAATTTTTCACCCCTTTGAATGGTTGTTTCTCAGCGAAGACAGTTCATACTATTGCATCATCTTCAACATATTTGAAGCACTGGTGCAGAGTGGAGGGGACAATCCAATTAGCGTGGATCCAGGGTCTCCCTAGTAATAAGTTGTATGACGTGTCAGCGTCAATGACATAGCACGTCACCTCTGACTTCAGGCTCCTTATTCGACAACGGAGTCGAATCTTTCCGAGTGGATGACTACTCCCTGCATTAAAACCGTATATTGTTGTAGTGGTTGCAGACAACCGATGTAGTGGTATGCCAAGGAAGTAGAGGAGCCTTTTGGGGATGATGCTGAGTGCAGACCCCGGGTCAACTTGTACTCTTTCAATGCATGTCGAACCGATGTATCCGGTGTAGTACAAAGGTCGATCATGCTTGTTATCCTTGAGAAGCATATCCTCCGCTGTGAAAGTAATAGCAAGTACTTTTGATTGTACATGATGGCATTCAGGGCAAGAGGGCCGAGTGTCACCCTCAAGGATTTCTGGCATATATGTCAGGAATGATTCTGAATTAGCCAGTGCATCCCGAAGTGCTTCTCTTGTCTCTTTCGAGAGACGAAGGAGCTCGTGTATGGTGATACGAGCTGGATATTAGCCAGCTGGGCCAATATGTCAAAACGAAAGGGCATGTTAAGCCCTGGTCCTGAAGGCTTCTTCAGGACATGGTCAAACCAGATTTCTTTCTGCTTCTCTTTCCCCGTCATTGGGGATAGAGCCGGTGTGGATATTTGTACTGACGTCGTCGCTGTTGTGTCTCGTCAGTAGATTTCTCATACTGTTTTAAGTATGATTTCTGGATCGAGTACCTGTCGGCTGAGGTACATCAGCCTGCATTGTGCAAGCGTGCCTGTCTCCTTCAGAATGGCTAAGAGAAGCTGTCGTGAGACTGCCATCATCCGGCAAGATAGAGATAACATTGCAAGATTTGTCCTTTGACTTGGATTTCTTTGAATCCAATTGTTCGTCTTGGACAAGGTTTGGGTGTATCCACATGATTTCCCCTGTCTCCAATGTCAAGAGAACAAGACCCTTAATCTCTTGAGTTGTGGCTGAAGGATGCTTTACTTCTAGCCGTGGTGCAGGAATTGGAAAGGTCCCATCAGAAACTGTGACCTTTGGGGTTTTGTCGAACTCGAGGGTTCACCATGTTTACAGTGACTTTCTTTTGTTATGATTTCAGAGTCAGAACTCCGGCGTCAACTAAAGCTTGAATTTTGTCCTTGAGAAAAAAGCACTTATCAGTAGGGTGATGAACCATCCTGTGGAAGAGGCAATAGTTGGGATCGTTCGTGCGTCCCACTTCATTAGGGCGCTGAGCATCCGACAACTTCAACTTATTTCCTTTGTGGAGTAAATGGAATATTGCGACCACCTGTTCGTCTTTGAAGGAGTACTATTTCGGAGGAAACTTAGACTCCTGATTATTGAAGCCGCTCTTCTTGGCCTTCGAATGAACGTCCCCTGGCAATTCAGCGGATATAGTCTCTTTCCCTTTGGCTTGGGAAGACTGCGCTATGTCACTGTGCCCTTATTATTCATACCCCATTTGCCTTTAGGGTTAGACGGTTCGAACCTCTTAGCTGACTTTTCCGCTATCTCAGCTTGTTCGACTAGTTCCTTGTAGGTATGGGCTTTGACAGGCCCCATACGAATCTCCACTTGGTCGAGAAAGTTATGCCTGCATGTCTGCAATAGCATGGGTAATGGCATCCCTGCTGGACACATCAGAGACAAGTTTCTGAACTGTTCAATGTAGTCTCGAATTGATTCGCCCTTCCTTTGCACGGTAGAGAGGAGTTTGTCCATGGTTACCTCAGTATCATCCTCGTAGAAACGAGAAAGAAATCGAGTTTCTAGGTCAATCCAAGAATTGATAGAGCCCAGAGGAAAGCTTCGGAACCAGTCGAATGCTACCCCCTTTAGGGTGCCAATGAACAGTCTGGCCATAATAGCATCATTGTCTATAACATTACTGGTCTGAGACCGGAAGTAGTAGATGTGCTGGTTTGGCGAGCTCTTCCATCATACGTATGTAATGTCGGTGCTTTGAACTTCGGTAGGTATGGTACTGAATCCCATTCCAAAGGGTAAGGATGAACTGCCCCTACTTTCTTTAGTTCATCCCTCTGGATTAGGGATGCAATCTGAGCTTAGATGCCTTTAAGAACTTCAGCATCCATAGAAGAACCTTCCTTTGACTTCTCAGTTTTGAGTTGTTCATCGTTATGATGTTCTTCCTCATTATGATTACTCCCGGTATCATTATTATTCCGGTTAATGAGGAATTCGCGAGCATCTGTTGAATGTTGTCCAAGGCTCCTGCTGAGCCTTAGAGGTTTGCTCTTAAGCTTCCAACCGTCGACGGAGGTCATCATTACCGTTATCAGCCATATTCACCGACACTCTATCTGTTCATACCGAGCTAACTATTGCTGAAGAGGCATACCCATTATCTTCGTCCTCCTCATCAGACCATTGGAATAATCCTTTCATTGGTTCTGGTGAGGTTACTGCAGTTGAGGAGGATGGCTGCTCATAACTGTAGGGTATTGCGACCCTAGATCTGGTGTTTCAGAAGACACCTTCTTCGTGCACCAAGATTTGGCGTAAGCCCGGACTATAATTCGGATCTGGAGAGCTGAAGGGAGGAGAGTTAGCAGCATGCGGTGCTCATCTGCCCCTACGCTGCTCTCGTCCCCTTCCGATCATATTGACGGATGCAGAGGGCAGATCTGGTAGATTTCGCGATACACCTATTTTGTGATACTTCACCGGTGCTTGTACCAATAGTCGATCAAAAACTGACCGTCAGTGTGGAGGAGTGGCGAGAATTGGTCCTAACCGGCAATGGACTGAGTGGACTGTCACCAACTGACATCCCACTTGTTGACAACAGGAGGGAAAAGTCTGGAGTGATTCTGACACCCGTTTGCTTGCTAAGAATTCTCGCAAGTCGGACCCAGCCGGGCTTAAGCGACTCAATGTAGAGATTCTGATGGATTGCGCATTGATGCGTTCATGTAATTTTGACACCACCTTCTTGCTTGCAAGCTTTGGAAACGAAACGCAGGTTGATGCATTGTTCCTCTCATCACCACATAGGTGATTGGCACTAGATAGTGCTTTAGTTCTAGCATCGCGGCTAAGAACTTCGGGAGCGCCCTTAGGCGCTGAAGCTGTATAAGCACCACTATTAGCACCCAGGGATAATCCCTTAGCTTCGCCGCGAAGGGCGAACTTAACGCTTGAGGAGTCGGGGAGCGAAGCATGCTGTGGTGCTAGCTTGCTGCGAAGGTGGTTAGTACTGCTAGGTGCTTTAGCTCCAGCCTGGCGGCTGAAAACTCCGCGTGTACCCTGAGGTACTGGCGCTATGCCTACCGTGCTATCAGTAACTTTGTTCGGAAGAACGAGGTTGGCGCGAGGAGTCACTGCTCCTGCATTAGACGAAGGTATAATCGCCGTTCTAGCCTCGCGGCTGATAGCCTCGACGAAGCAGGCAGGCATCTTGCCTTTGTCTTCGCGGGATAGGCGAACCTGTGGCATAGCTACGCCTGAAGCTTCATATAGAGCTTTCTGTTTTAGACTCCATATCTGCTTTGGGAGGGGAGATTTAGGTCGCAGGGAACCTGGATAGCCACGCGCGCGGCTGAGAGGAGTTGGGAGGAGTCTCCTTCCGGTTTCTGCTCCGAAACCTTGGCCATTGAGACCTTCCTATGCTTCCGTATGTGGAGCACTGGACTACCTTCTAAGAGGAGCACTTCGAATTTTCCTTGGTTGAAATGAACGACCAGGTTTTCGAAGGAAACAGGCTTAAGATTCTGATCCTCACATTGCGACACCGTCTCCTTGTTGCGCCAGAAGACTGTAGTAGGCGTACGGAGAGCCTTATCTGTCTCAGGAGAGACTTGCTTCGAAGAATTAGCCAGAGGGGTTCCGGCTACACCGACTTCCTTGTACTCGCGCGTACGTAGGGGACTTTTGCTACCCCTAGGAAGAAGTTGTTTGAACTTCTCTTGGCCAGAGTGAATGACCGACGTCTCAGCAATAGACCCAAAGGTCTGCTCGTCGCATTGCGACGCTTGATTCTCAACAGTGGAGAACTCAGTCCCCAGCGGAGTCGCCATCTTGTTTTTCATTGATTTTGCAAAGGGGAAAACTTATAAAAAAATGTCGAGGAGCTAAATTACAAGTAATTCTCTACAATAAGAAGATTACAGGTAGATCTCCTCTGAGATTTCTGGGGAAGTGTGCAGGTAGGAATCTGATCAGTGCGCGATCACTTTATCCCTTTGACGATGCGATCGATCAGACAATCAGACTGCCGCCTGATGGGATTCCCTTCTCGCCTGGTTCGGAGAATCGGAGAACAGAAGGTCGGTAGAGCCCTCTTGTTACTTCTCGAACTGCCTCCGCTTGGAAATTCCTTCTCGCCTAGTTTCAAAAATTTCTTGAGAGGGAGATAGATCTTAGGGTATTAGCGTCCTGATTAGAGAAGTAATTCTCTGTGTTCTTGAAAGCGAAAAAGTAGATTTTCGATCTCCTCTCTATCCTTAGCCGTTTCTCCTCTCTTTTTTTCCAGCCTCTTCTCTGTAAGCCTCTGGTAGGCTATTTATAAAGAGGAATAGGGGTATAATTGCCTTGAAAATCTAAAAACAGATTGAGTCAATCTGTTTTACATCTGGAAAGTAGCCTGCCGCGAGGCTAGAGACAGCTTTCGCGAAGCTAGGAATAGCAAGTGGTGCTGATCCCTTGATCCGCTCTACTAAATGAGGGATACTCCCTTGATTCTTTTCAAATAACTGAAAGATCTCCCCTGATCTTCTCACCTGATTGGGAGAGTCAAAAGATTACGGCAAACAACTACCAAATTTGATCTCATTTAGATTTGATCTCAATTAGATTTGATCTCATTTGGGGGTTTGATCGGTCAAAGGTGACCATAAAAGACCCACAGCGGAGTCGTGGCGTTGAGCTCATGGCGGAGCTAGGAGAAGCCTCTGGCGAAGTTAAAAGAAAGCTCTTCAGCGGAGCTGGGTAAGACTTGTGGCGAAGCTTCCAGTCAGCCTTTCGCGCAACTGCGTGGGGCTTCGAGCGAAGTTAACTTTCTGCGGAGTTACTGAGCATCTCTGGGTGAAGCTGTATGTTAGCTCACAGCGAGGCTATGAAGGAGCTTCCTGCGATGCTAAGCAACTTTGGTTTCTTATGCGAGACTTATCTCGTGGGCTCGTGCGAGACTAAATGTTGAGCTAACTTAGTGTCCCTGGACCTGCTTGGGCCTTCTCATGAGCTTTTAAGGACGACCTCGGCTTACTGTCTGCTTCACTGGATCAGTAGAGTCCAAGTTGCTGATTCGTCCCCTTTGAGATAGGTGAAGAACTGGCCGTCAGCTTGTCTGCCACTTGTCTTTTGTAGATGTCAACAAGCTAGACATTGTTCAGGCCAGTTAGGAATCTTGTCTTTTTTAGAGTGTCAACAATATAAGCCCAAATTACCGATCTGTGAGGTTAGTACGTCGATAGAATAATCCAAACAAGAAAACTCTCATATATATACTCTATACGTCACTTCACCGTATCCTGAGTTCATATAACTTGAATTGTCTGCTAGACAATGAAAACATCATAAAACCGATAAACCGAATACAGGCAAAACCAGCTGTACAAGCTCGATTTTTAATTTCATTAGACAAGTATGTCGAAGGAGTAACCCAAACAAGAAAACTCTCATATATATACCTTATGCCCCATGTAACCGTAATCTAAATGTATACAACTCGACTTGCAAAATGACAGAACAAATTATTAATTAGTATCTTGTTATTATTATTATTACTCATCCTACCTATATATCTAGGTATGTGCCCTAGCGTCCCAACACACATACATCCATATATGTGTAAAGTGAGACTGTTATTGGAATCTAATGATTAGACCAATGAATTATGTTTACAGGGGGCCCCGTGCATGCCCTGGACCACAGTCCAAGGTGTTCCATTGCTAGTGTACAGAACCGGTCGCAAGGCGTACATGAAGAGAGTCTTATATTATATCCATTTAAGAATGTAACAGGAGGTAGAGAGCCAGCGCTCCCCTCGGAACACCTGGAGGCCCTTAAGTAGAACCGGAAGTTTGAATTGCGCAACATACCTAATACCATTGTAATCATATTCACCACTTGAAGTCCATTAGTTTTCCCCTTACTCGATGTAGGTTGGCTTTTTTATAGTTTATTATTATATAATTATCATATTACGGGAATAGCAAGAGCAAGACGGTTCAGAAGTTACAGGAGTAACAAGAGTACATAAGTACTAGAAATACATGTCACTGTATATAATACAGGATAGCAGGACAGGATTCCCGAAATATGATAATCACAAGTCAAGTGTTATGCATGATAAGTGATAACAAGCAAGTGACAAATAATAACAGGTAGATATCAGGTGATAACATGCAGGTGTCAGGTGTCAAGTAGTAGCATGTCAGATGGTAAGCACAGCAGATATCACTATTGTGTAGCAAAAAATAGAAAAACAGTACCGATACAGGGGATCAGTATGAAATACAGGAAAAAGGTTACATGAGATCAGTACGAATACAGGAAAACAATACAGTTTTGAAAAACAATATAAGTAAAGATTTCAAACTCTTCAAAACCATCAGAAAAGAATAATAGTTAATTTATCAAACAGGCAAGCGGGCAAGTAATCAAACATTCAAGCAAAGCTATGCAAGGCTAGAGCAAAGCTAACGTTCACGTTCGGCGTGATTATCGCTCATGGTATGGCTAACGCACGTGTGTGATGGCAGGCGAGCCGCTCCGCCTCACTCGTGACGAAGCTGTGCTCAGGGCGTAATTACGCTCGGATGGAGTTAGCGGTAAAGCGCTGAGCGCTAGGTCCGTCTACCAGGCGTAGCTAAGAGACTTGACGGTCTAAGCAGACTCCTCTTTCAAGGAAGTGAGCGAGAGCCCAAAGGGCTAATAGCCTGAAGGCAGAGTAAGTACCTGCAGAGGTGGTAGTATCAAACAAACGCATGTAACAGATAACAACTGAGCTATCGGTATAGTGGTGAAGGCCGGAGGCTGAGCAAGACAGGAATGAAGTGATAGACAAGCGAACAATCAAGCAGAGCTAAATAAGCTGGAGTGAAGCTAGCGCACAGCGCTAAATGTCATCACGCTTGGCGTAGTTACGGTTTGTGGCGAAGCCACGATAAGGTACAACTATCATTCATTGCGTAATTACACTCGAACAGAATTAGCGATAAAACGCGGGGCGCTAGACTCGTCTACCAGGCGGGGCTAAAAGACCTGACGGTCTGAACGCACTCCCTCTTTCGAGGAAGTGGGCATAAGAGAGACCATAAGGTCTAATAGGGCCAGAGGGCCAAGTAGGTACCTATATAAAAATATTAGTACCATACAACATGAAAATACACCTAAAAGGGGTGAATAGGTGTAATGCTAATCAAATGGGGAATAACAACAATTTATGCTAAATGATGCAAACCATTCACGATGCAAACCAGTTACTCAAAACAAGAAGTGAAGCCAAATTTCCTGTGAAGACTCAAGAAGTTCTCTAATGTTCCTCTAGACTATGAGTTGAAGTGCTCAATTACCCTCTTGTTGAGATTAGTAAAGACCAACAAATGAGAATGATGAATGTAATGTAATGATGAATGCAATACAAGTAATAAATAGAATGTGCAAGTGAGGCAACAACACAAGTGTAATAAATGTAAAGAGATAGAGATCAAGAGATAAGCAATCACAAATACAAGGAATTTGTTTTGAGGTTCAAGCTATCGCTCTATGTCCCCGCCTTCACCATGAAGGATTTTACTATCCACAATAGGATCTTCCACAAAGGGACCTTGCAATAAGGAATTACAATGGTTTACACAAGATCGGAGTACACAATTTCAACACTCAATCCTCTACACAAGAGGTAGCATAAAGCAATGAGGTTTACAAAGCTCTTGGCGACTACTAGGTTACAAACACTCTCTTCTTTACAACTTCCTATAAAGTAAATATAAATTGAAGCTCAAGGAGTTTGTGAGAGTAAAAATTCAGTTGAAAGAATTTAAGAGCTGAAAAACCTATTGAAATAGCTTTGGAAATGATAAAAAACTTTTCCCTTTGGAGTAAATTTGATTTTCAATGTATTTCTCAAAAAACTTATTGACTAAATCCAATCCCAATGACCCATATATATAGGCAATAGATAAACACTATTAGTTTAGCTTACCAGGTCATTAGGGGTGTGATTTGACCTAAAGAAAGAAAAAATGTCCGTTCAAAAAATCAGAAAAAGACAGATTTTGAAAACTAGTCGTTATGGGCTTTTGATAGAACTTCGGACAACCAGTCGGTCGACCGACAATTCATTTCTGAACTAGCCGTTTGGCTCAGTCGACCGCCCGGTCGACCAGACTCTGTTAAAAAAACATTGCACATAATAGTCGGTCGGTCGACCCCCAAAAGTATCTCGTGTTGAGCTAGTCGGTCGACTGCTGGGGTTAGCGGTTGACCGGTCGGTCGACCGACAAGTATGCACAACCCCAGCCAGAGGATCGGTCGGCTGCTCGGTCGATCGTCTTGGCCTATAATAGGCTAGGTCAACCAGTTGGTCAACCGACCTAGGCCAAAAGACATTTTTCTGACTTTTTTTAAATAGAAAATTATTTTTGAAATATTTTGTATTAGTTTTAAAAAGAAATAGCAATGTATAGGCAATGAAATACATGTTCTAAATAGGATATAAAATTTTAGAAAAATTGAAAAAATGAATCAAGTACCTAACATGCAAAATACCAATACGGGGAAACTTGTAGTTTGAAAATGTGTATTTTTGTGTGTGTGATTTCTTGATCATCAAATCTATATTCTACACTTTAAACATACTATTTTCTTATAAGGCTAAATACAATTACAAGAATCTTCAAGTGGGCTTCTCTAATAGCGACAAGCGCGTTTGAGCTTCAATCCCTTTTTGAATAGTCTTGAGTCTTCATATATCTTCCTTTTGAGGAAGAAAACTTCTTGAATCCTCTTGAACCCTGAAACACACTTAAACACTTAAGCTTGTTTAGTACTAAATAATTACATACATTTTGTTATCATCAAAATAAGAAACCGGTGATTGTAACATTGGGCCAACAATCTCTCCTTTTTTGATGATGACAAAAAATATGAGTTATTTAAAATAAATGATAGGAAAGAACTTGAAAAAGCTCCCCCTCAAGTTATGCTATCTATCAAGTACAAGAAATGATTATGACTACAAATAGATTTGTCAATGAAAGTAAGTCACATAAATGTATATATGAAGAATATATCAATTTAGAATAATATACATAAATAGCCTACCATTCTTCCATATCTCCTTCCTCCAAAAACATTATGCAATGAATACAAATAATGAATCATAGCATTGCATATGAGCATGGCACTGAAAATGAATATACATAAAGTTCATGATATACTAAAACAAGAAACTATATCAAAGTAAGAAACTCAAAAAAGCCAACTATCAAATATCAAAAACATATCATAACTATTAAATATCCAAAATATATCATAACTCAAATACCTTTCCCCCTTTTTGTCATGCATCAAAAAGGAGGATACCAATAAAAACACATGTATATCAATTGAAAATATATGAAACTATATGAAATAAATATGAAGCAATTTCAAAACTCATGAATTCATAACGCAAATATTTAACTCACCACAAATGAATGAAAATCTATTATAATCTAGTGGTTTAGTAAAAATGTCCGCAAGTTGAAAATCGGTGGAAACATAATCAATTTCAATATCTCCTTTCTCATAGTGATCTCTAAGAAAGTGATATCGAATCTCTATGTGTTTGGCCTTACTATGTTGATTTACATTCTTGGTCATATGAATAGTACCAGTGTTATCACAAAATATTTTGATATGATCATAATGTGAATTATACTCAAGGAGAGTATATTTCATCGAAAGGACTTGTGAACAACAAGCCCCGACTGCAACATACTCCGCCTCGATAGTTGAGAGGGTTATGAAATTTTATTTCTTGGAAGACCATGAAATAAGGAAATTTTCTCGAAATTGACAAGTTCCACTAGTGCTCCATCTATCCACTCTACAACCGGTATAATTGGCATACAAAAAACTCATCATTGAAAATTGTCCGATTTTCGGATACGACAAGCCCATTCCAATGGTGCCTTTAAAATATTTAATAATGTGTTTTACTGCAATCAAGTGGGGACTCTTTAGGATAATATTGAAATCTAGCACATAAACAAACACTAAACATAATATCCAGCCTACCAGCCATCAAGTAAAGTAAATTACCAATCATACTTTTATAGAGTTTAATATCATCATTCTTATCTTGTTCATCTTTGTCAAGCTTTGTTGTCATGGGAGTCTTGCTTGTCTTTACATCTTCAAACCCAACTTTCTTGATAAGCTCTCTTGTGTATTGGCTTGGTTTATGAAAATCTCATCACTCCTTTACTTGATTTAGAGTCCAAGAAAGTAGTTGAGCTCTCTCATCATAGACATTTCGAACTCTTTTTTCATGCATGATTAAAATCCTTACAAAAGCACTTCATTAGTAGATCCAAAAATAATATCATCAACATAAATTTGCATAATAGGATATCACAATCTATATGCTTCATAAACAATGCAGTGTCAACTTTGCCTTTTACAAAATTATTTGAAACAAGAAAGTAGAAAGTCTTTCACACCAAGCTCTTGGAGCTTATTTTAAACCATATAAAACCTTTTCAAGCTTAAAAATAAAATCTGGATGTGTAGGATCAACAAACCCAGGGGGTTGTTCAACATACACCTCTCTTCGATAAAACCATTAAAAAATGCACTTTTAACATCTATTTGAAAAAAAACTTGAAATCTTTAAATGAAGCAAAAGCAAGTGTCATCTGTATGGCTTCAAGCCGTACTACGGGTGCAAAGGTTTTCTCAAAATCAATACCTTCGATTTGGAACCTTGGGCCACTAACCTAGCTTTATTCCTAATAACAATTTCTGACTCAACCAACTTATTCCAAAAATCCATTTAGTTTAAATGATTGGTCTATGGAGTGTAGGAACAAGGTGCTAAACTTGATTGTGCTCAAATTGATTAAGCTCTTCTTGCATAGCAAGCAACTAATATGAGTCGCCTTCGGCTTCGAGAATGTTCTTGGGCTCAATATGTGAAATGAATACAAAATGGCCACAAATATCATAGAGTTTGGAGCGAATAATTACCCCCTTTGATACATCACCTATGATAAGGTTCTTGGGATGATTTGTAGCATATCTCCAATCCTTTGAAAATAGTTGTGTTGGCTCTACTTCAATATCTTGAACTTCACCATGTTCATCATCCTTTAGCTTATTGATTGAAAGTGAAAGCAGTGAGAATTACCGTCTAGCTTTGGGCTAACGGGTCGTGTCCATGAGGTGGAATGCGATGAAAACTTTTTGATATTTTTGTTTAAAAAGAAAAGAATGGTGTCGGTGTTTTTTCTATATTAAAAAAGAGAATGGACAGTGAGGAAGTTATTAAAAGAAAAATTGAAAACTTAGAGAAGGCTTTGGAAAAGATGATCTTTAAAAGGCTTGAAGATTGATTTGTTGTTTTTAATATATGAAAAAGATCTGGGCTCACTATCTTACCACTCAATGATATGTTCTTCTCTTGAAATTTTCAGCGCCTGAACTTGATCATAGGAAAATACTTAAGCTTGAGTTTCGAAAGTATTAAGCAAAGCAAATAAGATTGTTTGAAAAAATTGATTCTTTTTCTTAAGATCATCTTGAACTGAATGTTAAATCATCAAGTACTCTTCAAGTATGAAATAAAAACAAGTTCAAGTGATGTTTTAGAAAATAGAAGTTTAGAAATCCAAACCCATCCTCACGTGCCTTCAAGAACATTTCTAATAAAGGAAGGCTTAGATTAAGGCATACATATGATTCTGTTGGGTTCTTTACATCAAAACCATTCAAAACAAGAAGGATCGAAAAGAGAGATGATAGTGAGCCCAGAAAAATGAATTTAGCTACTCATGATTAAAGTAAAATAAGACATGTAAATAAAATAACACATACCCGTGAATTGGAGAAGAAGAGAAGCCATGAACCTTTATTGATGTCACTTCAACTTCAGATTACAATCACTCTTTTCTTCTCTCTCACTTGTATCTGGATTGAACTATGAATTAAAAAATAGAGATACACTTCTCAGTACTATCTAACAAAGAACCTAAATCCTAAAAATAAAGAGAAAAACTTAATCTAATTTCCTGTCCCTTCTTCTCTGAAAAATGCAGTATTTATAGGCAAAAACTAAACAGGGGAGAGCGTACGAAGATAGGGGAAGCAAACGCTCCCCCAACAGTCTCAACAAAGCCGCGAAAACGTGGCTATGGCTGCGTTTTCATAGCCTGGGTGTGGCCAGGTGGCCACACTTGGGGGTACAATTCCCAGTTTAGTGATTTTTCTTTATTTGGTCTGAATTTTTCATTTCCGCTCCTGGATTTGACGAAATTGCCTTTGATCTTTGGCTTTAGCCAATTGATTTGGGAAGATTTATTTTAACCAGTTTTCAACTTCTCTGATTTGCCATGATCTGCCCTGATTTTCTGATTTTGAATTAATTCTGAATTAAATCAGAATTTTTATGGGCTTTTGGGCTCATTTCTCTTCCCTTTCCTTTAGCAATGGGCCAGTATTTTATAAAGAAGAATATAAGACTAAATACATAATTTATTAGATAATAATTATGGAAATGTGACATTATATATGCAATATATGTAACCAATCACACCCCCACACTTATCTTTTGCTCACTGTAACGCCCCGATCCCGGCGATACGAGGACGTCACTGCAACGTATATACGTAGGTCAGAATTACCCTCCCGTATATACGCTAAGCATCAGTACAGACAAGAATCAGAGTACGGAAGCATGTGGTGCATTATACATTCCAACACATATAGTACAATTACACAGTTATCATCAGAGTGATTACAATATTACATGAATATCATATCACTAATATGCGCAAATGCGAGAGAACAAAGGAATATACATGTATGGACAGCATAAAAGATACATGTATATGAACAGTACGAAAGAGTGCTCACGAGGTAACTGGAGAGACCACGCTACCGCTGCGCTACTCTGATAAATAAACAGGGGGAAACCCTCACGCTCCAAGCTCCATGACCTGGACATGAGAATCCAGGGGAGTCAGTGAAACTCCCCAGGCGAGTATGATACAATGCCAGGTGGCGAGCCAGGGTAAGCACAAGTGAGAAACTCAGAAGACAGGAGGGTTAGAACATAATAAAGTATATATATAAGAACAGGTATGACATAACTATCGCAAAACCGGAAATACAAGGTAAAGCTGATTACAAGCAAAAGTGATTGTATATACTTAGGTCACGGTCCCATGAGACTAGTACATCGAAGGAATAATCCAAACAAGGAAACCCTCATCTATATACCTCTATCTCATGCCACAGTAATCCAAGCATATAGAATCAGAGTTGCAAATCATACTATAATCATAACGAGAATACAAAACAAGATGACATGAATCATAATGAGAAAGACATAATCCAATAACCGGAATCATCACTGGGATCACGACAAGTAAATAATAGTCATAACAGGAACTAAGACAGGAATCATAGCTGGTACACATAACGGTAATTATAACAGAGAACACAACTGACATCTATTATTATTATTACTCGCCTAACCCATATATCTAGGTATGTGTTTCGGTATCGATCCCAACTCACATACATCCATATATAAGCTATTCGAGGTTTGTTAACGGAAGTAGATGGAGAACTGATATCGCTTCTTATAGTGCTTCACATGTCCACATACACCGGGGACCAGTTTAGTGGTCCAACGGTGTATGTGGACATGTGAAGCACTATAAGAAGCGATATCAGTTCTCCATCTACTTCCGTTAACAAATCTCGAATAGCTTATATATGGATGTATGTGAGTTGGGATCGATACCGAAACACATACCTAGATATATGGGTTAGGCGAGTAATAATAATAATAGATGTCAGTTGTGTTCTCTGTTATAATTACCGTTATGTGTACCAGCTATGATTCCTGTCTTAGTTCCTGTTATGACTATTATTTACTTGTCGTGATCCCAGTGATGATTCCGGTTATTGGATTATGTCTTTCTCATTATGATTCATGTCATCTTGTTTTGTATTCTCGTTATGATTATAGTATGATTTGCAACTCTGATTCTATATGCTTGGATTACTGTGGCATGAGATAGAGGTATATAGATGAGGGTTTCCTTGTTTGGATTATTCCTTCGATGTACTAGTCTCATGGGACCGTGACCTAAGTATATACAATCACTTTTGCTTGTAATCAGCTTTACCTTGTATTTCCGGTTTTGCGATAGTTATGTCATACCTGTTCTTATATATATACTTTATTATGTTCTAACCCTCCTGTCTTCTGAGTTTCTCACTTGTGCTTACCCTGGCTCGCCACCTGGCATTGTATCATACTCGCCTGGGGAGTTTCACTGACTCCCCTGGATTCTCATGTCCAGGTCATGGAGCTTGGAGCGTGAGGGTTTCCCCCTGTTTATTGATCAGAGTAGCGCAGCGGTAGCGTGGTCTCTCCAGTTACCTCGTGAGCACTCTTTCGTACTGTTCATATACATGTATCTTTTATGCTGTCCATACATGTATATTCCTTTGTTCTCTCGCATTTGCGCATATTAGTGATATGATATTCATGTAATATTGTAATCACTCTGATGATAACTGTGTAATTGTACTATATGTGCACCACATGCTTCCGTACTCTGATTCTTGTCTGTACTGATGCTTAGCGTATATACGGGAGGGTAATTCTGACCTACGTATATACGTTGCAGTGACGTCCTCGTATCGCCGGGATCGGGGCGTTACAGGTTGGTATCAGAGCTTAGGCTCTAAACCTCTTCAGTACGTCCAGAAGGCAAATCAATGGTAAAGAGATTTGCAACTGGAATACATGAGTCTTGGTTATACATTCCAACTGCAAGTGCAGAGTTATCTATTTCTTGACTATCTTTCCTTTGATTTCAAATCCCTCCCTGACTATCTTTCCTTTGATTTCAAATCCCTCCTTGACTATCTTTTCCTTGGATTCCTGATCTCTCCTATCCTTTCCCCGTTTTGGTTTTATGTTTTGGTTTTATGAAGCCTTATACTATCTTAAGATATGACTAGACTAGAGAGGTAGTGGCTGGTTCAGAATGAAGCTCTTATGTGATCTCTTCGGCCAACTTGATGAAGCTTGGTATTCTCCAGATCGATCTTGATCTGGCTATATTTCAGAAGACAGCAGTCGGTATTCGGGATTCTTAATTATCGGTCCTCTTTATTATGCTCAGGATTTTCGGGGTTTTCTTTATTACACAGCCACGACCTCATCAGTATTATTCGGCATTATTCTAAAGATTTATTACACAGCCACGACAGCATCAGCCGAAAATGCAGAGTATGATTATTATTCAGTTGACTTGAGAGCCCTACCTATAGTGCTTCATATCTTAATTAGTATAATTCCAGCCTTTGTCCCCTTTGTATTCAATTTGCCCCTTAACGAAATTGCGAGGACGCAATTTTTGTAAGGTGGGTGGATTGTAATACCCCGTTTCCGGAATACGTACTTAGTTGCGTATTCAGATTTTCAGTCGTATTTTTTCAATTTGTTTCCTGTATTTATTCTGTATGATGAATTCCTTATATGATTGTTTTTGTTTTGGATTTGGATTCGTGGACACGGAGTCAGCCCTAGTCTGAACCGAAGGACCCGATCCTAGTATATTACCCGATTTGGCCTTCCCGGTGTTTAGATTTGACCGATTTCAGTTCCAAATATTATTTTCCAATATTTTAGATTTTATATGATTTTCTGGAATTTTCTTGGATTAAAAGGAATTTCTTAAAAATTCGGTGTCGGCCAGTACCGCTGACCGATTCCCGGATTTTTATTTTACAAACGGCTTGGAATTTCATGATGATTCTTTAGACTTTATTTCTTAGAATCATATTTTCTACCTACGTTCTTTTTCTGAGGATTTTATGATTTTATGAAAATTCCAACGGAGTCGGTAGATAACTGGTTCCGGGATTTTTAGTTTCAAAACTATACAGTATATCTTCGAACGGATTTCACTATTGGTCTTTATATGTTATTCTTGATTTTTGGTAAAATTTCCAGATCATTCCGAGATACTTGAATTTCGGGCATTTTTCCAATTATCGCATATTCCAATTTCCACCTTGTCATGCCACCTCATTTCCCACTCACCCTCTCACCTAACCCCACTCACTCTCTCTCCTTCCCATGGCCGGCCAAGTGGCCACTCTAGGGACACCTCACCTCCCTTTTTGCAAGAAAGCCCCTTGCATCTATCCTATTTGCATCTCCTTTGCAAAATCCCCAACCTATATAATCCTTTCCATTTGCAAATCACCCTTTTTCTCTTCCCCTTCAACAAGAGAGCTCCTCCAAAATTCCCTCATCTCCTCCACAACCCTAGCACCAAGAAACCCTAATCTCTTCTCCTCCATCTCCTCCTCCAACCACAAGAGTTCATCTAGGGCATCAAGGGCATCACCTCCAACCTCCAAGGCAACTCCAAGTTCAACCTCCTCCACCTCAAGCTTCAACAACCACTCATGGGTTGAAGCCACCATCTTCTTCTTGGATCAAGCTCCAAACCCAACCCATCCAAGTGAGTACCTCACTCACCAAGACCTAGTTAACACTCCATATGATTAAGGTAGAGATCCTTGTACACTTGCACACTAAAAATCCTATTTTTAGGTCATCATACTCAAATCTAACCTTCTCATGTAAGCATATTGCTCACCAAGACTTGTGTTAGTAAATCAGGTCCCCTAATGTCATAAAAAACCCCATTTTTGCCATCAAGAACAACCCCTAAGTTCAGTTCTGTAAACTGCTCCCCGACCAGTATTAGTCGACTTGACCTAGAACCTAGTCGACTAGAACACTTAGCTGAAACCTAGTTTTTCTGGAAAACACAGTATTAGTCGACTTACCCCGAATATTAGTCGACTGATCAACTCTCTGGAAAACCTATATTAGTCGACTCCTGAATTCACCTAGTCGACTAGCCCTCCTTGGACCAGAAACCAACTCTCGGCCCAGTCGACTTAAGCCTATTTTATTAGTCGACTTGAACACCTTAGTCGACTAGCCATTTTGCCTTAGTCGACTAATGTTTCCTGGAACAGTGACCCCAATTCTCTTTATCCCAGACTTAGTCGACTTGCGTACCTGTTAGTCGACTTGAAACCTATATTAGTCGACTAGTCCCTTGACCCTAGTCGACTAACTCTTCCTGAAACAGAAAACCAAACTCTCTGGATCACAGTATTAGTCGACTACCCCATATTCCTAGTCGACTAACTCCACTATTAGTCGACTACTCTTCCACCCTAGTCGACTAACCTTGCCTATCAGTTATAGTTGATTTCCTTCTTGACCATGAACCTTATCCTCTAGACTTATATCACATATAGGTATCACTTGACTTGTCACCAGACAAACATCACTTACCCTACTTTCTTTCTCACTTCTCTTCACTCTACATGTTTATATCACAGGTTATGGCGCATCCCGAACTTCAGTGGATTCCGGATATTTCGGCGTTTTGGTGATTTGGGCGAGTATTCTTACTCGCTACCTTCTTGCATTCTTATTTCATTTATTTGCTTCATGTTTTCATATACTTTATTCCATATATCTTTTACTGTTTACATACTATGCGTGGCAGACCCTTCGTGGTCGTTGTATTCTTGGTTCCTGATATGTCATCACTCGCCATGCTATTATTCCAGACCTGTCAATTTCATGTTTCCTTTTAACCCATGTATATCACATGACACCTAGTATGTTATCACCTGACCAACTGACATGCCGCTACCTTGCCAGACCCTATAGTTATGTCATGATTGACCCGGCCCATTCTACATTTCTTTGTTATGTTTTATTGCTTGCTAGACATCACCACTTTGTCATGCTATCCCTTAACCGAGCATGATACACTTGACTTTACGATTATCTTATTTACGGGAATCCTACCTTGTTTTATGGAACTAAGTGCCACACCGTCCAATGGTGGGGGCCACCTCTAGAATCCACTCCCTCAGAACAAAGTGTCACATGGAACAAAGTGCCACACCACACGGTGGGGGCCACCTCTTGAATCCATGGGGGCCACCTCTTGAGTCTGTAGGGTTACTACTGTCATGTTCATTTATTCCCGTAAACTGATAATCTTTAATAAGCTACAACTTATATGGGGTATGGGTGGAAGTGATGGATGCCGGAATGATACCTTGCTTATAGTGAGGGAAGTATATGGGGGACATTGAGCCTCCAAGCCGGTCCCAGGTGGTGGGAACCGTTGGACCACCAAATTGGTCCCCGGTGTATGTGAACTATTACCGAGCCTGTTAGCCGGTCCCAGGCGGTGGGAACCGTTGGACCACTAAACTGGTCCCCGGTGTATGTGGACATGTGAAGCACTATAAGAAGCGATATCAGTTCTCCATCTACTTCCGTTAACAAACCTCGAATAGCTTATATATGGATGTATGTGAGTTGGGATCGATACCGAAACACATACCTAGATATATGGGTTAGGCGAGTAATAATAATAATAGATGTCAGTTGTGTTCTCTGTTATAATTACCGTTATGTGTACCAGCTATGATTCCTGTCTTAGTTCCTGTTATGACTATTATTTACTTGTCGTGATCCCAGTGATGATTCCGGTTATTGGATTATGTCTTTCTCATTATGATTCATGTCATCTTGTTTTGTATTCTCGTTATGATTATAGTATGATTTGCAACTCTGATTCTATATGCTTGGATTACTGTGGCATGAGATAGAGGTATATAGATGAGGGTTTCCTTGTTTGGATTATTCCTTCGATGTACTAGTCTCATGGGACCGTGACCTAAGTATATACAATCACTTTTGCTTGTAATCAGCTTTACCTTGTATTTCCGGTTTTGCGATAGTTATGTCATACCTGTTCTTATATATATACTTTATTATGTTCTAACCCTCCTGTCTTCTGAGTTTCTCACTTGTGCTTACCCTGGCTCGCCACCTGGCATTGTATCATACTCGCCTGGGGAGTTTCACTGACTCCCCTGGATTCTCATGTCCAGGTCATGGAGCTTGGAGCGTGAGGGTTTCCCCCTGTTTATTGATCAGAGTAGCGCAGCGGTAGCGTGGTCTCTCCAGTTACCTCGTGAGCACTCTTTCGTACTGTTCATATACATGTATCTTTTATGCTGTCCATACATGTATATTCCTTTGTTCTCTCGCATTTGCGCATATTAGTGATATGATATTCATGTAATATTGTAATCACTCTGATGATAACTGTGTAATTGTACTATATGTGTTGGAATGTATAATGCACCACATGCTTCCGTACTCTGATTCTTGTCTGTACTGATGCTTAGCGTATATACGGGAGGGTAATTCTGACCTACGTATATACGTTGCAGTGACGTCCCCGTATCGCCGGGATCGGGGCGTTACACTCACCCTCGAGCAAAACATAAAAACTAATCTTAAGAAAATATTTTGACCACTTTCATAGGTTACTCGATTGCACTGAGCATGTGCAACAAGCCATTAAACCTCTAGGTTATCCCTAGAGACAAGTTTTGTCTCGTGAGAGTTTTCAGTGGATTGCACCCACAAAATTCATAAAGAAAGAGAAAAAATTGTTAGTATTTTCGAAAAGCATTTTAAAAAGAAAGAAAATATTTGAGGTATTGTTGTAAGAGTTAAAGTAATCTATAAGTTATAGAAAAATTGAAGTTTTCATTCCTAAACTTAGTCTCTATTAAAAAATATATCATCAATCAAAGTAAGGAGTCAAATTGTATTTCTCATCTAGTCTATTACTTTATCCTAATTCATATGCACTTTCGTGACCGTGAAGTTTTGACTAAGGGTTCTTTAACATTAACTCTTATGCCTTATTTTTTTAATTTTTGGTGATATTATTCCTTAATTCCATTAGACTTTCTAATATGCCCATGTAACGAGCCTTTAGTCGGTGACACCCAAACTGGAAAGTCTTAGGGCACCAGGTGAGAAAACACCCCTAAGGGCTTAAACACTCGAGCAAATAAGGCCACGAAACCAAAGATTTTTATTTATAAAATGTACCCCTTTTAGGCGTGAATACTTGTACTTCATGAGGTATAAATACCCAGCTTAATCAGAGGATTTATATTTATATATATATTCAAAATTATCTAATCATCTTTTGGATAAATACCAAGGCTTGCTTAGGCCAAAGCACCTAGTTAATCAATAATTAGATTTATATATTTTTCATAGATATATATATGTATATATATTATTTTTTTTATAAGGCATAAGAATCTTTGTTTTTGAACCCTAAGTGTATAAAGTGTGCATATTTCTTCAAGATAAAGATCAAGACTAAATTACTTTCCCTAATTTTCTTCCTAACCCTGAAAATCAAACAAGTCATCTTATTTTGACCAAGTATAAGAAATCCTAATTATAATTTTCCTATTCCTTAAAATTGACTTAATTTCTTACAAAAAAATATATCAAAATATTGTTCTTTTCTTTCAAAAAGTTATTTTGTTTTTTTGTTATATATATATATATATATATATATATATATATATATATATATATATTATAGTTATATTAGTCATGTTAGAGCCCTCCCCCATGCTTATCTCATGCATTGTCCCCAACGTATGAAAGAAATGTATAGATGCATGAAATGGAATATAAAAGAGGAAAGTTACTGATACACTGGGTCGAAAAGATCCATAGCCGTTTCATTTACCGGCACCGATTCCAAGAACGACTTAAGGCGTTGACCATTTACCTAAAAGTCGTTTCCATTCTTGGTGTCATTGATCTCTACAGCACCGTGTGGAAACACAGTTTTTACAACGAATGACCTAGTCCATCTTGATTTTAGTTTTTCTGAAAAAAGATGAAACGTAGAATTATAGAGTAAGACTTTTTGCCAAGGACAAATGCTTTCCTTATGATATGTTTATCATGAAAAATCTTAACTCTATCTTTAATAATCTTAGCATTTTCATAGGCCTCATTTCTCAACTCCTCTAATTCAGAAATTTGTAATTTCCTAAGGTCACCGGCCTTAGTTAAGTCGAAATTAGTTGCTTGATTGCCCATAAGGCCCGGTGCTCTAACTCAACGGGTAGGTGGCAAGCCTTCCTAAAGACTAACATATAAGGAGACATCCCTAGAATCATCTTGAAAGCGGTCCTATAGGCCCATGGGGCATCTACAAGTTTGGTGGACCAATCTTTTCGGTTTTGATTCACTGTCTTCTCCAAAATAAGCTTGATTTGTCTATTAAAAACCTCAACCTGCCCACTGGTCTGATGATGATAAGATGTGGACAACTTGTGAGTTATGATATACTTTCGCATTAGAGCTTCAAAGGATCTATTGCAAAAGTGAGTACCATTATTGCTGATGATAGGGGTTCCGAAGCGTGTTTTCTTTTAAAAACTTTGTGACAACTTTGTTATCATTAGTTTTACTTGGAATGGCTTCTACCCACTTGGACACATAGTCCACAGTAACCAATATGTATTGGTTTCCAAATGAATGAGGAAATGGACCTATAAAGTCGATGCCCTAAACATCAAAGAGTTCTATTTTTAGAATTGGGTGGTGGGGCATTATATCTCGTTTCGAGATCCTTCCTACCATTTGGCATCTAGGGCACGTCTTGCAAAATTTATAAGCATCTTTGAACAAAGTAGGCCAATAGAACCCACTTTGCAACACCTTTTCAGCAGTCTTGAGGGGACCAAAGTGTCTGCCGCATGCAAGTTCGTGACAGAAGGATAAAACACTCTTAATCTCTTCATCGGGAATGCATCTCCTAATAATTTGGTCAGAACAGTACTTAAAAAGATACGGTTCCTCTCGAAAGAAATACCGAACTTAAGATAAGAACCGATATATATCATTTTTAGACCAATGAGATGGAGTTTGGTTTGTGACTAAGTAATTCACTATATCAGCAAACCAAGGTTCCCTAAAGACGGCTAAGAGTTTTCATCAGGAAAGTCATCATTTATGGGCAATTCGTTGCATGGAGAGTTTGGGATACACGAGAGATGGTCAGAAACAACATTTTCTATGTCTTTCTTATCTCGAAGCTCAAAATCGAATTCTTGAAGAAGGAGGATCTAACAAATAAGTCGGGCCTTGGCATTCTTCTTCATCATGAGGTACCTAAGCGCAGAATGATCAGTGAAAATTATGGTTTTGGACCCTAGTAGGTAGGGACGAAATTTCTCTAAGGCAAATACTACTGCTAAGAATTCCTTCTCAATAGTAGTGTAGTTCATTTGAGCATCGTTGAGAGTCCTACTAGAGTAGTAAATGACGTGCTGCTTGTTATCAATGCGCTGTCCTAGAACAGCGCCTATTACAAAATCAGAAGCGTCGCACATGATTTCGAACGGCTTAAACTAATCCGGTGCAGATATGATTGGTGCAGAAATAAGCTCTTTCTTTAACTTCTCCCAAGAATTTATGCATTCATCATCAAAAGTGAAAGACACGTTCTTAACTAACAGATTAGTCAAGGGTCTAGTAATCTTACTGAAATGCTTGATAAATCTTTAGTAGAAACCGGCGTGTCCTAAGAAGGATCGAATATCTTTCACGCATTTGGGCATGAGGAGCTTAGCAAAAACCTCAATCTTGGCTCTATCCACTTCAATTTCTTTATTAGAGATTTTATGACCCAAGACAATTCCATGTCTTACCATGAATGGTATTTCTCCCAATTAAGTGTCAGATTTTTCTCAGCACAACGTTGGAGGATGAGTTCTAAATGGTGAAGATATTGAGTGAAAGAATCTCCATAGATGGAGAAATTATCCATGAAGATTTCTAAGGATCGTTCTACCATATCAGAGAAAAGACTTAACACGCAACGTTGAAACGTTGCTGGGACATTGCACAAGCCGAAAGGCATTCGACGATGAGCAAATGTCCCAAATGGACATGTGAACTAGTCTTTTCTTGGTCCTCAGGAGCAATAAGAATCTGATTATATCCTAAGTAACCATCTAAGAAACAGTAATACTTGCGACCAACCAAACGTTCAAGCATTTGATCAATGAAGGGGAGCGAGAAATGGTCCTTACGAGTTGTCGCATTAAGCTTCCTATAGTCAATGCAAACTCAAATTTTCGTGGGAAGTAGAGTTTGGACCAACTCTTTGTTCTCATTTTCTATCACGGTAAAATCAGATTTCTTTGGAACCGTGCGGACAGGAGTGACCCATTGGTTATCCGAAATGGGATAGATTATCCTATTATCTAAGAGTTTCACAATTTCAGCATGAACAGCCTTTTGCATTATAAGGTTTAACCTACGCTCTCGTTTTGGTGTCGCGTCTTCATTGAGATGAATGCAATGTTGAACTATGGTTAGACTCAATCCCTTTATGTCAGTCATAGTTCAACCAATGGCTTCCCTATGTTTTCTCAGAATAGCTTTAAGATTCTCTTCTTGCTTGTCATTTAAATGGGAGGTAATAATGATAGGAAAGATCTCTTGTTCACCTAGATAGACGTACTTGAGATGCGCAGGTAAGGCTTTTAATTCTAAGGAAGAGGAAGGCTCACTGGAAGGATGAGTCAAATTTATTGGCTCCACATTTGGTGGAATAAGGTTCGAGGCCCAATTCACAGCAGACTCATCAACCTGATCAAGGTTAAAGTCATCAGATTCTAACTCGAAGTCACACTCAGTTTTTAATTCCAATTCTTCTCCATGTTCACTTGTCAAGTTCTCAATGATGTTGACTTCAAATGTTTGATCCTCAACATCATGGGGTTGCTTTTCTAGGTTGAAGACATTGACTTCTCTAGTCATGTCCCCAAAGGTTAACCTCATGGACTCATTCTTACAATTGATAATGGCATTAGTAGTAGTAAGGAATAGTCCCCCAGGATAACAAGAGTTTGAGCCCTAGGATTGGACATAAGTTGTGTCTCTAGAACTATGAAATCAATAGGGTAGATAAACTCCCTGACCCGGTTAAGGATATCATTAATTTCCCCCTTGGGAACTTTAACTGAACGGTCAGTCAGTTGGATAGTGACTCGAGTTCGACTAAGCGCCCAACCCGAGTTGTTGATAAACTGAGAATGGGAGGAAGATGATACTTGCCTCCAAGTCAAGAATTGCACGACTAATATCTGCTTGTCCTATAGTGCAGGCAATGGTGAGACAACCCGGATCCTTGTACTTGACAGGGATCAGACCCGAAAGTAGCTCAATAATGTTAGTGGCTAAGAAGATTTTCTTAGATATATTAGTCTTTCTCTTCTTGGTGCACATGTCCTTAAGAAATTTTGCATAAGTGGGACTTATTAGATGGCATCAAGAAGTGACACATTTATCTTTACTTGATTGACTCAATTATCTTATCCATGTGTAGATTTTTCTTGTTGTTTTTCAGCCTATTAGAAAATGGTATTATAGGCTGGTGCACCTGATTGGTTGACTTATTCATTTCAGATTCATCAGATTTGGAAGGATTGGGTCTAGACGAGGTGGATGCTTGAGTGTGGTTGTGCTGAATGGAATTTGATGGTGTTGACACATGATTATCAACTTTCTTTCCTGACCTCAATGTATGAATAATATTACATTAATTTAATGACTGATCCTTAGCCAAATGAGCTTGTTGAGAATTTCTAAGATTCATTACTGGCTGACTAGGTAAGGTATCCTTTTGCCTCTCATTCTGTGGATTGGCTAATTGGCTCATTCGAACCTCTACCCTCTGTATTGTTTGCATGAGGAAATCTTGGTTTTTTATGTACCTTTCCATATTTCTCTCAAAATCAGTCATTCTCCTTTCTAGTTGAGGATTCTGGAAGGAAGATTGTGGAGGTTGGTTGGGAAAGTTTTGTTGATAATTTGAAAATTTGGGTGGATGGTTGGGAGAATTATAATTGTAATTAGAAAAGTTGGGTTGATTGGAAGAATTATTGGAATGATGGAAGAGGCTAGCATGGTTTGACCGTGAGTGATCATTGTTGTTTTGGCTTCATAAGAAATTTGGATGATTTCTCCAGCCAGAATTGTACGTGGGTGCATAAGGATTATTGTTAGGCCTTGAAAGGCCGCATTCATCTGTTCAGGATATTGTTACTGAGCTTGAAACACATGACACTCCTCAAATACGTGATTCATGGCCTGATAGTAAGTACAGCCCGGAGTTGAAAATTAGTTTGGGTTAACTTGATTGACTGGACTTGGTTCCTTAGTTTCTAAAGCTTCCAGTATTCTCGCTAGGTTTGTAATTCTAGCCTCGTTAGTTATGGATGATTTGATTGAATGGAGACCTCCTTTTGAAGAGATGGAGTTTGAATTCCTAGAGTTTTCATTAGTTGGTTCCCATTGGATGGTCTTTTCAGCTAAATCCTCGTATAAATCCCATCCTTCATTCTCATCCTTCTGCAAGAATCCCCCTTGGCACATGGTTTCTAAGAGGGTCTTGGTAGAGTAGTCTGAACTGTCATAAAGAATTTGACATTATCGCCATTTCTCTATTCCATGATGAGGACATTGGACAAGGAGGTCTTTGAAGTGTTCAAAGTACGTCCAAAACGGTTCACTAGGTTTTGCTTGAACTGCATGATGTTCTTCTTAATGAGAGCGGTCCTATAAATTGGATAGAATTTCTTTAAGAAGTCCTTGATGAAACTATTCCAGGATGTGATAGAACTAGCTGCTAAGCTATTTCTTGGCTAAGTCTATAAGAGCAAATGGGACAAATCTCAACCTAATAGCATCATCTATAAGGTGTGGGATTTTCATCATTAAGCATACTTCCTTAAACTCTCTTATGAAGAAAATAAGCATCTTCGGACTCTAAGTCATGAAACTTGGGGACTGTGCTGATGAACTGAGCCTTGAACTCAAAATTGTGTTCACCAACCGATGAAAGTTGGATGCAAGATGGAAGTGTAGTTCTAATGGGATAGAACCTATCCTGCAAAGATGTTGATTGAGCCATAACTGGATTTGATCTTGATTCAAACTTGGGAGGTGTAACACCCCGCTCCTGGAATACGTACTTAGTTGCGTATTAAGGTTTTTTGATCATATTTTTAATTTACTTCCTGTATTTGTTTTATATACGATGAGTATTCCCTACTTGATATCACTTGCTATATATCTACTTGCTTTTGCATGCTTATGCTCATGACATGATTTTCAATGCATGTTTATGATTCAGATTTATCGATACACGTGTTCTAATCTTTGCACGCCACTTGGCATTCGCATCACCACTCGCTAGGGGAGTTTTGACTCCCCTGGATCCTCATGTCCAGGTCCTGGAGCTTGGAGCTAGGGAATTCTCTTGGTTGCTGACCTGAGAGGTGCAGCGGTAGCTTGGATCTCCAGCAGACCATCTGAAGCTCTATCCTTTCAGGCCCCCTGCGCGCCTCTCGAGTTTTCCTTTTGTAAACTCGTGAGTGCTTTTTGTACTGTTCATACTTGTATATCTCTTTGTATTCTCGCATTTACGCCTATCCGTGATGTAATATTCTTGTAATATTGTGTCACATCTGGTAATAACTTTGTAATTGTACTCATATGTTGGAATGTATAATGAACCACGTACTTCTATACTCTGATTCTTGCATGTACTGATGCTTAGCGTATATACGTGAGGGTATTTTTGACCTGCGTATATACATCACAGTAACGTCTCCGTACCCACAGGATCGAGGCGTTACAGGATGGTATCAGAGCCTAGGCTCTCACTTCCTCAGTACGTCCGGACGGCAAATAATGGTAAAGAAATTTGCAACTGGAATATAAGAGTCCTAGTTATACAATCCAACTACAAGTGCAGAGTTATCTCTCTTTCTTCTGATCCATTTCTTGAGTCCTGAGACCCTTTAATTTTTTACCTTCCAACTCCTTCTCTCTACCCCTTCAACCAACTCAGATATGGAAATACGGGGAGCACGCAATGGTCCTGATGCTTCTCAAGATGGATCCAGCAGAGACAATGATAGCCTGATGAGGGTACTTCAAGGGATGATGCAGAGTCAACAGCAGCAGACATAGCTTCTACGTCAAGGACTGTTGGTTACACCCCGAGAGCAGAGGCCAGGCAATGTGTCAGATTTCAGGAGATTACGGCCGGCAATCTTTTCAGGCATAGAGAAGCCCTTGGATGCAGAATAGTGGCTGGTAGACACGATGGATCTCTTGAAAGCAACCCGAATCCCTGAGGAGAACCAAGTGAAAGTGGCCAAGATACAACTGAAGGATGTCGCTAGAACTTGGTGGTTGGTGAAAGAAGCAATACTGGAGAAACTCATCACGTGGGACCAGTTTTCAAAGGGTTTCTACGAAAGATTCTTCCCTGCAACAGCTCAAAAGGAAATGGAAGAACAATTTATTCGGCTACAATAATGAAACCGGTCAGTGGATGAATATATTGCTGAATTCTTAAGACTTAGCAGGTTTGCACCCTACATGGTGACAGACGAAGAGAAATGGGCTAGCAGATTTCAGCAAGGGCTGAAAATGGATGTCCAGATGTTTCTTATTCCTCAATAACTGAAGACATACTCCCAGGTTCTCTCCATTACCCGTGAAGTAGAACAAGAACTGGAGAAGAAAAGCAAAAACCAGGTGCCGAACAAGCCAATAAAGAGACCCTCTCAGTTGATGAATGAAGAACACACAACCAGATCCATTAATGTCCCGATAGTCAAACAACCATTCCAATCTTCTCTTCCTCAGATCATATGCAACTTCTGCAAGCCTGGACATTATAGGAAAGACTATCGAATGGCTAATGGACTATGCTTAGACTGTGGGACCGAAAGTCATGCAATAAGAGATTGCCCGTTCAGAAGGGTAGGAAATATAGCACCAGTTCGACCAGTACTTCCAGCCCCACCACAGAGAGGGAACCCAGAACCCATTAGCCGAAAAGCTCCATTTCTGCCCTAGCAGTATGATCAGCCGCAGAGAGGAGCAAGAACTGGAGCAGACCATGGCAGAGGCCAAGTCTACAACATGTCAGCAGAGGCATCAGGCAAAGCAGCAGCAGAATATGAAGCCCAATATCCAGAACAGGAACCTTGAGGATATCACCGTAACCGCTACCCTTTGATCTTTTGTATTTTGAGTTGGTAATCTTTCTTATCCTTTCCACTTTATCATACTATCATTGTCAACCTTAGTCTCTCCTGTGTTCATCTTCCCCTTATCGAAATTGCGAGGACGCAATTTTTTTAAGGTGGATGGAATGTAACACCCCGCTCCCGGAATACGTACTTAGTTGCGTATTCAGATTTTTTGATCATATTTCTTTGATTTACTTCCTGTATTTGCTTTGTATTATGAATTATTTATATGATTGTTTTGCCTTGGATTCGGATTCGTGAACTCGGAGTCAGCCCTAGTCTGAACCGGGGACCCGATCCTAATGTATTACTCGATTTGATCTTTCTGGTATTCAGATTTGACCGATTTTAGTTTCAAACACTGTTTTCCAATATTTTAGAATTTTCATGATTTTTCAGATTTTTTCTGAATTATTTTTATAAAAAACCTAAAATCGGGATTAATCTACCGCTGGTTTATTCCCGAATTTTAATATACAAATGGATTTGAATTTTGAAAAACCGCTTTCACATTTTTTTTAGAATAATATTTACTATCTTAATATATTTTCAGAGATTTTAAAATTTAACAGATTTTCGTCAAATTTGGTGTCGACCGATATCGAGATTCCAAGATTTTTAATTTGAAAAGCATAAAGAATTTTAAAAACAGATTTCACCATGAGTCTTAGAATAATATTCTTAAATTTGAGAATTTTTGCGGGTTGTTCGGAGATACTTGATTTTCGGACGATTCTGGTATTTTTCCGAAAGTTTTCCGCACCCGCAACCGAATCCGGGGAATCCGTCACTTTAATTATTTTCATTTTTTCTTCCAATCAAATAATTCCTTTTTCTTTCTTTTCTTTTTCTTCCACCATATTCTAAAACATTCTCCATTCTTCCATTACCTTCTACACCTTTCCACAAAAATATCTATTTCAAAATATCCCAAACCACTCAATTACCCTCTCCTATCACCTCCAAACCACTCAATTACCCTCTCCCATCACATGGCCGGCCAAGGCCACCTCACCCGCTCTCTTTTACAAAAAAACCCCTTCCTTTAATTCTTTTTCTTCTCCTTTAACTCCAATCCCAAATATAAAACCCTTTTCTCCTTCTTCCCTTTTCATTTTTATCTCCATCAAAAGCCCTAACCACCATCAACTCCTGCTTCTTCTCCACTACAACCACAACAATTACAACTTCTCCAACTCCCTATCATCATCTTTTTCCTCCTCCATCTCCATTTAAAATACCACAAACTCCAAAACTCCATAAAAACCCACCATCTCCTTTACCTCCTCCAAAACTACCACCACCACTTAAGCCCTAGGCCGGCCACCATGCTTTGCTAGGGGCCGAGCCCCCTTCTTCGGTAACATCTCCAGCGACCACTCCAACGACCTTTCCATCAACTATTCCGGTGACATCACCACCACCATCTTTTATTACACCCTTTTCATCTCCATCTCATCTATTCTTCTCCACCACCACCACCATCACTTTCATCATCACAACACCACCTCCTCCACCACTACTTCAACTTTCAACATCACTTTCACCATCACCTCCTTCACTTTCCTTTCATTCCTCCATCAAAATCCATCTCCTTCACCAAATAACATCACCACGACTGTCATCACCTTTCCCTTCCTCTCTCCCTCCTTTTCTTTGAGGCCGGCCACTACCTAGGCCACCAAGGGGTGGCACACCACCCCTAGAGCCGGCGGCCACCCAAGGGCCAAGCCCCCCTCTCCTTTTCTCGCTTCGTGTTTTTCCTCTCCAGGGATTTCGGACGCGCAAAGCTTTAAAAAGTGGTGTTTTAGGTGAGTGACTTTTCTCGCAAAATTGGATTTGTTTTAGAATTGATGTTGCATTGTATTTAGTATCAGTCCGGTGTGCTTGTACGGGTGGGTGCGTTGTATTTTGTGGACATGTCTTAACTTGTACCGGACAGATATACTATAATTCTTATAATAGGATAGAACAACTCGTGCAGGTACCTTTGTATAGACTCTGGGTTTCTGCCCACTCCCGGGATGGCTTCCCAATGGTTTCAGGCCTGTACCCTTATGGGTTTCATGGTAGCTACTGAGGGTGCGCTTAGACCCCGAGCGTACTTTGGTCCTGAGCTCTCTACTCAGCCTTCACGCTTTACTACTCCACGGTAGAATAAAATATTATCACTATATAGTTTGTTCGTGTGGTACTAACATCGCAGGTACTCTTGTACCGACTCTAGGTTTTGCCCACTCTCAGGCTGGCTATCCACTGGTTTTAGATTTTTACCCTTATGGGTTTCGTGGTAGCTACCGAGAGTGCGCCTAAACCCCGAACGTACTTTAGTCTCCGGGCTCCGCCCACTTCCTCGAAAGAGGAGTGCGCTTAGATCATCAGGTTTCTTAGCTCTGCCTGGTGGGCATGCTTAGCACTCATTGCTTTATTCACTAAATTCATCTAGGCGAGATGCTGCCAGATTTTCTACTCGCACTTTAAGCCGAGTCGTTACGGTAACCTCGTCAAGCGCTTTAGTGACTAAATACTTTTCGCTGTCTGTGCCTCCAGCTTGCTCAGCTCTGCTTGATTATGCTTAGTTATTACTCTATCACTCGCCATGTACATATGTGTTGTGTTATCATTTACCACCTGTCCCCTGTTATGACATGACTTATTACCTGTCATCTACCTGAACACTTGTCATTGACATGTTAAAACCTGATACCTATTATGATTAACTCCTAACTCATGATATCACATTACGGGAATGTAGTACCTGATCTCTTGTTATGGACTCCCGTTATGCTTTTTATGAACTCCCATTATGACCTGTTATGTTCCTACTCATTCCCGTAATCTGATAATTATGTTTAATAAGCCATAAAAAAGATAACTTACACGAGGGAAAGGGAGGAAGTGATGGATGTCGGTATGATGCCTTACTTATAGTAGTGGAATACTAAATCGACAATTCGTGTTAGTAAGATTTCAGGCCCCCAGAAGATGCGTGTTAGGCGGATTTCAGTCCCTCCAATGGCTGTGCCCCGGGCGGACGGGAACTACTATAAGTATGAGCTATCAGTTCTTCTTCAACTTTCAATAACCAACCTCGACTTACTTATATATGGATGTATGTGTATTGAGATGTACACCAGTATACATACCTAGATATATGGGTCGGACGAGTAATAATAATAAAAGATGCCAACTATGTATCCGTGTATGCTTTGCCGAGTTTGCTTCCATCGGGTTTTACATCGGATTTCCGGTTTATGGCCATTATTATATTATAGTTGTTTACACCATGCCTTTCCACTTGTATTCTATTCCGCCAGTCTCATGTCCTTATCTTATTATACCATGAGTATTCCTTACTTGATATCACTTGCTATATATCTACTTGCTCCTGCATGCTTGTGCTCATGACACAGTTTTTAATGCATGTTTATGATTTAGATTTATCGATACACGTGTTCTAATCTATGCACGCCACTTGGCATTCGCATCACCACTCGCTAGGGGAGTTCTGACTCCCCTGGATCCTCATGTGCGGGTCCTGGAGCTTGGAGCTAGGAGATTCTCCTGGTTGTTGACCTGAGAGGTGCAACGGTAGCTTGGATCTCCAGCAGACCGTCTCAAGCTCTATCCTTCCAGGCCCCTTGCACTCCTCTCGAGTTTTCTTTTTGTAAACTCGTGAGAGCTTTTTGTACTGTTCGTACTTGTACATCTCTTTGTATTCTCACATTTACGCCTATCGGTGATGTAATATTCTTGCAATATTGTGTCGCATCTGGTGATAACTTTGTAATTGTACTCATATGTTGGAATGTATAATGTACCATATACTTTCGTACTCTGATTCTTGCATGTACTGATACTTAGCGTATATACATGAGGGTATTTTTGACCTGCGTATATACATCGCAGTAATGTCTCCGTACCCACGGGATCGGGGCGTTACAGGAGGTGATGTGTTTCTAGTTAACCTAGATGAATTAGGGTCTCTTGGCCACGCTTGCATACACAAACACTATCATAAACAAGTTCACCAATAGTCAACAATAAGAAACAACCAAGTCTAGTCTAAGGTAACCTTGACCTAGACAACTCCTAACTGGTTATTGTCCACAGGAGGTATAATATAGATTTTGGCCACAAACTAATCAGCCAGGTCAGGGCAAGATTGGTGGGAGGTATCCCCGTAAAAGCGACGGGCCTAATTAAGCCAAACCACCAGCCTTCGGGGTTTCACCCCTCAATCCCTATCCTTAGACACTGATTTGGCAGGAGTCAAATTCTAACACCTTCTCCCTTAGGATAATCTCCTAATGAGTTCGAGATGTCCCTAAGGCCAACGTCTATTAGATTTTAAATTAGGCTTAGGTTATGCGTGCTTGGAGATGGTTTGTGGGCTAAGAAAGGGTAATGACTTTCTCACCTTATCTTGATTTGGTTTTGTCCTTAAGATTGATTGTGCAAAGTGTGCAAGATATAAAAAAGTAATATTCACAAGCAAATATCACCCAAGAATGTTTCCTAAACTATATGTTATGCATATGTACCTTGTCTCCAGCTATCTTCAACAGTAATTGTAAAAGAAACGTAATTAGACAAATGCCTAGAATGCAAGTATTAACGTTTTTTAAGCAATTGGCAATCAATCAGATTACTGTTGGGTTAAAAACAGGGAGTGTGTAAATCAGATATAGTAGAAATAATACACAAAATTTTATTTTTGCAAAATAATATGCCCTGCAAAGAAGAGTTTTTAGTAGTCCAAATCATTCTAGCTTTTGCCCTGTAATTTCTTGAAATTTTGTTTCCTACTTTCTATAGTAGGGGCACACAATAGAAAGTCTTCTCCGGCAAAGTTTGAGCGCTAAATATGATTCCTTGATGGCCCTGAAACAAGACACCAAACTTGTTAGAAAACAATTACACTGTTCCCTCCCCGGCAACGGCGCCAAAAATTTGATTGAAAGTGGCTTTGGGCTAACGGGTCGCGTCCACGAGGAGGAATGTGATGAAAGCTTTTTAATGTTTTTGTTTAAAAAGCAAAGAATGGTGTCGGTGTTTAAGAGTGTGGAAGTGATTAAAAGAAAAATTAAAAACTTAGAGAAGGCTTGGAAAAGATGATCTTTAAAAGGCTTGAAAATTGATTTGTTATGTTAATATATAAAAAAGATCTGAGCTCACTATCTTACCACTCAATGATATGTTTTTCTCTTGAAATTTTCAGTGCCTCAACTTAATCATAGGCAAACACTTAAGCTTAAGTTTCGAAAGTATTAAGCAAAGCAAATAAGATTTTTTGCAAAAATTGACTCTTTTTCTTAAGAAATCATCTTGAACTGAATGTTAAATCATCAAGTAATCTTTCAAATATGAAATAAAAATAAGTTCAAGTGATGTTTTAAAAAATAGAAGTTTTGAAATCTAAACCCATCCTCATGTGCCTTCAAGAACACTTCCAAAAAAGCAAGGCTTATATTAAGGCATACATATGATTCCGTTGGGTTCTTTACATCAAAACCATTCAAAACAAGTGGGATCGAAGAAAGAGATGATAGTGAGCCCAGAAAAATGAATTTAGCTACTCATGATTTAAGTAAAATAAAATATGTAAATGAAATAACACATACCCGTGAATTGGAGAAGAAGAGAAGCCATGAACCTTTATTGATATCACTTCAACTTCAGATTACAATCACTTTTTTCCTCTCTCTCACTTGTATCTGGAGTGAACTATGAATTAAAAAAAATAGAGATATACTTCTCAATACTATCTAACAAAGAACCAAAATCCTAAAAATAAGGAGAAAAACTTAATCTAATTTTCGGTCCCTTCTTATCTGAAAAATGCAGTATTTATAGGGAAAAACTAAACAGGGGAGAGCGTATGAAGATAAGGGGAGCAAACGCTCCCCCAACAGTCTCAACAAAGCCACGAAAACGCGGCTATGGCCGCGTTTTCGCGGCCTAGGTGTGGCCAGGTGACCACACTTTGGGGTACAACTCCCGGTTTTCAACTTCTCTAATTTGCCATGATCTGCCCTGATTTTCTAATTTCAAATTAATTTTGAATTAAATCAGAATTTTGATGAGCTTTTGGGCTCGTTTTTCTTTCCTTTCCTTTAGCAATGGGCCTGCATTTTATAAAGAAAAATATAAGACTAAATACATGATTTATTAGACAATAATTATGAAAACGTGACATTATATATGCAATATATGTAACAATCACTTGTCTTTTTGCATTGGTGAGTTCTTCAAAGATATTTTCTCTATGTCTTCATCTAAGGAATCAATTTCTACAACATTCTTCTCAAAAGCATTAGATTGCTCAAACTTGACATGTATAGTCTCTTTAATAGTCAAAGTAGACCTATTAAAGACTCTATAGACCTTGCTAGAATTTGAATACCTAACAAATATAGCTTTATAAGATTTGACATCAAATTTACCTAAATTATCTTTGGTGTTCAAAATAAAACATTTAAAACCAAAAACATTAAAATATGAAACATATGGTTTTCTCAAAAAGTAAATCTCAAAAGGAGTTCTGGAAGTGTTTTTTTAAAAATAAATTCTATTTGATATGTAACATGAAGTGTTTATGATCTCGAACCATAGATATTGTGGGAGTCCATATTCACTAATTATTGTCCTAACCATCTCTTAAAGAGCGCGATTCTTTGTTTCAAAGACTCCATTTTGTTGTAGAGTTCTAGGACAAGATAGTTTATGTTTAATTCCATTTTCTTCACAATAAGTAATAAAGGAATATTTAATGAATTTACCACCTCTAATCACTCCTTATGCGCAAAATCGGATAATCTTTTCTTTCTCAAACCTTTTTCTAAAAACATGAAAATGCGAAAAAGCTTCATCTTTGTGTTCCAAAAAAAAAACATGTAAATCTAGAGAAATTATCAACTAAAACAAAAAATAAAATGATTACAACTAAGACTTTTGTTTTTTGTTGGACCAAACAAATCCTTGTAGATCAACTCTAATGGTCTAGATGTCATGATATCTCTGATTGCTTTGAAAGAGGACTTGGTTTGTTTCCCAAGTGACACACATTACAAATGCGGTCTTTTTCAAATTTCAAGTAAGGAATACCCTTTACCGATTCCTTAGAGTTAATTCTAAATAGATGGTTAAACGAAACATGGCCTAGTCTCCTATGCCATAACCAAGAATCTTCATTAAAAATATTTAAACAAGTAACATTGCAATATAAATTTAACATATCAATCATATAAACATTGTTTTCACGAAATCAGAAAGATCACAAATATTTGTTTTCTTTTCTAAAACATCGCAAGTGAAATTATCAAAAATAACTTTAAAATCTTTATCACAAAGTTGGCTAATGCTCAAGAGATTATGTTTGAGATCTTCAACTAAAACAATATTTTCTATTAAAGAAGATGAGCCAATTTGATATTACCTACACCAATTATTTTGGCCTTTGAATCATCTCCAAGATGACGGTGCCACCTTCATGATACCTTGATAGGGTTGCAAAGTTATTGATATCCCAAGTCATGTGCCTTGAATAACCACTATTAAGGTAACACCGCTCCCTAAGTCTTGGAGCCTTGGTGTGTGCCTATATCAAGTAAAGAAGCTGTTGATTTTAGTACCCAAATTTTCTTGGGTCCTATAGTGTTAGTTCTTTGAACCCAAATATGATCATTTGAAGCACTGATACGATCAAAGCAAAACTTAGCTAAGTGGCCCTTCCAGCCACAATAGGTGCAAGCACTGATACATAAATGCATGATGTGTATGTGAAACATGAGCATGCTTATTTTGTGTGGCATGTTTAGCATGATGTGTATGGGCATGTTGTGCTTGATGAGTGTGGGCATGTGTAGCATGATTAGTGTGAGCATGTATCGCATGAGAAACATGAGCATGTTTCCTTGGAGTGTGTCTCTTAGGAAATATGGCCTTTAATCTAGCCTTACCAAACTCACATTTTTTTCAAACATTTTCCAAAGTGCTAATTTTGGCTTTTAAAATAGAAACCTGTTTTTCATCAATCAAAGAAAATTTTGTTTTACAAGAAACTTTGTGTGAATCAAAATCTTTTTGTGTAGAAATAAGTGTGGAAGACAAAACCTCTTTTTCTTTTCAAAGAATAACAACTTGATTTTGAAGAAATTCATTTATTTTCATTTTTTAAATATTTCTTCTTGAGAAAATCATAGTTATGAGAAAGTTCTTTAAAAGCTTCACCCAATTCATCCATGGTCAATTCATAATCATCTAGGAATGGTTTGGATGATACCTTAGGTGTGCTATTATTGACCATGAAACACACATTAGCCGTGTCCACTTCTTCTTCAGATTCGTTCTCCGAATTCCATGTTGTTTTGAGAGGCTTCTTATTGTAGGACTTCTTTTAGGTAGTGACTTGCTTTTAGTTTTCAGGCATTCCGCAATAATGTGTCCCAGATTTCGGCAATTGAAGAAAATGATCTTTTTCTCCTCCTTTCCTTGCCAACATCTTCTATTATTGAATTTGACTTTGTTGTACATCCTTCTCACATTCTTCACAAGGAGGGAGAGGTCTTCATCATCATCATCTTCTTCATCATCTTGATCGGAGATGGTAGGAGTGGACTTGAAGGCAATCATCTTTTTCTTTTGAGGCGCTATTTCTTCTCCAGCCTTCCTCTCCATCTCATGAGTATTAAGATTGCCGATAAGACCTATGAGCTCCATCTCTTCCTTGTCATTGAGCTCTTTTAATGTTGTAGCTTTGACCTCCCATTGTTGGCCAAAGGTTACAATCCTCGATTCTGTGTTTTGATGATAACAAAGCATATGAAGTTACTTGGTACTAATCAAGTTCAAGAGTGTATTTCAGGGTTCAAAATGATCTAACAGGGTTCAAGAAGATCTTTGGACTTGAAGGGGGAAAGATGAGCAAAACTTGATAAGATGAACAAAGTATAAATGTAGACATTAAAATTTATAGAAGCATGATTGGTAGTTTATTTTATTTAACGATTAGTAGGCTGGATATCATGTTTAGTGTATACTATGTGCTAAATTCAAATCTTGTCCTAAAGAGTCTCACTTGATTATGATAAAACACATTATTAGATATCTTAAATGCACTATTGGAATGGGCTCGTGATATCCGAAGACCGGACAATTTTTCATGACGAGTTTTTTGGATGCTGACTATGCCAGTTGTAGAGTGGATAGGAAGAGTACAAGTGAAACTTGTCAGTTTTTAGGAAATTGTCTTGTTTCATGTTCTTTCCAGAAATAAAATTTTGTAGCACTCTCAACCGCTGAGGCGGAGAATGTTACAGGGGGGCTTGTTGTGAACAAGTCTTTTGGATGAAACATACTCTCCTTGACTATTATTTACATTATGGTCATATTAAGATATTTTGTGATAATACCAGTACTATTCATATGACTGAAAATGCAAATCAACATAGTAAGACAAAGCACATAAAAATTCGATATCACTTCTTAGAGATCACTATGAGAAAGGTGATATTGAAATTGATTATGTTTCAACTGATTTTCAACTAGCAGATATTTTTACTAAGCCACTTGATTTTAACAGATTCTCTTTCATTTGTGGAGAACTAAATGTTTGTATTGTTGATTCATGAGTTTTCCTCCTGATAAAATCTACACATATTTTAATTTTTGGTTATTTTTGCTTACCCTTTTTAAGATATAACAAAAAAGGGGGAAAGTATTTATGAGTGTATTATGAGTATTTATTGGTATTTGTTTGATCATGCTCTTATACAGTGCCTTTATCATATAACTTACTAATATCTTGTACTTGATAGCTAGCATAACTTGAGGGGGAGTTTTTACAAAGCTCTTTCTAGATTTTCTTTTAAATAGCTCATATGTTTTGTCATCATTAAAAGAGGGGAGATTATTGGCCCAACAGTTACAATCCCTGATTTTGTGTTTTGATGATAACAAAGCATATGAAGTTATTTGGTACTAATCAAGTTCAAGAGTGTATTTCAAGGTTCAAAAAGATCTAACAGGGTTCAAGAAGATCTAACAGATTTCTTCCTCTAAAGGAAAGTGTTTATGGCTCAAGGGTACTCAAGAACGGGATCATAACTCAAAGCACTCTGCGTCGCTCAAACGTCACTATCAGAGAAGCCTTTTTGAAAATTCTTGTAGTCGATTAGAACTTTGTAAGAAACTAATTTGTTAAAGAGTAGAATATAGATTTAAGGCTCAAGATATACACACACAAAAGTACACATTTTCAAAAGTATAGTTTTGACATGTTTGGTTTTGATACTTGTTCCACATTTTCTTAGAAATTTTTATCTCAGTTTAGAACTTGTATCTCATGGCTGTACATGTCTTCTCTCTTTCAAAATTCAAACAAACATTATTTGAAAATTTTTTATCTTCAAAAATTATTTTGGTCCAGTTTTTGGCCTAGGTCGGTCGACCGTGCGGTCAACCGTGCCTATTACAGGCCAGAACGGTCAACCGCATGGTCGACCGAACCTCTAGAAATTGGGGTATGCTTGTTGTGCACATTCCCAGTCGATCGGTCTCTTATTGCGGTCGACTGGGCGGTCGACCGACTGTAACTAGTTTGCTCTCGGTTAGACATTGTCGACCGGTCGGTCGACCGAGAGCCAACGGTCAAATTTTTTTGAATGGCGGTCGACCGACAAACTGCCATATTGGCAGTAACAGCTAGTTCTTTTAAATCTATTTTTAAACATGTTTCTTTTAAAACGTGAAAAGTTGAATTTCTAGATCAATTTCTTCTTTTTTAGACCTGATAAAATTATTCTAAAAGTGTTTTCTAAAACCTATATAAAGGGTCATTGGGATAGAATATTTCACAACAACAAATTCTATTGAAAATCTAGTTTTGCTTTCAAAGAAAAAAGTTTCAAGTTTCTTTTGTATTCTTATTTTTAAAGTTTAATTGATTTTTCTGCTCTTAAATTCTCTCTTTTCTGATTTTCATTCTCACTTACATCCTTGAGCTTCAAGTTTACATTTTACTCTATAGGATTTTTTTTTTTAAAGAGAGTTGCAAAGAGAGTGTTTGTGATCTCTTGATCACCTAGAGCTTATTATCTCAATTGGTTTTGTGCTGCCTCTGGTGTAGAGGATTGAGTTGGAGAGTATGTACTCTGAGTGGTTGTAATTTCTTGTTGTAAGGTCTCTTTGTGGAGGATCCAATAGTGAATAGTGAAATCCTTCACGGTGGTGAAGGCGGGGATGTAGAGCAGTGACTCGAACCTCAAATCAATTTTTTTATTTGCGATTGCTTATTATCTCTATTTACTTGTTTATCATTCATTTATTCTTGTCGATCAATAATCATTTCAACAAGATAGCAATTAAGCACCTTAACTCTTATCTAGAGGAATCACGAGGAGAGGTTCAAAGCCCTTCACGGGGAATCCGGCTTCAAGTCTTGTTTTGAGTGATCGGTTGCATTATTTCATATTAAATTGTCTAGAATTTTTATTTTATTAGCTATTCACCTATTCATCCCCCTCTAGGTGTATTTCACCCATGATGGTGGTAGAGCACGAATGACCTTCCTCACCTTTTGGTCATTATCAATAGCATCACCTAGAGAAGCAAGACCATTGGTGATTTTAGTAAACCTTATAACCATGTCATCAATAGGATCATTATCATGCATGGAAAAATTCTCATATTGGGAACGCAAGAGATCAATCTTAGCTCTCTTGACTTGTGATGTCCCCTCGTGTGTGTGATAACTATGTGTGACCAAATCTCATAGGCAGATTTGTAATGAATGACCCTAACTATGTCATCATTATTCAAAGCTTGAAACAATGCATATTGTGATTTTTACATTGGTATCAAATTTCTTGGTGATAATATCGGACCATGTGTCCTCATCACCAATGGGTATACTAAATGGTTTAGTTACCACCTTTGCAACCCGGCTTTTTAGGGATTACAAGAAAATGGTCATCTTAACCTTCTATATGGGAAAGTTAAGGCCATCAAATTTTGGTGGAGTCTTAATTCTTTGGCCATATTTACTAGTGTGGATAGCAAATGAAAACACAAATGAAGTGATTAGAAAAAGGTTCTCTCTATTGTGGTTAAACCAAAATCTAGAGTTTAAGGCTCTGATACCAATTGAAATATACCTAGAGGGGGTGAATAGGTGTAATGCTAATCAAATGCGGAATAATAATAATTTATGCTAAATAATGCAAACCGGTTACTCAAAAGAAGAAGTGAAGCTGAATTCCCCGTAAAAGGCTCTAGAACTTCTCCTCTAAAGTTTCGCTAGACTATGAGTTGAGGTGCTCAATTGCCTTCTTATTGAGATGAGTAAAGACTGACAAATAAGAATAATGAATGTAATTCAATGATGAATGTAATACAAGTAATAAATAGAATGAGCAAGTGAAGTGACAACACAAGTGTAAGTAATGTAAAGAGATAGAGATCAAGAGACAAGCAATCGCAAACACAACGAATTTGTTTTGAGGTTCAAGCCACCGCTCTACGCTCCCGCCTTCACTACCGTGAAGGATTTCACTATTCACAATAGGATCTTCCACAAAGGGACATTACAATAAGGAATTACAATGGTCTACACAAGACCGAAAGTATACAACTCCAACACTCAATCCTCTGCACAAGAGGTAGCACAAAACCAATGAGATTTACAAAGCTCTTGATGACCACTAGTGAAATACACCTAGAGGGGGGGGGTGAATAGGTGTTTTGCTAATCAAATATAATTTTAAGACTACTTATGATGAGTTATGCAGATAGTCACTCAAAATAAGAATTTGAAGTCGGATTCTTCATGAAAGGCTCTAGAACTTCTCCTCTTTGATTCCTCTAAATAATGAGTTGAGGTGCTCAATTGCCTCCTTGTTGAGATGAGTATAGACCGATAATAAAAGTGATGGAATGAAAGCAATTATAGAATGCAAGATAAAAAATTTCACAAGTATAAAAAGAAATGAAAAGCAATATAGAGTAAGACACAATCAAACGTAAACATAAGAGAATTTATTCTAAGGTTCGAGCCACCACTTTACGTTACCGCCTTCACCACTATGAAAGATTTCACTATCCTCTAAGGGATCTTCCTCAAAGGGACCTTTCGCAAAAAAATTACAACTTGGTCTACACAAGACCGGAGTACACAACTCCACCAACTCAACCCTCTTCACAAGAAGTAGCATAAAGCCAATTGAGGTTACAAAGCACTTGGTGATCTAACAAGATCACAAACACTCTCTCTTACAACTTCCTGTAGAGTAGAATATGAAGTGTTGCTCAAGAAGCTAAGTGAGAGATGAAATTCAGTTAGAAGGAATATAGTAGTTTTAAAACCACTATGAAAAACTATTCTCTTTAGAAACAAAATTGAAAACTTGTGTATTTTTCTTGTCTAAAACCAAAACCCATGCCCCAAATATATAGGCAATGAATAAATATCATTTATAAATCATACGAGGTCATTGGGGGTGCATTAAGACACTTGGAAACCGAAAATGCCTGTTGGAATGCACTAAAAACAAAACAGATTAAAAACTAGCCATTATGGCCATCTGGTAGCCTGTCGATGATCGACCGACAGGTCATCCAAAATAGAACCGTTAGCTCTGGTCGACTGGGCGGTCGATCGCTCGTTATATTAAAAAGAGAATTTTAAACTGTCGGTTGACCGGCCCAACCGAGAGTTAGGGTCTCTCAGTTGGTCGACTGGTCGGTTGACCGCAAGGGTTGTCGGTCGACGACAACATGCACACCTCTGGCCAAAGGCCCGGTCGACCGGGCAGTCGACCGATCTGGCCTACAATGGGCACTGGTCGACGGGCGGTCGACCAATCAGCCTGAAACAGTTTTATGATTGAATTTTGAACTTCAAATAATTTTCAAAATATTTTGTATTAGTTTAAGAGTGATGTAGCAATATATAGGTGATGAAATACATGTTCTAAATTTGTTATAAAATTTGAAAAAATTATGAGACATGTATCAATACCAAACATGCAAAATACCAATGCTACTAAAAACTTATATTTTTCGAAATTGTGTATTTTGTGTGTGTAACTTCTTGAGCATTTACTATCATATTCTACACTTTAACAAACAAATATCTTTAACCAGGCTTCTCCATTAGCGGCATTTGAGTGCTTTAAGTTTTGATCCCATATTTGAGTCTTCTTGAGTTTCCAACACTTTCCATTAGGGAAGAAAACTCCTTGAATCTTTAGAACCCTGAGATAAACTTAAACACTTGAACTTGATTAGTACAAATAACCCACATGTTTTGTTATCATCAAAATCATAAAACCGGGTGATTGTAACCTTGGGCCAACAATCTCCCCCCTTTTGATGATGACAAAACATGTGAGTCATCTAAGATAAAAGACACGAAAGAGCTTGAAAAGCTCCCTCCAAGTTATGCTATCAATCAAGTACAAGAAAACATTATGACTTTAAATGGAAAAATGATATCAATATAAAATAATATGCATATATAACCTACCATCCTTCCAATCCTCTAATACAATATATAAGCATGGTAAAGAGAATGGATATAGGATAAAAACAACTTAATAACTCAAATATCTCTCCCCCTTTTTGTCATGCATCAAAAAGAGTAAAAATGTCAACATGAATGATAATAAAAAAAGTTTCAACACTTACAAATAAAATTAAAAAAAGATTTTCATAAACTTATGAATGTATAATACAAACATTTAACTCACCACAAATGAATGAAAATCTATTATAATCTAATGATTAGTAAAAATGTCCGCAAGTTGAAAATCGGTGGAACCATAATCAATTTCAATATCGCCTTTCTCATAGTGATCACTAAGAAAGTGATATTGAATATCTATGTGCTTTGTCTTTCTATGTTATTTTGTATTTTTGGTCAAATGAATGGTGCTAGTGTTATCACAAAATATTTTAATATGGTCATAATGCAAATCATAGTCAAGGAGAGTATGTTTCATCCATAGAACTTGTGCACAACAAGCCCCAGCCGCAACATACTCCGCCTCTGTGGTTGAGAGGGCTACCAAATTTATTTCTTGGAAGACCACGAAACAAGACAATTTCCTAGAAATTGACAAGTACCACTAGTGCTCTTTCTATCCACTAATAATCGGTATAGTCGGCATCCGAATAACTTATCATGAGAAGTTGTCCTCTTTTCAGATATCACAAGCCAATTCCAATAGTGCCCTAAAGATATCTAATAATGTGCTTTACCGCAATTAAGTGAGACTCTTTTGGACAAGATTGAAATCTAGTACATAGACACACACTATACATAATATCCGGCCTACTAGCTGTCAAATAAAGTAAATTACCAATATGCTTCTATAAAGTTTAATGTCAACATTTATACCTTGTTCGTCCTTGTCAAGCTTAGTAGTAGTGGCCATATGAGTCTTGCTTAATTTTGCATCTTCAAGTCCAAATCTCTGATGAGTTCTCTTGTGTACTTGGCTTGATTTATGAAGATCTCATCACTTCTTTGCTTGATTTGGAGGCCAAGGAAGTAGTTTAGCTCTCCCATCATAAACATCTCAAACTCGTTCTTCATGCATAATTCAAATTCTTTACAAAGCTTTTCATTAGTAAAGTAATATCATTAACATAAATTTAAGCAATTAGGATATCACTATATATGCATTGTAAACAAAGTGGTATCAAGTTACCTTTAACAAAATTGTTTGAAATTAGAAAAGTTGAAAGTCTTTCATTCCAAGCACTTAGAGTTTGTTTTTAATCATATAAAGCTTTATCAAGTTTGTATGCAAAATTCGAATGTGTAGGATCTACAAACCCGGGGGGTTTTCAACATATACTTCCTCTTCTATAAAATCATTTAAAAATGCACTTTTAACATTTATTTGAAAATGTTTGAAATCTTTATAGGAAGCAAAAAACAAGTGTCATCCGTATGGCTTCAAGCCGTACTACGGGTGCAAATGTTTCCTCAAAATCGATACCTTCAATTTGAGTGTAACCTTGGGCCACTAACCTAACTTTATTTCTAATAACATTACCCGTCTCATCAGACTTATTTCTGAAGATCGATTTAGTACCAATAGTTGGTCTATCATGAGGTCTAGGAATACGATGTCGACTTGGTTAGGCTCAAATTGATTGAGCTCTTCTTACATTGCAAGCAACCAATATGAATCGGCCTCGACTTTGAGGATGTTTTAGGGCTTAATGTGCAAAATAAAAGCAAAATGCCTATATAGATCATGGAGTTTGAATCAAGTAGTTACCTCTTAGACACATCACCTATGATGAGATCCTTGGGATGATTTGAAGCAAATCTCCAATCCTTTAGAAGTGATTGTGTTGCTTCACTTAAACCTCTTGAATTCACTTTGTTCATCAAATTTTGGCTTTTCTTCTACTATAGGTGAGTCCTTTAAGATTATCTTCTCCATGTCTTCACTTAAGGAATCAATTTTTACAACATTCCTCACAAAACATTAGATTCCTCAAACTTGACATGTATAGATTCTTCAATAGTCAAAGTAGATCTATTGAAGACTCTATAGGCTTTACTAATATTTGAATACACAACAAATAGGCTTTATAAGACTTGGCATCAAATTTTCCTAAATTGTCTTTAGTGTTTTAAACAAAGCATTTACATCCAAAAACTTTAAAGTAAGAAACATTAGGTCTTCTCAAATAGTAAATTTCAAATGAAGTTTTAGAAGTATTTTTACAAAAGTAAATTCTATTTGAGATATAAATAATGTGTTCACGGCCTCGGCCTAAAAGTATTAAGGGAATCCGTATTCATTAATTATTGTCCAAGCCATTTCTTGAAGAGTACGATTCTTCCTTTCAATGACTTCATTTTGTTATGGAGTTCTAGGACATGATAGTTCATGTTTGATTCCATGTTCTTCACAATAGGTGATAAAGGAGTGGTTAATAAATTCACCACCTCTATCACTTCTTATACGTAAAATTGGAAAATATTTTCTTTTTCAACTCTTTTTCTAAACACTTGAAAATGTGAAAAGGCTTGATCTTTATGTCCTAAAAAAATGCCATGTTTCTGAGTCTTTACATGGTCGCAGTCCCCTCACAAAAATGCCATGTTTTTGAGTCTTAATAGGGTCACAGTTCTCACAAAAATGTCATGTATTTGAGTCTTTATAGGATTGTGATCATGATCATAGTCTTCTTTATTAGGACCACGATCATGATCGTTGTTCTCCACAAAAGTGTTTTGTTTTTGAGTCTTTATTAGGACTGGGATCATGACCGCAATCCTCATGAAACACAATTTCCCAGAAAATACCCAAATTTTCAATTAATAAAGAAGTGCGACCATAGTCACAGTCTTCTAATAAAGAATTGCAACCATAATCGCAATCCTCACATAGGACTGTGATTGTGATTCACAATTTCATATCAGCTTCGCCATCACAGCAGCTCCCATTCACTGACATCGAATGATCCCAATGCTTTTCAGATCTAAAAATCACATCAATCACAAACACAAACGAAACTCATCGGGAGAACGAGCAAATAAGATCTGTAAAAGGTCAATCTCAAGAAAATTTGATCTGGGGGCTTCGCCCCCTGAGACCCCTAGAAGGGGGCTCCCCGCCCCTTCCAACCCCCACGGTGACCTGACCACATAAGTCGATCCACAAATTACTACGCGTCAGGGTGGAGGGGAGAGAACGTCAGGGGTAATAGGAAAGGGTAAAAAAGGAAATGAAAATATATAAAGAAGTGGTGGTTGGGAGGAATCAATTTACGCTGACGTAGATGAGGCTGTAGTAAAAACAAAATAGTGGGGTGAGTTTTTTTCCTAATTATAAAGGAAAGCAAGTGGCTGTAGCGAAATTTTGCTTTAATCAATTTGGTTTCATTTTTTAATTTTTTTAGAAAGAAGCTTGAAGAAAATAAGGAATCCATAGAGAAAGTTTTAGACCTTTATTACAAAAATTGAAGAGGTATAGCATAATTTTTTTTTTTTTCTATTCAAATTTTATGTTTTAGTTTTTTTCTTCATTTTTATGAATTTGATACTCTATATATCGCCCTCATACTTTAAAAAAATTCTAGCTCCGCCACTGCACCTGGCTACAATCTTTATTTTAATAAAATATAATAAAAATATTAATTGTTAGGTTATTTTTTAAACCATTATTCAAAAGCTATTTATAGAAAATATCTCTACTATAAACGTACCTTAATGTTTCTCTCAAGAGCGAATATCACCTCTTGATTTTATCAGAAAAGATCTTAACTTTAAAATTCAATTATTTTCATATCAATTTCTTAATTAAATTAAATACCCACCTGCAATGTCTTTTGTCCCCTCCATCTGTCTTCTTTATGATCTATCAATCTCTCAAAACACTTGTTTCGTATCTCTCTGCAGGTCCCTGGCAGTGTGTTGACAACCTGCCGCCACCCTCTCTTATGCTCTTCTCTTCTCTTCCTCGATCATCACTTCTGTCACCTTTCTCCCTCTCTCAATCTTCATCCTTTTCTGTTATTAAAGTCAAGTTGCTGAATAGAAATTACCACAATTGGCTTTTATAAATTGTTAGAAAATTTAACGAACAAGGAAGTACGAGATGAAATTAGGGATCTTCAAGAATTTTTAAGATTTCGATAAGAGGAAGAAGAAGAGTGAAAATATATCTCCGTGGTGTAATTTAGTTTTTTTTTAATTTTGTTTATATGTACTTAGTTGTTAAACAATTAAGCAACTATATTTATATGATTCATGAGTGAAAATATATCTATGTGTGTATTTTAGTTTACTTTTTTATTTTGTTTAGATGCACTTAGTTTTTAATCTAATTAAGCAATTATATTTATATTGAAATATTTTGCTACAGCCACCTTCTTTGCTTCATAATTAGAAAAACTCAGCATCATAATTTAATTCGTTATAGCATCATCACGTCAGCAAAAACTGATTTCTCCCAACCACTAGCTAATTTCAAATGTGATCAACATGCAATTGTCACCAATTGAACACATTTCAAATGTGGCCAACATGTAATTAATCAATTGCTAACCAATTAAACAAACACATTTTAATTGTGGCTATCATGTAACTAATCAATTGCCATCCATTCCCATGTTTCTAATTTTAAACCTAAAAAGTTCTTTCATGAGCCTATAAATACCACCTCCCTTAGAATGAAAATATATATATATATATATATATATATATATATATATATATATATATATATATATAATATATATATATATATATATATATATATATATAGTGAGTTGATCCCCTAAGAACGGTTCTCACGAATTCATGTGAGAACTTTCACGTGGGCCGTCGGATCTGATAGAGATCTAGTTTTATTTGATTTGATCTATCAGATCCGACGACCCACGTGAAAGTTCTCACAGAAATCCGTGAGAACCGTTCTTAGAGGATCAGCTCCCTATATATATATATATATATATATATATATATATATATATATATATATATATATATATATATATATATCGAACAAAATCGATACAACTCTCTTCCTCTCTCACTCTCAGGTCTCTTCTCTTTTAAACTCTCAATTTTTGTTGGTTTCCAAAAAGCTTTAGAAAAATTTGCAAAAGTCTTCTTGGAGACCATGCCGAGAAGAAAGAGGTCGCCTGATCGAGGGTCATTGTATCTCCAAGATCATTACCGCAAAACCCTGCACGAAATGGGGCAATTTGATTCTTGAGACAGTGCCCAGCATTCCTTGATCATCAGGCTAAACTCCTTTTCCATAATGCTTTATCTACTCTGATTCAGATTTTGAATATTTATTATTGTTTTAATTAACTAGCTTCAGATATATCATTTTTTCAACATTCCAATAATCAAATTTAATACAATCATGCTTTCCAATCGATTTGATACGATAATACATGATATGTTGATTCTACTTCTATTATTTAGAACTTTACAGAAAACATGTTATGCGAAATAATCATGATATGCGATATGATAATTCTGTTATTTGGATTTATATGTTTCTTACACTATAATATACATAATACTCTATTATCAAATATTTTGAATAATGTGATACCATTTATTCTGAAAAATGTCTTCATCCTATGGACTTATGCTATCAACATTATGTTATTTATTTTTTATAAATTAAAAAATCATGCTAACAATCTCATGTTAATAATATTGATCCATCACATAATTATACCAGCCATTCAAGCGTATAATATGAATGCTTATATATGTAATATTCATGTTCACTAATACCTAGTAAATACTATGTATAAATTTTATATTATAGTATTAAAGTGGTTAACAATTGTTTAATAAAAGAAAGAAAGAAAAGAATGAATTGAAATGAATTGGGTTTAGGCCCAATCCCATGTAAGATGGCTTATCACTTAAAAAATGAGAATGAAAAGTACAATATTTTTGCTAAGACCAAGTTTTGACCCAAACACCCTAGCCAAAAGCGCAATGACTTCACCATGGGGCCACACTTATTGTGATGTCTACTTATACATTTTTTTATTTTAACCCCCATTACAACAACTTCAACTCCCCCACTTTCTCCCACTCTCTCTAACTTCTCTTCTATCTTCTCTCCCACTTGTTTTCACTCTCAACAACTTTTCCTGACCTTAAGGCATTAATTTCAGGGTGAGTTAATAGGTGAGGGAAATTATATATTCATCATTCTCTTTACAAAATCTTAGAAAAGAAAAGAAGAGAACCCTACTCTCTACTCCTTCTCCTCTCATGTCACCTCTTCAAACCTAACTAGAAGTAGATCAGAGCCTTGCTAGACATGGAGGGGACTTTCAGACTTAGAAAAAGCATTTCTGGTAAGTAAATATCAAACTAAGAGATTTTATTTTCATTTAGGCATTTCATCAAACAGCTTGAGCACGTTAATTAATAGCTTTAATTTCACCATGTAAAATGTATACTAAAATCCCAATAAAATTTTGTAGAACTTCTTAGACATGTTGCTTAATTATCATAATTTTTAATTATTTTTATAGATTTGTTTTAAGCAAAAAAAAAAAGAGCAAAACTGCTCTCGCCAGGCCAGGTCGAGAGCGGGCCTAGCCAGACTAGGCCTGGCCTGGCCAGACCCAGGCCTGGTCAGACCCAGGCTAGGCCTGGGTCTGTAGAAGTTTATGGGAGAAAGTTAAGTGTAGACATGTTTGTGATAGACACTAGTGGATATGACACAATCTTAGGCATAACATGGCTTAGCAAAAATCATGCGATGATTAATTGTCAAAACAAGAGTGTGATATTTAAAATTACGCACCAGCCAGAGTTCCAGTTCATTAGGAAATTGAAGGCGGCTAGGCAATAACAACAAGGGAATTATGCCACTATCGAGGCTCAAGAGGAGCTGATACCAATAATGGAAGAATTCCTTAATGTGTTTCTAGAAGATCTACCAGGACTTCCACCAGATCGAGTCGTAGAGTTTGCCATAGAAGTCATTCTAAATACGGCCCCAATTTCTAAGGCACCGTATCGGATGGCACTTGTGGAGCTAGAGGATTGAAGAAGCAACTATAAGAGTACTTGATTCATCAGACCCAGTGTTTCACTGTGGGGAGCTTCGGTGTTGTTAATAAAGAAGAAGGATAGTAGTAGGAGAATGTGCATTGATTATTGAGAATGTGCAGAATATCAGAGGACGGCTGGACTCCTTCAATCTTTACCTATTCTAGAGTGGAAGTGGGAGCACATCACTATGGATTTCGTCACAGCACATGCCCCGCAACCCAAAAGGAAACAATGCAGTATGGGTTATTGTCTACCGCCTCACGAAGTCAGCTCACTTCATCCCATTCAGACTGGGGCAGTCAATAGAGTTATTAGCAGAGAAGTATCTGCAGGAGGTGGCTCGACTGCATGGTATGCCAGTCAACATCGTATCCGACAGAGATACCAGATTTCTATCTTACTTTTGGAAAAGTCTTCAAGAGAGCCTGGGGACACGACTGAAGTTTAGCACTGCAATCATCTGCAGACTGATGGGCAATCAGAGCGGACGATCTAGATTCTTGAGGACATGTTGAAAGCTTGCATGTTAGACTTCAGTGGGTCATGGGAAGACCATCTGCATTTGACAGAGTTTACCTACAACAATAGCTACTAGTCCAGTATTAAGATGGCACTATTTGAAGCGTTGTATGGTAGAAAATACAGGTCTCTTTTGTTCTGGGACGACATTGGTGAAAAGAGGTTGTTGGGACCGGAGGTGATCCAGCAGACAGTGGAGAAGGTTAAAATCATCCGGGAGCGTCTCAAAGCAGCTCAAGATAGACAGAAGCAATGGGCAGACTTGGATAGAAGACCACTAGAGTTTGAAGTTGGAGATTTTGTATTCTTAAAGATATCTCCAACGAAGAGAGTAATCAGATTTGGTAGCCGAGGGAAGCTGAGTCCAAAGTTTATCGATCCTTTTGACATTCTGGAGCGAGTACGAAAAGTGGCATACCGTCTAGCATTACCCCCATCTCTGGGTGGTGTGCATGAGGTCTTTTATGTATCTCAGTTGAGAAAGTATGTCCGAGATGACAGTCATGTTTTGGACCATTCCGAATTAGAGCTCAGGCCGGACATGACCTACACTGAGAGACCTATGGCTATTCCGGATAGGACTACCAAAGTCTTGAAGAATCAGACCATTCCACTGGTTTTAGTGTCTTGGGGCAGGCGTTCTCTGGGAGAAGCGACATGGGAACGAGAGGACGCCATCCGCGACCATTATCCTCTTCTTTTTCCGTGATAGGTATTTTCTACGTCCTGAATTTAATTTCGAGGACGAAATTTTTTGTTAGGTGGGTATGATGTAATATCCATGTTCACTAATACCATAGTAAATACTATGTATAATTTTATATTATAATATCAAAGTGGTTAACAATTGTTTAATAAAAGAAAGGAAAAAAAAGAATGAATTGAAATGAATTGGGTTTAGGCCCAAACCCATGTAAGATGGCTTATCACTTAAAAAATAAAATGAAAATGAAAAGTGCAATAAAATCATCCGGGAGCGTCTCAAAGCAGCTCAAGATAGACAGAAGCAATGGGCAGACTGGATAGAAGACCACTAGAGTTTGAAGTTGGAGATTTTGTATTCTTAAAGATATCTCCAACGAAGAGAGTAATCAGATTTGGTAGCCGAGGGAAGCTGAGTCCAAAGTTATCGATCCTTTTGACATTCTGGAGCGAGTACGAAAAGTGGCATACCGTCTAGCATTACCCCCATCTCTGGGTGGTGTGCATGAGGTCTTTTATGTATCTCAGTTGAGAAAGTATGTCCGAGATGACAGTCATGTTTTGGACCATTCCGAATTAGAGCTCAGGCCGGACATGACCTACACTGAGAGACCTATGGCTATTCCGGATAGGACTACCAAAGTCTGAAGAATCAGACCATTCCACTGGTTTTAGTGTCTTGGGGCAGGCGTTCTCTGGGAGAAGTGACATGGGAACGAGAGGACGCCATCCGCGACCATTATCCTCTTCTTTTTCCGTGATAGGTATTTTTCTACGTCCTGAATTTAATTTCGAGGACGAAATTTTTTGTTAGGTGGGTATGATGTAATATCCATGTTCACTAATACCATAGTAAATACTATGTATAAATTTATATTATAATATCAAAGTGGTTAACAATTGTTTAATAAAAGAAAGGAAAAAAAAGAATGAATTGAAATGAATTGGGTTTAGGCCCAAACCCATGTAAGATGGCTTATCACTTAAAAAATAAAATGAAAATGAAAAGTGCAATATTTTTGCTAAGACCAAGCTTTGAACAAAGTACCCAAGCCCAAGAGCCCAATGACTTTATCAAGGGGCCACACTTATTGTGGTGTCTACTCTTACATTTTTTATTTTTACTCCCACTACAACAACTTCAACTCCCTCTATTTTCTCCCACTCTCTCTAACTTCTCCTCCATCTTCTCTCCCACTGTTTTCACTCTCTACAACTTCTTCTGACCTTAAGGCACGAATTTCAGGGTGAGTTTACAGGTAAGGGGAATTATATATTCATCATTCTCTTTACAAAATCCTAGAAAAGAAAAGAAGAGATTACCTTACTCTCTACTCCTTCTCCTCTCATATCACCACTTCAAACCAACTAGAAGTAGATCAGAGCCTTGCTGGACATGGAGGGGACTTTTCAGACTGAGGGGAAGCATTCCGGTAAGTAAATCTCAAACTAGGAGATTTTATTTTCGTTTAGACATTTCATCAAACAACTTGAGCACGTTAATTAATAGCTTTAATTTCAACATGTAAAATGTATGCTAAAATCCCAATAAAATTTTGTAGAACTCCTTAGGCATGCTCCTTAATTATCATAAATTTTAATTATTTTTATAGATTTGTTTTAAGCAAAAAAAGGGAGAGCAAAACTGCTCTCGGCCCCAAACCTGGCCTGGCTAGGCCTAGCCTGGCCAGACCCGGGCCTGGTCAGACCCAGGCCAGCCCCGGGTTCGGGTCTGTTACAGACCCGAACCCGCCCCTTATATAAAAAAAATTCAAAAAAGAGAAAATAAAATAAAATAAAATTCAAAAATATTACTGTAGCAATAATACTGTAGCAGACCCAAACCCAGACTTAGATTCGGACCCAACACTGTAGCAGACCCGTTACTGTAGCAACAGACCCATTATGAATTATTAATTGATTTTAAGCTTAAATTAATTCAAAAAATATAGAAAAATCAGAAAAATTTCAAAAAAATTCCTGTAAAATCAGAACTAAAATGTGACTCTGTAAAATTATGTTCGTAGTCATATCACTTAGAATAGATAAAAATTAAATATTTCTTATAACTATTATTTGACATGAATTTAGATTACCGAGTTAATTTACAAATTCTATATTTGGATCCGTGATGATCTCAGGTAAGTTTTTTAACTATTTCTACATGAGTATATTTTTTCAGTACAAAATTTTATAATATATGCATTTATTATTTAAAAGCAATTGTTTAATTGTAATTTAGAATTTCAAGCTTGTAAAATAGTTAGAAAGTTGTAGTATTCATGGAATAATTTTAGTGATATGTTTTGCTCTGCAATATTTATTTCCTGCATGTAACCAATTATATGTTGTAGATGAATAATTATAAATTTTGAAAATAATATTGTGGAATTATTAAATGGTTTTTTGAGAAAATAGATTAAAAAAATAATTATTAATACAAAAAAATCTAGAAAATTAGATAAATCATCTTAAATATTAAATTGGATTAACTTGTGATATTTGAATGGTTATGCATGTATATCACATGAAATTAAAGAATTTGTGTTACCGAAATTACTGAAAAAAACTATTGCTATGTATACTTGGATATACACACTAATATTGATTGAGTTCAGTTATTTAGGTAACATTGACATATAAATACTTTCATTGGGTGGAGAAATTGATAGAGGAGACGGTATCGATATTTTAGGTGGACCTATGATATTGGTTGGGCAACCGAAATGAGGGTTCCACTGCATGGTTCTCAGGGATGACTGGCATCCATCTGATATTATTACTGTTACTGTTACTAAGTACCTTGCGGTATGGGCCTGGTTCAGCGCCAGGCATCAGGGGCTGTGGTCCTGGGTATGTACGGGACCCACCTAAAGCACAGATTTTGTCTCCATCTATCAATTTCAAATAACAACTTTCGATAATATACTTTTGATGATAAGTTACTATATATAAAATATAATAAGCATGTAAATGTTTAGCTGTTACCATATATCACACTCATGCATATTTATTTTATATCTTCCAATGAATGCATGTTATGATATTAGCGATGTCTTGAGTTCTATATATGTACATGCTGTTGCATCCT
>JAVJIF010004854.1:42500-198864 GCA_038442645.1 Agave tequilana | reverse complement strand
GGATTTGGGTAAATACAACCGGGAGTACACAACTCCTCTCTCCAAAAATATACCTCTACACTTAGAGGCAAGGACTAAGCCTACACAATATCAACCTCACAAATGAGGGATAGGCACAAAGCAACTTAAACAACAATCACCTCACACTTGAGGGATTCCAACACAATCTCCACCTCTCACTAGAGGGAGCCAATACCACTTCCACAATCACCTCACACTTGAGGATAACAACTAAATCACCTCTCCAGAGGGATATAACAAAGATGGAAGGTTTACAACTTGGTGGTCTATCTCAACCACAAACCAATTTTCTTACTAAAACAAAGATCCTATAGATAGGATAGAATGATAAGCTCAAGTGTGAGAAATAAAGAGTTTGGAATCAAAATCACAAAGAGAAACTCTTAGGAAAAACTTCTAGAATGGATATAAAATTAAGATCAAAAACAATCCGAAAGACTTTCTTTTCTTTGAATTTTCCAACCCTTTAAAACAAATAAAAATCAAATCTTTAACTTAAAACTCTTTTGAAAACTAGCGTCAAAACACTTGTAAAGATGAAAATTTGCTCTTGAAAATTCTTGTTGAATACAACCAAGAAATGAGGTATTTATACCCTCATTTCAAATCTGCCCGTTGGCAGCTGAAAAGGACCAAATTTGCCCTTCGGTCGACCAGCCGGTCGACCAGCCAACTGTCACATTTTTGACCGTTGCGCCTACTGGTCGACCGCACCGGTCGACCAGGACTGGATCCAGAGAGCAACGGCTTTCTGCCAGTCGACCGCCGGTTGACCGAAGCCGGATACAGAGAGCAGACTCTCTGTCTGATCGACCGCTCGGTCAACCGAGTCTTTTCCAGAGAGCAGAGCTCTCTGGCGGTCGACAACCCGGTCGATCGGCCTCCCCAGCTTGGCTGCGTGCACGCTCTGTGCATGTTAGTCGACCGGCCCGGTCGACCGCCCACTGCTACATCGACCGGTCCGGTCGACCAGCAGTCAGCCAGTCCAGCTAATATAGGTCTTAAAAACTTGAGTTTTTATCTTTGATTAAATGCCATAAAATCACATAAATTTCACAAAAATCAGTTCATGTTATATCTTTGAAATACAAACATGTTTGAGTAAAAATCACATCATGTTATAAATATTTTGAACCATTTTTGTATTGTTGAAAATTTGCCTTAAACCAAAAACAGTATTTTCTAGAAACCAAAACTTCTAAGGAAAATACAATTTTTCTATAAACTTGTATAAATACAAAAACATGATATTGAAACAACTTTGAAGCATATAGTATATGGATAGAATCCAAATACATGAAAGGTATTATACTATGTTTTTGACATTAAATCTAAAAATAAGTTTTGTCTAAATACAAAACTCCAAACACATGAATAGTGTATCAAATAAGTTTTTCTAAATAGATGAAGCATATATGTATATAGATCAAATCTAATATACATTAAACCATGTAAACTTATTTTGATTCTATCTATTCATGAAAACCAAGATCGGTTAAACTGAAAACTAAAATCAAAACATGAAACGTGTGTGTGTTGTGAACTTGAGCATATCACACTATCTAATCTTCATAATGGATCTAAACTAAATCTTAAACTAAACAAACCGAAGTCTTCTTGTCGAACGCCGTCTCCAAGTTGACTCGATCCAAATGTGATCGGCCGAGCTTGACTCCAACCGAGTTTTAGATATGAATTTGACGCTCGAGCTCTTGAATCACCATGTGAAAGCTCCAAAACACCTTTGTTGAAGCTAATCACTAACTAATATCTTGATTAACTATCTGAAATTAAATATCACAAGATTATTAGTAAACTATAACTACATGAGTTAATCATCATCAAAACTAGAGTGGGAGGCCTCTGGGCCAATAATCTCCCCCTTTTTGATGATGACAAAACTCATGGAGTTTATATGCATGGATTAAAGTTAAGCCTCAAAGAAGCTCCCCCTTAATTCATACATAGCAAAAACTATAAAGATATGCAATGAAGTTAAACATGAATATGCATAAGCATACATAAAATAATGATATAAACATGCTCTTGATACCAAATTTTAAAATAAACATGTTCTTAAATAATTGCTCTTGATACCAATAAAAACTTCAATAAAAGCTCTTGATACTAATAAAACAAAACAATAAAATATGTTCTTGATATTAATATCCATGCTCTTGATACCAATATCAACAAAACATAAAACAAATATTTTTAATATAAACTTTGATATAAACTTACTTAATTAAACATGCATATATACTAAAATATTTCTCCCCTTTTTGTCAATCATCAACAAAGGGGTTAAAGTAAACAATAAAACAATGTTCTCCCCCTTTTTGTCTGAAACAAAAATCAACAAGGGGTGATATCAAATCAAAATATTATGATACCAATTGAAAAAAAATATATCAATTTAGTGCAAAGGTATACATAGAAACATCATGATACCAAATGATGATACAAATTGAAAATAAACAAAACATTTTGAAGAAACCAACAAAAATTTTAATATCAATGAAAAGATATAAACATAAGGTAATCTTGATACCAATTGTAAAAATTAGTACCAATTGAAAATATTTTACACTTTTGATACTAAATGAAAAACATAAACCAATCTTTTTGGTTAAACACTAAACTCATTTTGCAATAGAGATACCAAATAGAGAATAATATCAATTTAATATTTTTGATACCAATATTGAAAATGAAAACATATACTAATTTAAAATAATTTCATTAGGAGCGTATGATACCAAATTAAAAAATCAATATCATTTTTCAATCATTTTTCATCTTAAAGTGTGGGAGTAAGATACCAAATGTAAACAAAACCAATTGAAAGATGAAATATGAATTTTTCTCCCCCTTTATGAAATACCAAACAAAATGATGCATAAGCTTGTATAAGATACCAATTGAAAAATAATCAATTGAAATATAAATGTTATTTAAGGAATAAAGCTTAGCATAACAAAAATTGTGCTCAAATATTTAGAGATATAGTAAGCACAAATAAACAGATATATATGTATGGAAAATTGAATACCAATCGAAATTGATACCGTTTGAAGTTTAAGCATACATATAAAAAATATGAGTATATAAGATAAATGAATGTCAATTGTGATACCAATTGAAAAGATATAATGATACCAATTGAAACTATAATGAGAATCAAGTATATAACTCATACTTCCTACCACCCATTTCATGCACATGTTTAAATTGATTTTCAATAATGAGCATATAAGGCATGTCACCCAACCAACCGCCCTTGGATGGGTAGGGGTTTTCAAAAATAAGTTTGAAATAATATAACACGTTTGAAAACTCTACCATATGAAGAATACCGCAACTAGTTTAATGTAAATTTGTAAACTTGTACGAAATCCTTCAAGTAAGGAATAAAACAAAATATATTTCATGAAATATGAAAATCACATAATCAACACTCAAAGTCCATATAGCACATATAATACTCATATGAGAAGACAAAGTCATAAGAAAACATCAAATAATGTGAGCATACAAAGTCATGTGAAAAGCATAATCATGAACATAAGCAATCAAGCTCAAGTATGAAATTCCTTAAAACATGAAAGTCATCAAACTAGAATCCTTCAAGGTATATGTATGTTTTATACAAACTAGAGTATACATACATATCCAAACATGAACGAGTCCACAAATGTATATGCATGAAGGCAAGTGGCTCAATGATTGGTCGCTAATGTTGCATATTTAGTATCATATTTCCATACTTATTCTAGAATAAACTTTGCATTGTCTTAATTAATTGCTTAATTTATTTGCAGGCCCATTCTTTAAGGAGATGAAGAGAAATGAGCCCAAAGCCACCAAATTCTGAATTAATCAGAGTTAATTCGAGCTCACTGAATCAGGACAAAATCAAGAGGTTGAAAACCGGTTGAGAAGAATCCTCTCAGAATCGATCGGTTTAAAGCCAAGAATCCAAGGCCATTTCGTCGTAATACGGGACTCAAACTGAAAAACCAACTGAAGATAAAAGCAGAAAGCGAAACCAGGGCGACCCACCAACAGGGTGTGGCCACCTGGCCACACCCTTGCCGCGGAAACGCGGCCAAAGCCGCGTTTCCGCGGCTTGGTTGGGGAGCTAGGGGGAGCGTTTGCTCCCCCAATCTCCCTGGGATCCTGAATATTGGGTTTTTACCTATGAAAAGGCAGTCTTTGCGCTGAAAATGGGACGACCATGCAGAGATAGGATTTATCCTAGTTTTCATTTCTTGTAGTTTAGGTTTTTCTTTTCTTTTTATGTAATTTGTATGTAAGCTTAGGTTAGATGAAGATTCATGTAAGTAAGAGAGAGAGGCTGACGTTGAGAGTGACACCGATGTACCCTCCTCCTTTCTTCCATTGTTTTTGCAACTAATAAAAGTAAAGCTTCTTTTATGTTCATGTTTTCTTTTGTTTCCTTCTTCCTCTTTCTACTTTACCTCCTTTGTTTTTGATGAGAATGCAAGTGAATTCCGAAGCACAAGTATAACAACGCTTTGTGAGTGCCAACGATAGTTCATGAAGACGTTCTCCTCCTCAAGATCCGTATCACTTCATTCTTGCACCGCTTGATGATATAATGCGAACGGGGACTGAGCTCGATCCTATGATCTATGCGTTGAACGCCTCCAAAGCAAGGTAGAAAACAGCAAAGGTTTTCTAAGTAAGTCATCAATCAAATTAGGCAAGTATTTCTTCAACCTTCTTTCTTTTCTTTTATTTCTTTAGCATAGATCACCAACACGATTTCTTTCACCACTTCTTCCAAATCGTTTTCACTCTTTTTTCCAATTCATTTGTATATAGTCATTCTCCGGTTTTCTCCACCTTCTTCATCTCTCATTTTCTTTCTAACTTTACATAACTATCTTTTTCTTTTTCATTTCTTTAAACAAAGAAGAATTCGCTTTTCTTCATAACGATTTCAATAAAGAAACGTAAACGCTTCAATCGCAAAACCCTCCTTGTGGATCACGACCCGCATAGCCACTTGCTATAGCGGTAAGAATTGAGCACTTGCACATCTTTATTTAAGTTCTATAATTCCGTATTTTGTGTGCAGGTTACCTCAATCAAATTTTGGCGCCGTTGCCGGGAGGGTAACGTTTTATTGAAATCTGATTTTTATTGAAAATTTTTTAGAACTAAAACGAATTTTCTTCTCTGTTGCAGGTTATAGGGCAAGCAAAGCAGGAAAAAAGGATTGCAGAAACATATAAGTGGTCTTGGGCCTCTGTTCCAGAAAACAGAGACCAAGTACCCTCTGAATTGCTGCGTTTGCTCGGCTTTAGCCGCGTTTTCGCGGCAAGGAAGAGTGCACTACTAACCGTCTTTTTGCAGGACTGCTTGCTTTGCAAAATTTTAGTTTTCTGCAACTTTATTTCTTATATGCCATCACATTAGCCTGCTAATAAACCAACAGTAAAATACTTGTTGACAAGATAAAAAATTGATTAGACGTTTGCATCTTTAGGCACGTGTCTTTTCAATTCATTTATTTTTACTGTTGAAGAGTGCTGGAGTAAGGTACGTTCACATTGCATGTAGAATAGGACTCATCTCTTGGTTGATTTACATAGCTTTGAGTGAATCTTATGTACATATCTTGTACACTTGCACAAACTGATCTTAAGGGCACCATGATTAGGACGGGAAAGGTGTATGTAAATGTGGAGTAAAAGAGCACAAATATAGATATTCAAATGAAAGAGTTAAGGTTTAGAAACAACCTCGAGTGCTCCACAAATGTATTTATATGTTCAATGTACCCTTTCCTATCTCTGTTATAGCATAGAGCTATACCGAGTCGATTCTCAGGGAGAGCTAGCGATGGAAGCGTTACGGTCCGTAGTGAAGAAAGTAAACGAGAATTCTTCTATGCTTATAAGAATAAAAATAAATGGGAAAATGAAACGAAAGAATGGATGGATATATTCATGGTGGAAAATGGAAAAAGAAATCAAGATCAAGATTGGTTTTGGACTAACAACTAAAAAGAAAGTAAACTTGAAGAAGCAAACCATGACTAGCTTACCTTACTACCTTACCAACACTTACTAAACTCCGTGATAGTGAAGGCGTGCCTCATGTTGATTTCATCGGTGTAGGTTTGTCTTGCGTGTTGATCTAATTACTTTCTCATGTAGATGAAGGGTGGTTTAACCCATCGGAGAAGAGAAGACCATCCAACTTGCAAGATGAACTAAAGCAATCACCCATGAGTTAGTGAAGATGGCAAGGCTAGTGGTTAGCTAGTACATGGTAGAAAAATTAGCTACAAGCCATTAATGAAGAAAAGCAAAGCATGAAGTAAATTGCAAGAAAGTAAAGAAAGCAAGTAAAGAAAGCAATCAAACTAGAACCATGCTTCAAGTAGAGAAGTAGAGAATGGATTAATCCTTGTTTCAAGTTGTCACTCCTTGAAGATTACAAGCTCTCTCTCTCTCTCTTACAATCTCTCTCTTGCATAGATTTCTAGGGAAGAAGAAGAGGGATCTAAAGAACTAAAACCTAGAGAGAAACCTATGAAAAATTACAACATCTAACAATTTCTCCTCTCTTCTCCATTCAGTCTTTTCTCGCAGGTCAGGTGCAGATATTTATAGGCTGAGAGAGAAGCTTCAAGAGCCCTTTCTGTTGGCGCAAAATCCGGATCTCAACAACCCTGAAACTGCCGCGAGCGCGCGGCAAGGGCGCGGCAAAACGAATTCTGTTGGGAAACAGAATTCTGTTGTAGGTTGGTTGAGAGGTTGTTATCCACGTGGCCTTCTAGAATCTTCAATTGGCGCGCGGATCTCTCTGGATTCTGATTTCAAATCTTGGGCTTTACTTTAATCTTGGATTTAATCCCTTTAATTATTGCTAATTAAAGTGATTATTGGGCTTTCTCTCATTTGAGTGTGGACCTGCAAATATATAGAGAAGATGAGTAAAAGTCATAAATTTATTTGCAATATGCATGGGGATTATGTGGTAAAATATGCACATTTGAATACCAATCACACCCCCACACTTATTCTTTTGCTCGTCCCGAGCAAAACAAAGAAAAGAAAAACTATACTACCAATTTTATTACACCACTTTCGCAGGTGACGCGATTGCACTGAGCGCGTGCAACAAGCCGTTAAACCTCTAGGTTACCCGAGAGGAGGAGTGTTGTCTCCTGAGGGTTTTCAGCGGATTACACCCACAAAATCCATAAAGAAAGAAGACAAATGTTAGTGTTTTGAAAATGCATTTTGAAAGAGAGACATGTTTTCGAACTATTTTTGCAAAAATATAAGTGATCTAAGGTCATAAGTCCACCTATAATTATTCTTTCTTAAACTTAGTATCTATGCAAGATCTTGTTTTCAATTAAGGTAAGAATTTAAAATTGGATTGAATATTTTATCTTTTATAATACCTAGATAATATGCACACCATGACAGTGAAGATTTCTGGGATTTCAACTCTAACCATCAAGCCATTTATTTATATATATTTATTTTCGTTTTCTCTTTTTTCTCCCTTAGTTTAGGCTTTCTAGTTCACCCTTGTAACGAGCCTATAACCGATGACTCCCAAACCAGTCGGTCTTAGGGCACCAGATGAGAAAACATCCCTCGGGTTTAAGGACTCGAGTGAAAAAGGCCACAAAACTGAAGGGGATTATTTATTTCCTTTACCACCGTTAGGCGTGAATAACCATGCTTCTTGAGGCATAATTCTCCAGCTTAATGAGTGATGTTTTTCACCGTTAGGCGTGAATAACCATGCTTCTTGAGGCATAATTATCCAGCTTAATAAGTAATGTTTTATTACATCTTTATTTTTCTTTTTTTTTTTATGGCATTTTGGTCTTTGTTTCCATCCCAAGAAATGTGTAAGTGTAAAGTGCATATTTATCTAAGGTAAAAATTCAAGATAAAAATATCTCACCAATTTTACTTACTTAGCCTATAATTTTAAACAAGATCTATTATTTCAACTAGGTTTAAGATGTCATAATTAAGGCTTTCTTAATTCCTAAGATACATCTTAATTTTCTTAAAAATAGATCTAAACTTTGTCTCTTATTTCAAAAAGTTTTTTTTTTATTTTATTTCTAAAAGAAAAGGTAAAATCTAAAAGAAAGTGGAAATTCTATAACAAAAATAAAATCTAAAAGAAAATGGAAGACCTAAAAAGAAAAATAAAAATCCTAAAAAATAAAAAAACCTATAAAGAAAATAAAAAATCCTATGTTAGTACATACCCCCCCATACCTATCTCATGCATTGTCCTCAATGTATGCAAGATAAAAAAAAAAAAATAATGCATGAAATAGGTAAAAGGTAAGAAACTACCCCCTCTGTCGCTTTGGACCCGCGGTGGTGCTAGGTCCAGCCGACTGTGATCTCCTCAGTGTCGCCTCAATGTTATCTAACCTAGAGGATTGCTCCTCTACCTTTTTCCTCAGTCTCACTTACCCCCTAAAAATCTTCTTCATGCCCTTCCAGATGGAGGACATGAAGGCATGTGTATCATGGGGGGTCCTGCCTCCAAAACTCAGGTTCATCTTCTTTCTCAAAACTCTCCTCAGAGGAGGATTCTACCGGTACATCCTCGGGCTGGACAGTAGGTGTCCAGACCGCATGCAAACAACTATTATACGAACTGGTAGGTCTCTCGGGTGCAACAAACACTCGGTCGAATGAATCAAAAACATCGTCTGGTAGGAAAGTCCTACATAGACGTGTAATCAAGATAGGATGGGAGTATTTGGCACCCCTAGTGCGTGAGAAATTGGTTATGAGTGCGTGGAAGATGACTTTATTCAAACAAACTGTGTGTTGACGAGTCATTAAATCATGTATAATTTGCAACACAGGTCTGTTGAATGTGGAGGTGTGGTCTAGCCCTAAAATATTGCGTTGGATCCAACGTCCAACGCAATGAACATTTCTAAACATGGTGCTAGCCTTCAGCCCACGATCCTGCTCAGTACAACGAGCCCCCATAACAGTCATGTAATCTATAAGCGGGAGAGGCTCGCTGTGTTGTGTGATGGATGGGACAGTAGTGACTTCCTCAAGAAGAGAAAGTGTGACAAGTAGGTCTCCTGTGGGCATGTGTACAGTGAACTGGTACATGTGTGGATCAATCGATGCTTGGTCAAGATGAGTGTAAAACATTGTCACCAGTTCGGGACAATAAAATGCATCGGTCTCAGTGTTGTCGTATACTAGCGAATACCAATTCCTTGCCCTAATTCTCTCTAAAAATACATGCCCATATCCATTCACATCACATAAAATCCGCCCAAAGTCTTTCTCAATAAAAATAGATGGTGCCATGATATGAATCAAGATCAAAAAGCAATAAAAAGGAAAGATTTGGAATTCGAACCGCCCCCGGAATTCGTGGGGGGAAGAAATTTGATCTCTGCAGTGGGTACAGAAAAATCTGATGAAGATGTAGCACCAGATCGGAGAGAAAAACGCTGGAGATCGACTGGATCAGAAATTGACGCTGCTCAGGAATCGTCAGAAAAGCCGCGGAAGCTCGGCTATTGCCGTGGAGTTGCGGCAGAGTAAAGAAATCTGAGGAGAGGAAAAATTGCAGTGGCGGCGCTGGAGAAGGATTTTTGTAGATCTGAGATTATGTTTTCGTTTGAGGGAGGAAATGTGTGGAAGAGGGGTTATTTATAGAAGGGAAAGAACTTTAGAATCCCACTTCTATCCCTAGGTTAAAAACGAATTTACCCTAGGGATTTGGAAGTTTTGAAAATAACTTTGACCCTAGGGACTTGGAATATGAGGAAACCTAGGAATTTAGAAAGATTTTGAATTTGGAAAGTGTAGAAACTCCTTTAAGCATAAAAATCCCTCCTCATTTTTTATTTTTTTATTTTTAATTATTAATTTCTAAAAGAAGTGTAAAAGAAAGAAAATCTAAAAACTCTAAGTTAGTAAACCCTCCCCCACACTTATTTCATACATTGTCCTAAATGCATCATGATACATGTATGCATGAAACAAAATAGAGAGGGAAGGAGAAAAATTACCTTAAGGTGGTGGTTCCGGTGGTGGTCTGATTGGTCCACGAAACATGGCCCAATCAACTTTTCTTTGGGTTCTGAGGAACCCACCAGAAATATAATGAATATGACCCACTAAAAAGATAAATCCATGGAAGATTTTTATTAAGTACATGTCCCCATCTAATTTCCAAATTTCTAAAATAATTTCAGAGTCAAATTTATCAAGATCCTTGTCCCAGAATGGATTATGAAATGATAGAATGGTCGACTTGGACTCGGGATGGACAGAAACTAACACTGACTCAGGAAGGTGACTGAAATCAAGTAAAGGTTCAGGAGTCGAAGTGAGTTCATGAATTGGGTCCAAGTCAAGAAAATGAAGCTCAAATCCACAATCATTTCCCCCAGATGGAATGTGACTATCTAAGATTAGTGATTCAAGTTCAGGAGGGTTGGGAATCAAAATTGACTCTAAAATGTTACTCAAATTGGGTAACAAAACAGGAGTTAATAATGATTCAGGTATTTGAACTAAATCACAAACTTGAGGGTCAAAGTCACATTCTACATTGAGTTCAATATCAAAAAATGAAGAACTTGCCAATTTGTCAATGGGATTTTCAGAAGTGTATAATTGGTCAAGTTCAAGATGATCCTCAAGGATGGGTGATTCAATTTCATTATGAATTGGGACAGGATCCAAAGTTGACTCCGAGAAAAGATTGATGTCAGGTAAAGATACCGGAGTCATTATTGAATCAGGAAAAAGAATTGAATCACTAAGTTGGAGTTCAAGATCACATTCCTCATGTAGTTCAATTCCACAAAAATGAGAACTTGCCAATTTATCAATGGGATTTTCAAAAGCAATGAATTGGTCAAGTTCAACATGATCATCAAGGAAGATTGGTGATTCAATTTCACAATGGATGGGTACTGGATTCAATAATGACTCGGGAAATGAAGTGAATTTATGTGAAGACACCGAAGTCATAATTGAATCAGGAAGTAGAATTGAATCATCAAGTGGAAGTTCAGGATCATGTTCATGTTCAAGTTCAATTTCAGTAAAAGGAAAACTTGCCAAAATGTCAATGGGATCTGAAGTTTGGACAAGTTCAGGTGAGTGTGCTGAAATTGAATCTTGATTTCCAAAACTACATGACTCATTGGTTTTAACAGAGTGGCTAGTGACATTAGAAATAGGATGAGAATGAAGAGTTTGGATCATCAAATCTATGTCACGATTTCTAGCATTTTGAGCATGAGTCATGTCTTCAAGCATCTTTCCATAATTGATGATTTCATTATTTTGATGAAAAGATGAAGTATTGTCTTGGAAGTGATATTGAAATTGTGAGTCCATCAGATTTTGGGATTTGTGTTTGGACTCACGCATACTCATTTCCAAAATTGACGGTCTTTTATTTTGGACTGGTGGAACTGAGTATGTATCTTGAAAATGTGGTGGAATTGGAGAAGCTAATTTGGTCTTAAGTTGTTGCTCTGCCTCTAGTAGATTGGCTTCTATCCTCTTTTGGAACTCAGATTTTTCTTCAATGGGAGGTCCAGAAAAAGGAATATATGAAGCAGAATCGGAGAATGAATATTGTGGATATTGTGGACTAGGTGGATATGGTGGACAAGGAGGTTGATAATTAAACTCGGGGGACTGGAATCCCCATTGACTCTGTGACGAGTTGAAATCATTATGGAAATTATAATTATTAGATGGGGGGTATGGGTCATATTGATTCGGATAAGGCCAACCCGGTGTATTTGGTTGGTGCGTATTGTAAAACACCGGGTTGGAATTATCCGAATATGAAGTCGGTGTGAAATATGGATTCATGTTCGGATGGAAAGAATTATTATTGTTGAATGCCATATCACAAACAATCACAAACAAAAAAGAAAAATCAAACAACAAACAAAAAAGAAGAGAAAAAAATCAAAACCAAGCCAAAAGAAGGGTTGACCTAAACCTAGACGACTCCTAACTGATTAGACCGTCCACGGGAGGTTTAGTGTAGACTTTGACCACAGGCTAATCAGCCAGGTAAGGGCAAAGTTGTTGGGAGGTTTTCCGTCAAAGACGTTCCTTAATTAAGTAACCAACAACCTTCGGGCTTTCGGCCCTCAATCCCTTGCCTAGACACTGATTTTATAAGAGTCAATTTCCAACACTATTCCCCCTTAGGATAATCTCCTAGATAAGTCCGAGATGTCCCTAGGGCCAACGTCTATTTTTTTATTAAATTAGGCTTGGGTTAGTGAGTGATGGGATGGTGGTTTTTGGGCTAAGGAAAGGGTAATGAAATCCCCCACCTTATCTTATTTATGGGTTATGCCCTTAAAAATGAATTGTGCAAGTGTACAAAAATATATAACTAGAATTCAGTCAAAGCATGAAAATCAAGCAAGAGATGATTCCTAGTCTACATGCAATGCAAAGCGTACCTTGCCTCCAGCACTCTTCAACAGTAAAAGTAAAAGAATTGAAAGACACGTGCCTAGAATGCAAATATCTAAACAATTTTTAACAATTTCAACCAATTTTTTACTGTTGTTTAAATTAGCAGGTAATAGGTGAAACATACAGGAATTCAAGTATAGCAGCAGATGTATTTTGCAGAATCAGAGCCCCTGCAGAAATTAGGTCAGTAGTGATCTCCTTCTTGCCGCAGAACCGCGGCTTTTGCCGTGGGAACGCGGCAAGTCAGAGGGCTTCTGGTCTCTGCTTTCGAGAGCAGAGGCCCAAAGCCACTTATATGTATTCTGCAATGCAAATTTTTCTGTTTTCTTCACCTGTAACCTGCAACAGAGAAGAAGATTCGTTTAGTTCTTCACTTTAAAGAAAATCCGTTGCTCTCCCTGGCAACGACGCCAAAAATTTGATTAGGACGGGAAAGGTGTATGTAAATGTGGAGTAAAAGAGCACAAATATAGATATTCAAATGAAAGAGTTAAGGTTTAGAAACAACCTCGAGTGCTCCACAAATGTATTTATATGTTCAATGTACCCTTTCCTATCTCCGTTATAGCATAGAGCTATACCGAGTCGATTCTCAGGGAGAGCTAGCGATGGAAGCGTTACGGTCCGTAGTGAAGAAAGTAAACGAGAATTCTTCTATGCTTATAAGAATAAAAACAAATGGGAAAATGAAACGAAAGAATGGATGGATGTATTCATGGTGGAAAATGTAAAAAGAAATCAAGATCAAGATTGGTTTTGGACTAACAACTAAAAAGAAAGTAAACTTGAAGAAGCAAACCATGACTAGCTTACCTTACTACCTTACCAACACTTACTAAACTCCGTGATAGTGAAGGCGTGCCTCATGTTGATTTCATCGGCGTCGGTTTGTCTTGCGTGTTGATCTAATTACTTTCTCATGTAGATGAAGGGTGGTTTAACCCATCGGAGAAGAGAAGACCATCCAACTTGCAAGATGAACTAAAGCAATCACCCATGAGTTAGTGAAGATGGCAAGGCTAGTGGTTAGCTAGTACATGGTAGAAAAATTAGCTACAAGCCATTAATGAAGAAAAGCAAAGCATGAAGTAAATTGCAAGAAAGTAAAGAAAGCAAGTAAAGAAAGCAATCAAACTAGAACCATGCTTCAAGTAGAGAAGTAGAGAATGGATTAATCCTTGCTTCAAGTTGTCACTCCTTGAAGATTACAAGCTCTCTCTCTCTTACAATCTCTCTCTTGCATAGATTTCTAGGGAAGAAGAAGAGGGATCTAAAGAACTAAAACCTAGAGAGAAACCTATGAAAAATTACAACATCTAACAATTTCTCCTCTCTTCTCCATTCAGTCTTTTCTCGCAGGTCAGGTGCAGATATTTATAGGCTGAGAGAGAAGCTTCAAGAGCCCTTTCTGTTGGCGCAAAATCCGGATCTCAACAACCCTGAAACTGCCGCGAGCGCGCGGCAAGGGCGCGGCAAAACGGATTCTGTTGGGAAACAGAATTCTGTTGTAGGTTGGTTGAGAGGTTGTTATCCACGTGGCCTTCTAGAATCTTCAATTGGCGCGCGGATCTCTCTGGATTCTGATTTCAAATCTTGGGCTTTACTTTAATCTTAGATTTAATCCCTTTAATTATTGCTAATTAAAGTGATTATTGGGCTTTCTCTCATTTGAGTGTGGACCTGCAAATATATAGAGAAGATGAGTAAAAATCATATATTTATTTGCAATATGCATGGTGATTATGTGGTAAAATATGCACATTTGAATACCAATCACACCACCCATTAACAAGATAAGGTGAGGATTTAATCACCCTTCCTTAGCCCAAAATCAGATTCCAAGCACTCACTAACCCAAGCCTAACTAAAATGAGTAGACGTTGGCCCTAGGGACATCTCGGACTCAATTAGGAGATTATCCTAAGGGGAAAAGGTGTTGGAATTTGACTCCTGCGAAATCAGTGTCGAGGAAAGGGATTAAGGGCCGAAAGCCCGAAGGTTGGTGGTTATTTAATTAAGGAACGTCTTTGACGAAAAACCTCCCTCCAACCTTGCCCTGACCTGGCTAATTAGCTTGTGGTCAAAGTCTGCATTAGACCTCCCGTGGACAGTCTAATCTGTTAGGAGTCGTCTAGGTCATAGGTCTACCTTAACTTAGTTAGAATTTTTTCTTTTTTGTTTGCTTATTTGTTTGTTTTTTTCTTTCTTTTTTGTATTCTATTGTGTGATATGGCTTATAATAATAATTTTTTCAACTTTAATAATAATTCATATTACACACCGAGTTCATTTTCGGATATTACCAACCCGACATATCATGACTTTAACCAACCTAGTGTGCCGGATTGGTCTTATCCGAATAAATATAACCCATGCCCCCAATCTAATAGCTATAATTTTCATAATAATTTTAACTCTTCACCGAGTCAGTGGGGATTCACCTCCCCCGAGCATAATTTTCAACCAACTTGTCCCCCTTATCCACCTAGTCCACAATATCCCCAAGAGTCATACTCAGTTCCACAAGTCCAAAATAGAAAACCATCAATTTTGGAAAGGAGTACGCGTGAGTCCAAACAACAATCACAAAATCTGATGGACTCACAATTTCACTACCACTTCCAAGACAATACTTCATCTTTTCATCAAAACAATGAATCCATCAACTATGAAAAGATGCTTGAAGCCATGACTCATGCTCAAAATGCTCGAAATCGTGACATAGATATGATGGTCGAATCTCTACGTTCTCACCGTTTGACCAGTTCTAATGTTACTAACCATTCTGTTAGAGCCGAAGAGTCATGTAGTTTTGAAAATCAAGATTCCATTTCAGAACAGTCATTTGAACTTGCCCAAACTCCAAATAATATTGATAGTTTGGCAAGTTATCCCTTGCCTGAAATCGAACTTGAAAATGAATATGATCATGAACCCCAACTTAGTGATTCAATTTTACTTCCTGATTCAATAATGACTCCGGTGTCTTCACCTGATTTCAATCTTTTTCCTGAGTCAACATTGAATCCTGTGCCAATTAATCATGAAAGTGAATCACCCATTCTTGATGATCATATTGAACTTGACCAATTTTACACTTTTGAAAATCCTATTGACAAATTGGCAAGTTCTCATTTTTTTGATATTGAACTCAATGAGATATGTGACCTAGATTCTCAAATCTGTGATCCAGTTCAACTTTCTGAATCAATATTGACTCTTGTTTTGTTACCAAACTTGAGTAATATTTTAGAGTCAGTTTTGATTCCCCCACCTATCATTCCTGAACTTGAATCACCAATATTAAGTCACATTCCAATTGTTGGAAAATAAATGTGGACTTGAGTTTCACTTTCTTGACTTGGACCCGCTTCCTGAACCAATTTCGACTCCTGAACCTTTACTTGACTTAAGTCACCTTTCTGAGTCGGTATTCGTTCCTATACTTCCTGAGTTCAAGTCAACCATTCTATCATTTCATACTCCATTTTGGGACGAGGTGGTTGACAAATTTGACTCTGAAATCAGTTATGGAATTTGGAAATTAGATGGGGTCAAATACTTAATAAAAATCCTTCACGGATACACAATTTTAATGGGTTATATTAGTGAAATTTCTGGTGGGTTCCTCCGAACCCAACGAAAAGTCGATTGGGCCACATTTCGTGGACCAATCAGACTACCACCGGAACCACCACTTAAGGTAACATTTTCCTTCCCTTTCTTCTTTTTCATGCATCTATGCATTAATTCATACATTGAGGACAATGCATGAGATAGGTGTGGGGGAGGGTCTAACATAACTTTGTTTTTAAAATTAAAAAAACATATTAACATTTTCTTTACTTTTAAAAACTTTTGAAAATAGAAACAATATTTTGACATATTTTTGTAAGAAATTAAGTTAATTTTAAGGAATAGGAAAATCCAAATTAGGATTTCTTATACTTGGTCAAAATAAGATTATTTGTTTGATTTTTAGGGTTAGGAAGAAAATTTGTCAAAGTAATTTAGTCTTGATCTTTACCTTGATGAAATATGCCCACTTCGTACACTTACACACTTAGGGTTCAAAAACAAAGATTCTTATGCCATATAAAAAGAAAAAGAAAAAGAAAAAAAAGATAAACAAATCTAATTATTGATTAGCTAGGTGCTTTGGCCTAAGTAAGCCTTGGTATTTATGCGAAAGATGATTAGATAAGTTTGAAAAAAAAATTCCTCTGATTAAGCTGGGTATTTGATCCTAATAAATCATAAGTATTCACGCCTAAAAGAGGTTCATATAATAAAATCCTTAGTTTTGTGGCTTTGTTTGCTCGAGTCCTTAAGTCCTTGGGGTGTTTTCTTACCCGGTGCCCTAAGACCGTTTGGTTTGAGAGTCATCGATTAAAGGCTCGTTACATGGGCAGATTAGAAAGCCTAATAGAACTAAGGAATAATACCACCAAAAAAAAGAAAAAAAAACATATATATATATAAATAAATAAGGCATAAGTGTTAGAGTTAATGAACCCTTCGTCAAAATTTTCACAATCACAAGGTGCATATGACTTAGGGTAAAGTATTAGACTAGATGAGAAGTACAATTTGACTCCTTACTTTGATTGATAACAAATTTTTGAATAGAGACTAAGTTTAGGAATGAAAAATTAAGTTTTCTATAACTTATAGATTGCTTAAATCTTACAATTATATTTCAAATATTTTTCTCTTTCAAAATGCTTTTCGAAAATACTAACTCTTTGTTTCCCTTTCTTTATGGATTTTGTGGGTGTAATCCGCTGAAAACCCTCACGAGACAAAACTCGTCCTCTAGGGGAAACCTAGAGGTTTAACGGCTTTTTGCACATGCTCAGTGCAATCGCGTGACCTGCGAAAGTGGTCTAATAATCCTTAGTATAGTTTAGTTGTTTTGCTCGAGGACGAGCAAAAGATAGGTATGGGGGTGTGATTGGTCGCTAATGTTGCATATTTAGTATCATATTTCCATACTTATTCTAGAATAAAACTTTGCATTGTCTTAATTAATTGCTTAATTTATTTGCAGGCCCATTCTTTAAGGAGATGAAGAGAAATGAGCCCAAAGCCCACCAAAATTCTAAATTAAATCAGAGTTAATTTGAGCTCACTGAATCAGGGCAAAATCAAGAGGTTGAAAACCGGTTGAGAAGAATCCTCTCAGAATCGACCGGTTAAAGCTAAGAATCCAAGGCCATTTCGTCGCAATACGGGACTCAAACTGAAAAACCAACTGAAGATAAAAGCAGAAAGCAAAACCAGGGCGACCCACCAACAGGGTGTGGCCACCCTGGCCGCGGAAACGCGGCCAAAGCCGCGTTTCCACGGCTTGGTTGGGGAGCTAGGGGGAGCGTTTGCTCCCCCGATCTCCCTGGGATCCTGAATATTGGGTTTTTACCTATAAAAAGGCAGTCTTTGCGCTGAAAATGGGACGACCATGCAGAGATAGGATTTAGCCTAGTTTTCATTTCTTGTAGTTTAGGTGTTTCTTTTCTTTTTATGTAATTTGTATGTAAGCTTAGGTTAGATGAAGATTCATGTAAGTAAGAGAGAGAGGCTGACGTTGAGAGTGACACCGATGTACCCTCCTCCTTTCTTCCATTATTTTTGCAACTAATAAAAGTAAAAGCTTCTTTTTATGTTCATGTTTTCTTTTGTTTCCTTCTTCCTCTTTCTACTTTACCTCCTTTGTTTTTGATGAGAATGCAAGTGAATTCCGAAGCACAAGTATAACAACGCTTTTGTGAGTGCGAACGATAGTTCATGAAGACGTTCTCCTCCTCAAGATCCGTATCACTTCATTCTTACGCCGCTTGATGATATAATGCGAACGGGGACTGAGCTCGATCCTATGATCTATGCGTTGAACGCCTCCAAAGCAAGGTAGAACATGCAAAGGTTTCCAAGTAAGATCAATCAAATTAGGTAAGTATTTCTTCAACCTTCTTTCTTTTCTTTTATTTCTTTAGCATAGATCGCCAACACGATTTCTTTCACCACTTCTTCCAAATCGTTTTCACTCTTTTTCCAATTCATTTGTATATAGTCATTCTCCGATTTTCTCCACCTTCTTCATCTCTCATTTTCTTTCTAACTTTAACATAACTTTCTTTTTCATTTTCATTTCTTTAAACAAAGAAGAATCTTCGCTTTTCTTCATAAAGATTTCAATAAAGAAACGTAAACGCTTCTATCGCAAAACCCTCCTTGTGGATCACGACCCGCATAGCCACTTGCTATAGCGGTAAGAATTGAGCACTTGCACATCTTTATTTAAGTTCTATAATTCCGTATTTTGTGTGCAGGTTTACCTCAATCACTCAATGATGTATATGTATAACTAATAGTTTAGACAAAATAGACATATACATGAAGTTTAACATAAACATGAAAACATGTCAAAAATATGGAATACAAGTCAAAATATATGAATCATCAAAACTAAACTATACTAGTACATCTAATGGGTACAAATAAGCGTTCAAGCATAAACATATTATAATCTATTTGTGGCTCACTAGTTGTAAAAGTATATACTCAAGTTTTAATAAAAACTAACATCTAAACATGTAATCAAAACATGAAGCATAGAAATCAAAACAAAATTTATATGATCATTATGGTAAATGCACATTTGTTAGAACTAGGACATACACATTAGTTAAACTAAAGTGAGAACACTAAATATAAATCCATATAAACATGGGTGATCTCAAATACTAATCATGCATATCACTAATCTAAATATCATGACATGTAACATACTAATCATGAAACATCAAAACATGCTAAAAATGAATAATATGAAAGCATGTAAATATAAATGAGAGTTAGATATCGTTACCAAAACTAATAGGGCACATCTCTATATCTCCAAACCATGGTGGTCCTCCCACCAAACTCCCCTTGAAAGTGATGCATCCAAATTGTCCTCTTTAAGCTCGGAACGCATTCACCTCAAGGCGCCATCACTTTCACGTCATGTGAGAGCCCACACCTACATCAAATAAAATAGGAGTGGTCTTTGGTACCCATACTTTTGGGTCCATGGGGGTTAGCTTCTTTCCTAACCCAAACAAATTTATTTGCTAAATTAGAATCATGTATCCTATCATAACAAAATTTAGCAAGGTGGCCCTTATGTCCACAATGTGTACAAGTGTACACATGAGCATACATAGTGTGATGAGTGTGAACGTGAGGAGCATGTGTATGTCGTGGTTTGTGTGCATGCATAGGAGGAACTTGTTTCTTTCGAAACATAGATTCCAAACGTGTATTGTTCATGGCACAATGGCTCAAAGTGGAGCCCAAACAATCAACACTTTTCTTCAAAACATTTATATCATTTTTAATACTAGAAGATAAAGTGGAGCATACAATAGGTGAACTAGAATGTAAAGCTACACTAGCATGACAAACATAAGAATCAATATCATTTTTCAAAGAAACATTTTCATTTGACATCAAATCCAAATCCTTTGAAATAGAAATAATTTTATTTTTCAAAGAATCATTTTCTTTTAAAACAAAAACAAGTTTTGAAGATAGAACTTCATTTTTCTTCAAAACATTTTCACAATCATTTATTTTTTAAAATCTTGTTTTCATTTAAAACAAGTTCAAGTTGGGTCTTCAAAGAGTCACACTCATTTGAAATCTCAACCTTCTCTTGTAAAGCCAAATCAAGTTTTGAACACAAATCCTTATTTTCTTCTTTTAGTCCAAAACTCTTCTTTTTTAAAAGATTATATTTTTCTAACAATTTTTCACAAACAATTGAAAGTTCTTCATTTAAAGTATTGGCATCAATATAATCATTACTAGAAGAACTAGCATCATCATCATCTAATTTGGATTCCGAATATACCTCAAGGGAGTCATTCCCTTGGACCATGTAGCAATATTGTTCGGATTCATCTTCACTAGATTTCTTCTCCATAATATTTGGCGTTTGAAGCTCGGAGGAGGTCAAGATGTTCCACACTGCAAAGGCGGAAACACAATGAGAAACCATATTTAAATATTCTTTGCTAAGCGTGCTTCTAAGTGCCTCAAGGGCTTGTGCATTGGCCTTTATATGCTTGCTATTACTAAAATAGGATTTCTTGGTAGCCGCAAGGAAACCATGCAAGTCTAGGGTTTTTAGGTACATGGACATCCTATCCTTCCAAACAACAATGTTGGAAGCATCAAACATAGGTGGGGTCATGAAGTCCATGAGTGCGTGCAAATGCAAATGATAGATTAGCAAAACTACGATCACACTCGTAGGTGGTTAAACCTAATATCAAGAGCGTAGGCTCCGATACCAATTGAAAATACACCTAGAGGGGGGTGAATAGGTGGAAGGCTAATCTAATGAACAATAATGCGGAATTAAAAACTTAATGCAACACACTTAGTGTAACCAACGAGTGTAGCCGAATTCCCGGTGAAGGGCTTTGGACTAACTCCTCTGAATTCCCCTGAATAAGAGTTGAGGTGTTATGTAAAGCTCTCTTGGTTAAACAGAAGTATGGGCACACACAAACAACACAAGCATGTATATGATATGACAATATGAATCGATGCACAATGTAAGAGAGAGAGTTAGAGAAAGTGGATCAATCACAAACACCAAGATATGTTTCGAGGTTCGAGCACACAGCTTTACGTCCCCGCCTTCACATAGAAGGATTTCCACTAACTCGTCCACACAGGACTTCCTACACAGGGAACCTCCACTGAGAATTTGGGTAAATACAACCGGGAGTACACAACTCCTCTCTTAAACAAATGCAACCTCTACATTTAGAGGCAAGGCACTAAGCCTACACAATATCAACCTCACAAATGAGCGATAGGAACAAAGCCACTCAAACAACAATCACCTCACACTTGAGGGACTCCAACACAATCTCCACCTCTCACTAGAGGGAGCCAAACACCACTTCCACAATCACCTTACACTTGAGGGATAACAACTCAATCACCTCTCACTAGAAGATATCATAAAGATGGAAGGTTTATAACTTGGTTGTCTATCTCAACCACAAATCATTTTCTCACTAAAACAAAGATCCTATAGATAAGATAGAATGATAAGCTCAAGTGTGAGAAATAAAAAGTTTGGAAATCAAAATCACAAAGAAAAACTCTAGGGAAAAACTTCTAGAATGGATATAAAATGAAGATCAAAAACAATCCCAAAGACTTTCTTTTTCTTTGAAATTTCCAACACTTTAAAACAAATAAAAATCAAATCTTTAAGCTTAAAAACTCTTTTGAAAACTAGTGTTAAAACACTTGTAAAGATGGAAATTTTTGCTCTTGACAATTCTTGTTGAAAACAACCAATAAATGAAGTATTTATACCCTCATTTCAAATCTACCCGTTGGCAGCTGAAAAGGGCCAGATTGCCCTTCTGGTTGACCGGCCGGTTGACCGGCCAACGGTCACATTTTTGACCGTTGCGCCTGTCGGTCGACCGCCCGGCCGACCGGGACTAGATCCAGAGAGCAACGGTTCTCTGGCCGGTCGACCGCCCGGTCGACTAAAGCCGGATACAGAGAGTAGACTCTCTATCCGGTCGACCGCTCGGTCGACCGGAGGCTTTTCCAGAGAGCAGAGCTCTCTGGCGGTCGACCGACCCGGTCGACCGGCCTCCCTAGCTTAGCTGCGTGCACGTTCTGTGCACGTCGATCTACCGGCCCGATCGACCGCCCACTGCTACAGTCGACCGGTCCGGTCGACCGGCAGTCAGCCAGTCCAGCTAATATAGGTCTTAAAAACTTGGGTTTTTATCTTTAATTATATCCCATAAAATCATATAAATTTCACAAAAATCAGTTCATGTTATATCTTTGAAATACAAACATGTTTGAGTAAAAATCAAATCATGTTACAAACATTTTGAACCATTTTTGTGTTGTTGAAAATTTGCCTTAAACCAAAAATGGTATTTTCTAGAAACCAAACTTCTAAAGGAAAATACAATTTTTCTACAAACTTGTATAAATACAAAAACATGATATTGAAACAACTTTGAAGCATATAGTATATGGATAAAATCCAATATACATGAAAGGTATTATAACTATGTTTTTGACATTAAATCCAAAAATAAGTTTTGTCTAAATACAAAACTCCAAACACATGAATAGTGTATCAAAATAAGTTTTTCTAAATAGATGAAGCATATATGTATATAGATCAAATCTAATATACATTAAACCATATAAACTTGTTTTGATTCTATCTATTCATGAAAACCAAGATCAGTTAAACCAAAAACCAAAACTAAAACATGAAACGTGTGTGTGTTGTGAACTTGAGCATATCACACTATCTAATCTTCACAATGGATCTGAATTAAATCTTAAACTAAATAAACTGAAGTCTTCTTGTCGAACGCTGTCTCCAAGTTTACTCGATCCAAACGTGATCCACCGAGCTTGACTCCAACCGAGTGCTAGATATGGATTTGACGCTTGAGCTCTTGAATCACCATGTGAAAGCTCCAAAACACCTTTGTTGAAGCTAATCACCTACTAATATCTTGATTAAATATCTGAAACTAAATATCACAAGATTATTAGTAAACTATAACTACATGAGTTAATCATCATCAAAACTAGAGTGGAAGGCCTCTGGGCCAACAGATTGCACAACTTTTATGTCTCAACTTATCAAGTTGTGATTTTTATTCCTATAATGTTAACCTAGGTTATCTCCTCTCAGTCTCAAACTTAATCATCTATATAATTGTTGGTCACCAATTAATAACAAGAAATTCAGAAATAAAAACTTAACATGAAAAAGATTTAAACTTGAAGAACAAAATAGTAGAATAGCACAAAATAATAATTAAATCATCATAATATTTAACCTACATCAATGCCCTAGATATGGAGAATTAGTTCATATTAGAAGAGATGCAAAACATGATAAATAATATAAACTTCATGAAATAATAAAAACAGAAGAAGAAACATATTAGAAAACACCAATTTTGGGACTCTAGATGATGCCTCCTTGCTATTCTTCTTCAACTTCAATACGCAGAATTTATTCTCCAAAAACCAAGAAACTGAAATCTAAAATAATATAAAATTTTTTATCTAATGAGAGTAATGAGAGATTCATCAGATTATAAGAGATTGTAGCCCTTTATATAGACCTCAGAGCCCATTACAAGCACGAACTCATTAAGAATTCTAATCTTACTTCAGTTTGGTATGGGAATTCAATCCTGATTGATCTGCAGATAGCTGTAGTTGATTACTGAATGCTGCTTGATGAATGACTTAATTAGGAAATACTGTTAATAGAATATTATCAATCTTTAATTTCTCTTTCTATAGCATCTTGAATCATTAGAATTAGATTCTTGTAGCGAAAGTTGTGATCAAAATAGTAAAAGGTGTACAGTCTAAATTTGAGTCCGAAATAGATTTCTGTTCTCTGTTGAACAGTAGATGGCTAGGCAGCCGAAAATTCAGCTATCCAGCCGAATTTTGACTTTATTTGACCTTAAACTTTTATTGGATCTTTCACATATTTTATAATTTTTTTGACAAGTCTATTAGGTCTCTGGATGTCTGTATCTTGAAATATACTGCTGCAATCATCTCTTTAACCTCGATTTTCTGTTTTTTCATCTCTTTTCTCTATTATGCTTTTGACCTAATTTCTGCATAAACATAAACAAAAATACCCATGTAGTATTAAATGTGTAAAAAAAGAGTTATAAAAGTGGTACAAAGTATGTATGATAATCAAAATTATCACACTCCATACCAAACTTTTGCTAGTCTCGAGTAAAATCCTAATCTAAAAAGAAGAAAAATCTTAAAAATAAAAAAAATCCTAACTCACTTTCGTATGAATTATGGTTGCACTTAGCACGTGCAACAAGCTGTTAAACTCCTAGGTTACCCTAGTGGACAAGTGTTGTCTCGTGTGGGTTTGCAGTGAAAATACCCACAAAATTCACAAAATTCAAAGAAAAGAATATAGAGAGATTAAAGAATGAAGATAAAGAAAAATAAGCATAACTAGAAAGTAAAGAAAGAGAAAAATAAATAAAAAAATTTAACAAGTGTCACTAGTGAATAAGTTCAATAGTTTCCATAAGCAATCATCTTCAAGTTCTATCTCCTATCAAGAAATCTTATCTTCTTATCCTACAGATTTTAAATCCTAATATATCCCACGATCCTTCCTAAGTGTTCTGATTCTATGCATCTTTGTGAACATGTGATAGCTCTTAACTTGGGATTTTGATTCAAACTTTTCATACTTAAACTTTTTTTATAGAAGTTTCAAAGTATTATCACTTCGTTCCCCTTTAAGCACTCCCTTTTTTCTTTCTTTTTTTCATACATATAACTCATCCAATTCTCTTTCGTGTAAATGTCATGGCTTCTTGAGGCCAAGATACCTAACTAATTGATCATTATACTTGTTAATACATATAACTTTAACTTTTTTCAACTTACCTAACTATCTTTCACGTAAATACTAAGGCTTTTTAGGTCAAAATATCTAGCTAATTAATAATTAAGTTTATTTTTTTATTTAAGTATTAAGTAATCCTCATTATTTCAAGCTTAAACTAATTTGTAAGTATAGATAAGATGTATATTCACATGGACAAATTCTAGATGGTATTCAATTTTTAGATTTTTCATCTCTTCTCAAAGAATTAAGGAATCTATCAAATTGATATCCCTATCCAATTCAAGCTATATGGTCACTAAATCTCTTAAAACTAGATAAACTTACTGAAATTTGAAATTTTTTTAAGTTAATAAAAGTAAAAGAAAAATCTAGTAAAAATCCTAAAAATAAAAGAAATAAAAAATTAAAAAATTCTAACCTAAAAATAATGAAAAAGGAAAATAAAATCGTAGACCTCTCCCCCATACCTAAACCTTGGCTTATCCTCATGCAAAGCAAGATGAATCAATAATATATGCAAATCATACATAAATACCACTCCCAAAGACCAATTGTTTTTAATTTTTAGACAATCATGAAAAAAGTATATTAGAAATTGTCCACTGGCTATAAAATAAATAGAAAATCATAAACATCATTATTTAGAAAGAAATCACTTGGGAAAATTTCAGAGAGTGGATCCACAAATTTTTCGGTTGTCCGACTGAAATGTCAGCAGCCTAACCGAACTTTTGGCTCTACTGGTCTTGGTTTTGGATCACTTTTTTATCTTATCTTGGTGGTTCATCCTTTGGATCTGATTTTGAATTTGGGTTTGGGTTGAGGTACCTAGTACAGTTCAAAATAAAATAAAGTAAGAAAAAGTTAAAAAAAATAAAATCTAAAATCTAAAAATAGAGGTTAGAAAACTTGGGTTGCCTTCGACGATAGTCTTTAGCTAGACTTTCTCTGATCTTCATGAAGGCTCATGTATGGAAGGTGTTGGCCTCAAGTTGTTCTTTATAATCTTTTGGACCTTCTTCCATATTTGGTTTGATGGTGTAGCTGTCAAGGAGAAACTTTTCTTCTCAATTTTTGTATTCTTGAACTTGGTGGACTTAGGCTGATTGGACTCTTTACTAAGCAATTTTTGGGACTCCTCTTTTAGTACTTCAATTACTTGCTTGTCCTTGGTATCAATTTTGAGGTACTTCTCGACATTCGATGGTTGTGGCATGACTTTAAAAACTTTTAAAGTAACTTGCTCATCTTGCACCCAAAGGATAAGTTCTCTTTTTTTCACATCAATCAAAGTTCTTCCTGTGGCCAAGAAGGATCGGCCTAATATGAGGAGAATATTACTATCTTCCTCCATGTCAAATACGATAAAATCTGTAGGAAAATATAACTTGTAGACTTTAACAAGCACATCTTCAATAACACCAAGTGGGTACTTTATCGATCTATCTACCAATTAGAGTAAGACAATAGTTTACTTAGGTTCTCCCAACCCAATGCCCTGAAAATAGAGAGAGGCATTAAATTTATACTTGCATCAAGATCACATAAAATATTGGCGCATTTTAAGTTTCCTATAATGCAAGGTATAGAAAAACTCCCTAAATATGTAAGCTTAGGGGTAGTTTGTTGTGCAAAATAGCACTGCACTCCTCATTAAGCTTGATTGTTTTGTGCTCCTTCAATTTTCTCTTCTTAGCTAGGATCTCCTTCATGAACTTTATATATTTTGTATTCTATTCTAGAGCATCTATGAATGAAATATTAATATGTAAATTCTTGAAAATATTTTAAAAGTTAGGGAAATCCTTATCTATTTTGTTTTGTCTGAGCCTCTGAGGAAAAAGAAGTGGGGGAACGTATGGTTTCACTGGGGACTTCTGCAGGCTTTGAATCAGGCTCAGATTCCACTATAGTTCGGCTGAATTTTCGGCTGCGTAGCCGAAAATTCTTTCCTGCTCTGGCCTATCTCTCTTTAGTTGTCTTCTACTTCTTCTCTAATACCTTTCTGATGTACTTTTCAGAAGACTTTTTATGTACCTGCTCTAGTTGCTTACAGCTTCTTAAGATAATCACATGTACTTGTTCTTTTGAAATTTTGTAAATGTTGTTTGGTAGCGATCCTTGTGCTCTTGTAGATAGCAGGCTAGTAATTTGCCCCACCTGAACTTCAATATTATGTATAGATGATGCTTGATTTCTGATGAGAGCTTCTTGATTTCTATCTTTGTTTCGGTATCTGCCATGAAAGCATGCATAGTTGTAGCAAGTTGCTCTATTATGGTCTTCAAGCTTGATTTCTTCTCTTGTAGAGATGGGTGTTGTTGGTGATTGAGGTCACCAACTTGCTTTGTTAATGATACGAGTTGGACATTAATTGTTGTGTTATCATTAGGTCCATGTATGCCCATAACCTTCTCTGGCGTCATTTTCTCACTTTGCCATTGATAATCATTTGATGCCATCTCCTCCAACAAGTCGTAGGCTTTATCTCTATTTTTTCGTATAAGTGCTCCACCGGTCACCGCATCAACCATCATCTTTATCTTCAGTTGTAGCCCATTATAAAAGAATTGGATCTTCAACCAATTGGGGAGATCATGATTTAGAACTTTCCTAATCAAGCCCTTGTATCTTTCCCAAGCATCATAAATAGATTCAGAAAATCAAATTGGGTAAAGGTTGTGATATCACCTCGAAATTTTGCTGATTTTGTAGGTGGAGAGTATTTGGTGAGAAATTTGTTTGCCATCTTATCCCATGTAGCAATTGATTCCTTCGGTAAAGATTTGAACCATATCCTTGCTTATCTCTGAGTGAAAAAGGAAAAATCATCAATCTCACCTTCTCTACTGGCACACCGCTATACTGTTGTGTATCACAAATAACTCTAAAATGTTTGCAATATGCTTATACGGATCATCATTGGGAAGATCTCAAAATTGACAATTGTTTTGCACCATCCGAATCAACCCTATCTTCAATTCGAAGTTGTCCGCTTAGGTTGTTGGCTTCTTAATACATGATGTTGCTCCAATCAGGGAGGGAATAGCATAGTGCCTTAGTGCTCTTATTTCTTCTTGGCACGCCATCACCGCTTCTCGATCTTTCTTCTCTTTAAACAAGCGTCATAAGGTTCTGTCGATCTCTATATCAAGAGTATGGAATTTTAGCACTCCAAGATCATTTCATAAATCAATCAAAAAATAGTTCCTGAATTATCCTCCCCTGTCTCCACTATAGATCGGCTGCATAGCCAAAATTTTGGCTGCCTGGTCGAACTCCTATAGCTTTTGGGGTAGCGTCTTCTGTAGCTAATAAAACAGAAAGTCCCGATGTTAATTGTGCAGTCTAAATTCAAATTAAAACTAGCATAAAATATCATTGATATCAATAGGAAATAGACAATCCTTGACAGCGGTGCGAAAAACTTGATGTTGTGAATTAGCAAGTGCACAAATCGTTTACAAGTAATAAAGTAGTGAGTAGAGTATCGTTCCCACGAGGATTGATGTCTATTGAATACAAAACTAATATTTCCTAATTTTATTTGAATAATTGATTAGGAAGAAGATTAATAAGAAACCAAAAGAGTTGATTTTTATAGAAGAAAAGTGCTAGGGCAATTAATTTTAATAAATATAATCAGATATAAAATAGTGTTTATACTAGTGAATTCTAACTATTCATGTTAATAATCGAAAGTCCTTAATCTAACTAGTATTCTCTCTCGAGCAATACTAATTCTATATTCTAATTCAAGAACAGACAATCTCTCGATCTGGTAGATTTACAACTTAGAAGACGCATTAAGTATGATGGATCTTTCATATGATTGCACAACTTTTACGTCTCAACTTATTAAGTTGTGATTTTTATTGCTATAATGTTATCCTAGGATATCTCCTCTTAGTCTCAAACCTAATCATCCGTATAATAGTTGGCCACCAATTAATAACAAGAAATTCGGGAACAAAAACTTAACATGAAAAAGATTTAAACTTGAAAAATAAAATAGTAGAATAGCAATAGCAATAATTATACCGTCAAAATATTTAATCTACATCAATGCCCAAGCTATGGAGAATTAGTTCATATTAGAAGAGATGCAAAACATGATAAATAATATAAACTTCATGACATAATTGTTGGCCCAAAAGGTTACACTCTCCATTTGTTTAGAGTTTTGATGATAACAAAACAAATAAGAGCTATTTGGTACTAATTAGTTTGTTTAAGATAAGGCTGAGGTTAGTAACATATTTGGAGGACATTGCTTAGCTATTGCAAGAATTTCTAAGTTCATGAAGCAAAGAAGGCTTTTTGCACATCAAGGAAGGAACATAGAAGAGAAGGCTCTAGCAAGGCATTGCATGGCTCAAGACTTCAAGATTGCTCAAGATAATTTATTAGATTTGTTTTTAGTTTAGAGTTTTGTTAAAAAATAGTGAATAAGTTTGAAGCTCTATCACACACGTTTTTGCGCACATCTTGTTTCCTAATATAAATAGTTTGTATACAATCTTCAACCTACAAAACTTACTTTGATATACCTATTCATGTGTTTTAAGTTTTGTGTTTTTAACAAAACTTATTTTTGGAATTAATGACAAAAACTATGATATATATATGTTTCATGTATATAGGATTATATCCATATACATCATGCTTCAAAGTGTTTAAATATCATGTTTTTGTATTTGGAAGAGTTTTGGACAAAACGTATTTTCTATTCAAAATCCAAGTTTTAAAAAATACAGTTTTTAATTTTTGGTAAAAATGATAAGAGACAAAAATAGTTCATATTGATTGATATTTGAGCTAAACTTTTTACCGCATGTTTATATATCAATGCAAAATGATAAAACTATTTTTGGTGATCTTTAGGAGTGTTAAAAGATTTTTCAAAATATTTTTAAAAACTGTTTTTCTGACCCAGTTTCCTGTTCCAGACTTCAACCAGTCGACTAGTCTTCTGACAAGTCGACTTGGCTTGAAGTCGGTCGACCAGATCGGTCGACCGATGTGCACAGATCTGTGTACGTTTGGCAGACTTTGGACGGTCGACCGTCCGGGTTGACCGGGTCGAAAGCAGAGCTCTCTGTTTGTTTGGGTCGACCGGGAGGTCGACCGTAGCCTGCAACGGCTATTTCTTTGAACTAGCGGTCGACCGGGCCGGTCGACCGAGCTATCCGTTTGAACAGTAACGGCTATTTTTCTGAGCTGGTTTATTTTTGTCCTTTTCTCACTTAAGTGTGTTTAAGTGACATGTTTTGGTTTTAATACTTTCTGATTAGCCTTAAATATGTTTTATCTCTAAACCCTAGCCCTCTCCTATAAATAGGGGTGTTTAGGCAGAGATTGGTTACTAGAAAAATTCTCAAAATTTTCAAAAGTTTAAGGCATTCAAAAAGACTTGGTTTCTTGGTTTTTGTGCTGAAATTCTCTCTCATTTTCTTAAGTATTTTCAAGAACTCTCTAATTTCTTTTTCTTTTCTCCTTGCACACAAGAGTTTCATTCCTGCTCATTATTCTCTAAGGACCTTTGTAAGGGAAGAGAATTTTGCAAGAGAGAGTTTGTGGTCTTTTGACTACTCAGAGATTGCTTGTACTTGAGATTGTGGAGTTGGGTACTCCGGTGTATTTGTGACATCTTTGAGATAGTGGAAGTGGTTGGAATCCTTCTGGGGAAGGCGGGGAAGTAGAGCTGGGTGCTCGAACCTCGATAACAATTCTCGGTGTTTGCGTTTGGTTTACTTGCTCTTATTTCTTGCTCTATTTTCATTGCTCTTATTACTTGCTCTCTACATTCATTGCTATATTCACTTGCTTTGTGAGATTGTTGCATCATAATTTTTAAATTGTGCATTGATTAGCATTATCACCTATTCACCCCCCTCTAGGTGATTTTCAATTGGTATCAGAGCTTGGACTCTAGGTTTTGGCTTAACATCCATAGAGAGATCCTTAAAATTTGCTAATCAACATTTGCATTCTATTTGTCATTCACTAGTAAACATGGCCGATAACATCAAAACCCTTCCTAAATTTGATGGACTCAACTTCCCTATTTGGAAGGTTAGGATGACTATCTTTTTGCAATCTTTAGGTAGTTTAGTAGCTAAATCATTGACCAAACCCTATATTGCACCCGATAGTGATGAGAGCACATGGACCGACTTCAACTTTAGAGAATATAAGGCTAACTCCAAGGCCCAAAATTCCCTCTTAACCGCCTTGAATGAGGATGACCTTACACGGGTAATTCATTGCCAATCCGCCTATGAGATTTGGCAACATTTATTGGTCACACACGAGGGGACTTCACAAGTTAAGAGAGCTAAGATAGATCTCTTAAGGTCCCAATATGAACCTTTAAAATGATTGATGAAGAATCTATTGATTGTATGATTACTAGATTTACTAAAATCACCAATGCTCTTTCTTCTTTAGGTGATGACATCTCCAATGATCAAAAGGTGCGAAAAGTGATTCGGGCACTTCCTACATCATGGGAGATCAAGGCCACCACCTTAAAAGAATTGAACGACAAGGATGAGATGGACCTCATTAGTCTCATTGGGAACCTAAAAACCCATGAGATGGAAAAGAAAGCAAGAGAAGAGGTCGCTCCACTAAAGAAGAAATCCATAGCCTTCAAGTCTTCATCCACTCTTGAAGACGATGAAGAAGATGAAGAAGAAGATGAGGAGCTATCACTACTTGTTCGCAATGTGAAGAGAATGTACCGGAGGAACAAGCTCAACTTCCGAAGGAAATTTGAAGGCAAAGAGGAGAGGAGAATTATATGCTACAATTGCCGAAAGCCCGGACACATCATGGCGGATTGCCCGGAGTTCAAGAAGAAGATGACCTCCTCCTTCAAGCCAAAGAAACCGGAAGAAAAGAAAGCATACAAGGCAATTTGGGATTCGGAAAGCGAGTCCGAGGAAGAGGCGGATGTAGCGAATATGTGTTTCATGGCAAACACACCAAAGGTAACCCCTCAACCTCTTGATGATGAAGATGATGAATTAAGCAAAGAAGTTCTTGTTCATGCCTTTGTTGAACTTTCAGAAACCTATGACAATAAAAAGATTGAATGCTCTAAATTGAAAAAAGAAGTTGCTTTTCTCAAAAATCAACTTGCTATTATTTCTAAAGAAAAAGATGAAATTTCTTCAAATCTCATTTCTACCCAAAATGAATTTTGTGCTTACAAAGTTGCTTGTAAAGCAAAATTTCCTAAAATTGATGAAAAAGAAATTTCTTCTTTGAAAACTAGAATTGTTGATTTTGAAAAGACTTTGAAGGATTGTGCTTTTAACACTAAGAAACTTGAAGAAATGTTTTCTAAAAAGCACACCTCTCATGCTAAAGATTCACATGTTAAGATTCCTCATGCTCACACTACACATAACACTTCTCATGCTAAATCCTTTCATGCTCACAATTCTCATGCTCACAAATCACACATTCACTATGCCTTTAAATATGGTAGAGTGTATAGATGCACATATTGTGGTAAGAATGGACATTTTGCTAAATTTTGTTATGACCAAATAAATAGAACCAATAATCTTGTTTGGGTTAATGAAACTAACTCTTTAGGACCCAAGAAAATGTGGGTACCCAAATCAAGTCCTAAATTATTTGATGTAGGTACACACCAAGGCTCCAAGACGTAGGGAGCAGTGGTACCTTGATAGTGGTTGTTCAAGACACATGACGTGGGACATCAATAACTTTACAACCCTATCAAGGTACGAGGAAGGTGGCTCCGTCACCTTCGGGGATGACTCCAAAGGCACTATCATCGGTATAGGTAACATTCAAATTGGTGCATCTCCCATTATAGAAAATGTTATACTTGTTGATGGTTTGAAACATAATTTGCTTAGCATTAGTCAATTTTGTGATCGTGGACTTAAAGTTGTTTTTGATGATTCTTCTTGCAAGATTTTTGATGTTAAAACCAATGATTGTATTCTCACGGTTTTCGTGATGATAATGTTTATATCATTGACATGCTTAATGTGGAATGTTCTACTAAATGCTTAAATGCTTTTGATGAAAATTCTTGGCTTTGGCATAGAAGATTAGGACATGCATCTTTTGACCATCTTTCTAGGATTAATTCTAAGGAATTGGTAAAGGGTATACCTTGCTTGAAGTTTGAGAAAGACCGCATTTGTGGTGCGTGTCAACTTGGAAAACAAACCAAGTCTTCCTTCAAACCAATCAAGGATATCATGTCAACTAGGCCTTTAGAATTAATTCATATGGATCTTTTTGGACCTATTAAAACTAAGAGCTTAAATGGTAGTAGATTTACATTTGTTTTAGTTGATGATTTTTCCCGTTTCACTTGGGTTTTCTTCTTGGAACACAAAGATCAAGCTTTTTCTCATTTTAAGATTTTTCGAAAAAGAGTTGAAAAAGAAAAAGGTTTTTCGATTTTGAGAATAAGGAGTGATAGAGGTGGTGAGTTTGTTAACCAACTCTTCATGACTTATTGTGATGAAAAGGGAATTAAGCATGAAATGTCTTGTCCTAGAATTCCACAACAAAATGGAGTTGTAGAAAGGAAAAATAGAACACTTCAAGAGATGGCTAGGACAATGATAAGTGAGTATGACCTCCCTCAATATCTATGGGCCGAGGCCGTAAACACCGCATGCTATATATCAAATCGTATTTATTTATGTAAAAATTCTTCCAAAACATCTTTTGAAATGTATCATTTTAGAAAACCTAATGTTGCATATTTCAAAGTTTTTGGATGCAAGTGTTTTGTTTTGAACACTAAAGATAACTTGGGTAAATTTGATGTTAAGGCTTATGAAGCAATTTTTGTTGGATATTCTACAACTAGTAAAGCTTATAGAGTATTCAATAGATCTTCACTTACCATTGAAGAATCCATGCATGGTAAATTTGAAGAATCTAATGTGTTTGTTGAGAATGGTGTAGAGATTGAACCATTAGGTGAAGACATGGAGAGACTATCCTTGAAGGACTCACCCGCTCAAGATGATAAGCAAGAACCAATTGGTGACGTTCAGGAGGATAAAGAGGAAAGCTCTCAACCGCTTCCTAAAGTTTGGAGATATGCTACAAATCATCCCAAGGAGCTCATCTTAGGTGATGCATCTAAAGGGTAACAACTCGCTCCAAACTCCATGACCTATGTGGTAACTTTGCTTTCATTTCTCATTTTGAACCCAAAAGCATCCTTGAAGCCGAGGCAGACTCATATTGGTTGCTAGCCATGCAAGAGGAACTCAATCATTTTGAGCGCAACCAAGTTTGGCACCTTGTTCCTAGGCCCACGATAGACCAATAATTGGTACTAAGTGGATCTTTAGAAACAAGATGGATGAGTCCGGAAATGTGATTAGGAATAAGTCTAGGTTAGTGGCCCAAGGTTACACTCAAGTTGAGGGAATTGACTTTGAGGAGACCTTTGCACCCGTAGCACGGCTTGAAGCCATACGGATGACACTAGCTTTTGCATCTTTCAAAAATTTTAAACTTTTTCAAATGGAGGTGAAAAGTGCATTTTTGAATGGTTTTATAAATGAAGAAGTTTATGTTGCTCAACCACCCGGTTTTGTTGATCATGTTCATCCCGATTTGTTTTTAAACTTGATAATGCTTTGTATGGATTGAAGCAAGCTCCAAGAGCTTGGTATGAAAGGCTTTCTAGTTTTTTTATTTCAAATGATTTTATTAAAGGTAAAGTAGATACAACACTATTCACTAAGCATGTTGATAATGACATTTTAATTGTGCAAATTTATGTTGATGATATAATTTTTGGTTCTACTAATGAGTTTTTATGCAAGGAATTTGAAAAGGTTATGCAATGTGAATTTGAAATGTCTTCAATGGGTGAGCTTAATTTCTTTCTTGGACACCAACTCAAGCAATTGCAAGATGGGAACTTCATATGTCAAGCCAAATACGCAAAGGAACTCGTAAAGAAGTTTGGACTTGAAGACTCAAAGGTCTGCAACACTCCCATGGCAACTACCATCTTGATAAGGATGACCAAGGTAAAAATGTTGATATTAAATTGTATAGAAGCATGATAGGTAGTCTTTTGTATTTGACGGCAAGTAGGCCAGACAACATGTTTTGTGTGTGTCTTTGTGCTAGATTTCAATCGTGTCCCAAAGAGTCCCATCTTATTGCGGTAAAACGCATTATTCGTTATATTAAGGGAACGATTGGAATGGGTCTATGGTATCCGAAAACCGGAGATTTCTTAATGACGAGTTATTCGGATGCCGACTATGCGGGTTGTAGAGTAGATAGAAAGAGTACTAGTGGGACATGTCAATTTCTTGGTAATTGTCTTGTTTCATGGTCCTCTAGGAAACAAAATTCCGTAGCTCTCTCAACCGCCGAGGCGGAGTATGTTGCCGCGGGGGCTTGTTGTGCACAAGTCCTTTGGATGAAATATACTCTCCCTGATTATGATTTGCATTATAACCATATAAAAATATTTTGTGATAATACTAGTACTATTCACATGACTAAGAATACAAATCAACATAGTAAGACCAAGCACATTGAGATTAGATATCACTTTCTTAGAGATCATTTTGAGAAAGGAGATATAGATATTGATTATGTTTCTACGGATTTGCAACTTGCCGATATTTTCACTAAACCACTTGATTTTGCTAGATTTTCATTCATTTGTGGTGAACTTAATATTTGTGTTATTGAATAGAAATGTTTTCTTAACCCTTTTGATGTATGACAAAAAGGGGGAGAATGAGTTTATGTATGGAAATATAAGTTCATATGGTTTTGGTTCCATATGAGTTTATATATGTTTTTAGTTTTTGATGTGTTTTCATGAATTCTTGTAATTTGAGTTTAAGTGTTTTGCAAGTGTTTTAAATTCTCATGGTTTTTGGTTTCATGATGTTTACTTACAAATTACAAATTACATTATTTTTCTTTGTTTAATATAGCATAGTTTGAGGGGGAGCTTTCTCCTCCCCTATATTTTTGTTTATAGCCTATTTGTTTTGTCATCATCAAAAAGGGGGAGATTGTTGGCCCAAAAGATTACACTCTCCATTTGTTTAGAGTTTTGATGATAACAAAACAAATAAGAGTTATTTGGTACTAATTAGTTTGTTTAAGATAAGTCTCAGGTTAGTACCATATTTGGAGGCCATTGCTTAGCTATTGCAAGAATTTCTAGGTTCATGAAGCAAAGAAGGCTTTTTGCACATCAAGGAAGGAACATAGAAGAGAAGGCTCTAGCAAGGCATTGCATGGCTCAAGACTTCAAGATTGCTCAAGATAATTTATTAGATTTATTTTTAGTTTAGAGTTTTGTTAAAGAATAGTGAATAAGTTTGAAGCTCTATCACACACGTTTTTGCGCACATCTTGTTTCCTAACATAAATAGTTTGTATACAATCTTCAACCTACAAAACTTACTTTGATATACCTATTCATGTGTTTTAAGTTTTGTGTTTTAACAAAACTTATTTTTGGAATTAATGACAAAAACTATGATATATATATGTTTCATGTATATAGGATTATATCTATATACATCATGCTTCAAAGTGTTTAAATATCATGTTTTTGTATTTGGAAGAGTTTTGGACAAAACGTATTTTCTATTCAAAATCCAAGTTTTAGAAAATACAGTTTTTAGTTTTTGGTAAAAATGATAAGAGACAAAAATAGTTCATATTGATTGATATTTGAGCTAAATTTTTTACTACATGTTTATATATCAATGCAAAATGATAAAACTATTTTTGGTGATCTTTAGGAGTGTTAAAAGATTTTTCAAAATATTTTTAAAAACTGTTTTTCTGACCCAGTTTCCTGTTCCAGACTTCAACCAGTCGACTAGTCTTCTGACAAGTCGACTTTGCTTGAAGTCGGTCGACCGGGTCGGTCGACCGACGTGCACAGATCTGTGCACGTTTGGCAGACTTTGGACGGTCGACCGTCCGGGTCGACCGGGTCTGAGAGCAGAGCTCTCTGTTTGTTTGGGTCCACCGGGCGGTCGACCGTAGCCTGCAACGGCTATTTCTTTGAACTAGCGGTCGACCGGGCCGGTCGACCGAGCTATCCGTTTGAACAGTAACGGCTGTTTTTCTGAGCTGGTTTATTTTTGTCCTTTTCTCACTTAAGTGTGTTTAAGTGACATGTTTTGGTTTTAATACTTTCTGATTAGCCTTAAATATGTTTTATCTCTAAACCCTAGCCCTCTCCTATAAATAGGGGTGTTTAGGGAGAGATTGGTTACTAGAAAAATTCTCAAAATTTTCAAAAGTTTAAGGCATTCAAAAAGATTTGATTTCTTGTTTTTGTGCTGAAATTCTATCTCATTTTCTGAAGTGTTTTCAAGAACTCTCTGATTTCTTTTTCTTTTCTCCTTGCACACAAGAGTTTCATTCCTACTCATTATTCTCTAAGGACCTTTGTAAGGGAAGAGAATTTTGCAAGAGAGAGTTTGTGGTCTTTTGACTACTCAGAGATTGCTTGTACTTGAGATTGTGGAGTTGGGTACTCTGGTGTATTTGTGACATCTTTGTGATAGTGGAAGTGGTTGGAATCCTTCTGGGGAAGGCGGGGAAGTAGAGCTGGGTGCTCGAACCTCGATAACATTTCTCGGTGTTTGCGTTGGTTTACTTGCTCTTATTTCTTGATTCATTGCTCTTATTACTTGCTCTCTACATTCATTGCTATATTCACTTGCTTTGTGAGATTGTTGCATCATAATTTTTAAATTGTGCATTGATTAGCATTATCACCTATTCACCCCCCCTCTAGGTGATTTTCAATAATAAAATAGAAGGAGAAAGAGATTAGAAAATACCAATTTATGGACTCTAGATGATGCCTCCTTGTTATTCTTCTTTAACTTCAATACGCTGAACTTATTCTCCAAAAGCCAAGAAGCTGAAATCTAAAATAATATAAAATTTATTTATATAATGAGAGTCATGAGAGATTCATCAGATTATAAGAGATTGCATCCCTTTATATAGACCTCAGAGCCCATTACAATCAGGAACTCATTAGGAATTCTAATCCTACTTTAGTTTGGTTGGGAATTCAATTCTAAATTGATCTGCAGATAGCTGTCATTGATTGCTGAATATAGCTTGATAAATGACTTAATTAGAAAATAGTAATAACAAAAGTATTGTAGATCTTTAAGTTCTCATTTTATAGCATCCTGAATTATCAGATTTGAACATCTATAGCGAAAGTTATGATCAAAATAGTAAAACTTGTTCAATCTAAATCCGAGTCTGAAACAGATTTCTGCTCTCTGTTGAATAGTGGATGGCCAGGCAGCCGAAAATTTGGCTACCCATTGAATTTTAACTTGATTTGATCTCAAACTATTGTTGGATGCTTCCCCATATTTAATAGACTTTTTGACAAACCTATTAGGTCTCTGGATGTCTGTAGCTTGAAATATATTACTGCAATCATCTCTTTAACCTCGATTTTCTATTTTTTCATCTCTTTTCTCTAATTTGTGCTCTTGACCTAATTTCTGCATATACAAACAAAAACACCCATGTAGTATTAAATGTGTAATAAAAGAGGTATAAAAGTGGTACAAAATATAGATGATATTCATAATTATCAGTCACCACAAGAGTTTTAGAAGTTGGAATTGTGACGTCTTCTTGGGTGATAACCTCTAGAGTAGAATTCGTCACAGGAGCCCCACCCACTGAGACTTGAGTAAAATGCTCCCCTGTACTGGTACTAATGGTAGACTTTTCTACTTGAATCGGTACAGTATCTCCTGCAGTTATTTTAACTGAACAATATTAATAATGGCGCTAGAAAGACGAAATATCAAGACATATTGATATATTACCAATTCGAGGAGTAAGAGATGGCAAATTTTTAAAATGAGAGGATCCTGCCGTCCTACCTGATGTACTCATTGGAGACTCCTTAATGCTGATCTTGAAAACTTCTGTACCCTCCGATTGGGTCATTACCGCAGTCATTTCAGTAATACTTGAGGAGGTATCACCTTTAGCAGTAGCAGTAGCCTTTGCAAATGTTGACTAAACAATGTCAAAACAATGTCTGCGAAAAAAAAGAATGATGCTTGGGGTAGATACCCTCAGCAGTAGAAGTTTCTTCAAATGGAAGTTTATTTCTGAAGAAGCTACATGCATCTTCTCTTCAGCCAAATGAGAATATTTGTTAGCATCAGGAGAAGGGTGAACATTACCTCAGTCAACATCATCATGTCTCGAGTAATCTAGCTTCTCACTCGAAGACGAGGATGATACGGGAGTAAGTAGGACTCCGGTAGTGGAAAGTTCAACCCTAACAAGCCAGCAGTGGGACTTTGCTATGGAACCTCCAATGAAGACATCATCTTAACTAAGGGGCCCAGTTGGATGTCTATTGGAACAGCGTTCATTCTCTGACTCAAAAAGGAGCTTAAAGGAACAGGCTTAGTAGGTACCGAGGCTGACAAAGAATCACCTCTAGTTGTTTGTCTTTTTGTGACTCCCCTGGTAATGCCTCAGCCATGACTACTGTAGGACCTTTGGTTCAATGGCTTCTCGAAAGCAGAGGAACCTCGGAGCCTTCATCACCTTTGGAGCTTACGTGGACAGGCTCAGGGTCTACGTCCAATGAGGAAGTTCCCTTGGAAGGAACTTCAGTCAAAGATTTTCGTCGTGTCTTCTTCTTACTTGAGCCAACTGTAACACCCCGCTCCCAGAATACGTACTTAGTTGCGTATTCAGATTTTTTGATCGTATTTTTCAATTTACTTCCTATATTTGTTTTGTATTATGAATTATTTATATGATCGTTTTGTCTTGGATCTGGATTCACGGACTCAGAGTCAGCCCTAGTCTGAACCGAGAACCCGATCCTAGTGAATTGCTCGATTTGGTTTTTTAGTATTTAGATTTGACCGATTTCAGTTTTAAACATCATTTTCCAATATTTTAGATTTTCTATGATTTTCTGAAATTTTCCTGAATTAAATGGAAAATCTTCAAAACCGGTGTCACCAACACCGCTGACCGATTCCTGAATTTTTAATTTACAAATGGAGTCAAATTTTGAGAAACCGCTTTCCCATATTTGCTTAGAATAATATTTACTATCTTAATTCATTTTTTGGAAATTTTCAAAATTTATCAGATTTCTGCCAGATTTGGTGTCGACCGATATTGGCGGCCGATTCCAGGATTTTTAATTTAAAAACTATAAAGAATTTCTTGAAACGGATTTCACCGTGATTCTTAGAATAATATTCTTGATTTTTGAGAATTTTTGCGGGTCGTTCCGAGATACTTAATTTTCGGACGATTTCGGTATTTTTCCGAAAGTTTTCCGCATCCGCAACTGAATCCCGGGAATCCGCCACTCTAATTATTTTTCCTTTTTCTTCCAAGAAAATATCTTCCTTTTTCCATTTTTTTTCCTTTTTCTTATTTTTTTTCCTTCCTTTTCCTTCCACCAAATTCTACCAAATTCTCCATTCTTCCATTATCTTCTCCAACCTTCCACCAAAAATATCTCCTCCTCCAAAAATATCTTCTCCAAAATATCCAACTCCTCTCCCATCACCATGGCCGGCCAAAGAGCCACCTAACCCCTCCATTTTACAAAAAACCCCCTCTCTAAACACTTTTTACATTACCTTCACAAATCCAATTCCTATATAAACCTTTCCTTCATCTTTCCACTTCATTTTTCTCTTCACCAACACCTTAACCACCACCAACTCCTCCTTCATCTCAACCACAACAACAACCACTACAACTTCTCCAACTCCTTACCTTCATCTTCTTCCTCCTCCATCTCCATGTAAACCACCACAAACTCCAACAACTCCACCAAAGCCTCCACCTTCTCCTTTACCTTCTCCAAAAATACCACCACCATCAAAACCCTCCACAAAACCACCACCCCATCATCATCTCAAGGGCCGGCCACCTCCTTTGGATTGGGGCCGAGCTCTTCTTCGTCGGTAATATCTCCGATGATTATTCCGGTAATCGTTCGCGATTATTCCGGTAATCATTACGGTGACGATTACAACGACGACAACTAACATCACCATCACCTCTACTATTTTCCACCACCATCTTCACTTCCACCATCACTTTCACCATCACAACACCACCTCCATCTCCACTACTTCAACCTCCAAACATCACCTCCTTCACCTTCTTTTTCATTACTCCATCAAAATCCAACTCCTCCACCAAATAACACCACCACCAAAGAAAGACCTTTCCCTTTCTCTCTCCCTTCTCCTCTCTGTATATTGCTGACGCGGATCTCACCCCCGCGTCCAGGCGATCCCTTAACGCGGCCTTCGCGTTATTGTATCGACGCGACGCGGAATCCATGCCCGCGTCTGTGTCCCTCTCGTGTCAACACGACGTGGAGCTAACTCCCGCGTTTGTGTTCTCCTCATGCTAACGCGAAGCGGAACCCACGTTCGCGTCCGCATTCTTCTTGAACGCGGGTCTCGAACCCCGCGTTTGTGGCATCTACGCGACGCGACTCCCGCGTCTGCGACTCTCGCGTCTCACTCTCAAAAACCCGCGTCTCCCTGTGCACTCTCTCTTCCCATATACTTCTCTCTCTAGGTTTCTCTCTCTTTCTCTCTCTAACTCTTCCTCTCTCCTCTTCACTTTCTCTCTCTAAAAATATTTATATTTTATTATATTTTATGGCGCTTGCGCGAGTTCCATGGATTTCAGAATTTTCGGCATTTCCGGTGATTTAGGCGAGTGGTCCTCGCCTCCATTTGGGTTTCCCCGCTTCGTCGGGTTGACATGTATTTTATGTTTAAATGTGTCTATCTTCAGCCTCCGGTCTCTCACTATCTCGAAAGAGATGTGATTGGGACCGTCTGGTTTCTCTGGACCCTTCAGCCTCCGATCTCTCACTATCTCGAAAGAGACGTGATTGGGACCGTCAGGTTTCTCTGGACCCTTCAGCCTCCGATCTCTCACTATCTCGAAAGAGACGTGATTGGGACCGTCAGGTCTCTCAGCTCCGCCTGGTTATCATGATCAGCGTTCAACACTTTACCACTAGATTCGTCTAGGCGAGAGGCTGCCGGATTTTCTACTCGCACCTTAAGCTGAGTTGTCCCGGTAACCTTGCCAGACGCTCCAGTGTTAAATACTGTTTGCTGTCTGTACACTCCAGCTTGCTCAGCTCCGCTTGGTTGTGCTCAGCTACTACTCTATCACATGCCATGTATTTACCTGATATGTTAACACTTGACATGCTATGCCATTACTTCATACCTGTCATTTACATGCTACTGTTTAACACCTGTTTGTATCACCTGACAACTGATGTGTTATCACCTAACACCAGACATGCTACTACTTGGCAAGGCCCCTTGTTATGACATGACTTGCCATCGGACTAATATTACTCTCTTGACATGATTGGTCACCTGCCAAATATCATCCTCCTGTCATGCTATCACTTGACACCCAGCATGATATACTTGACCTGCGATTATCTCATTTACGGGAATACTATACTTGTTATCCTGCATTACATGCAGTGACTTGAATCTTGTACTTGTTATCCTGTATTATATATACAGTGACCTGAATCTATAGTACTCATGTACTCCTGAACTCCTGATCATGTCTTGTACCTGCTATTCCCGTAAATTGATAATCACATATTAAATTCTAATAAGACAACTTGCACCCGGTTTGGGGGAAACTGATGGGCCCTGATTAATCATGTTTATGGTGGTCTTATCGAGCCGCGCGTGGCCACATACTTGAGGGATCACCTGGCGGCCACCAGGGATTCCGTGGGGTGTGCTGGTACCCCTACTCCTGATTATTCCTACCAGGTATGCACACGCCCTAGGCCTATTTCTATGGGATCTGCGATACTCTATTCCTGTTCGGGCGTAAATAAGTCCCGGTACCTAGCGGTACGTTCCGGCTCAGCACCGGATACTCCTGAACCGTTGTCCCGGGCATGTACGGGGCCCATCCGAAACATGATTCATCAATCTTTATCAGTTTCCAAATAACTTGCTATATAAGTTGTGAGTGGAAGTATGTGGAATGGGACACATACTGAAGCCTGAAACTTAGACGGCTCCAATTATAATAAGATGCTAATACACAATTTGCTGTGCCGTTTTGTAACTCGGGTTGTATGTGCTTGGATTATGGTGACATGGGATAAAGGTATATAGATGAGGGTTTCCTTGTTTGGATTATTCCTTCGAGGTACTAATCTCATGGGGCCGTGACCTAAGCTTGTACAATCGGTTTTGCTCGTAATCGGTTTTATTCGGTTTTATTGGCTTTTATCTGTTTTATGTTAGTTTAGGAGATATCTGGTGTTGCCCTATCTACTTTACTTCTCATCTCTTTACCTTCTCTTATCTTATCATACCATGAGTAGTTCCTGCTTGATATCACTTGTTTATATCTACTTGCTCCTGCATGCTTACCTATGCTTGCCACTTGGCATTCGTATCACCACTCGCCTGGGGAGTTCTATCTGACTCCCCTGGATCCTCATGTCCAGGTCATGGAGCTTAGAGCGTGTGGATTCCCCCAGTTGCTGATCAGAGTGGCGCAGCTGAAGCATGGATCCCCAGCAGACCGTCTGAAGCTCTATCCTTCCAGGCCCCTGTGTGCCTCTCGAGTTTTCTTTTGTAAACTCGTGAGTGCCTTTTGTACTGTTCACACTTGTACATCCTTTGTATTCTCGCATTTGCGCCATGTTGGTGATGTAATATTATTGTAATATTTATCTCCTCTGGCGATAACTTTGCAATTGTACTCATATGTTGGAATGTATAATGCACCACTTACTTCCGTACTCTGATTCTTGCCTGTACTGATGCTTAGCGTATATACGTGAGGGTATTTCTGACCTGCGTATATACGTCGCAGTGACGTCTCCGTACCCGCCGAGATCGGGGCGTTACAGGATGGTATCAGAGCCTAGGCTCTCGCATCCTCAGTACGCCCAGATGGCAAATTAATGGTAATGAAATTTGCAACTGGAATACATGAGTCCTGGTTATACACTCCAACTACAAGTACAGAGTTATCTATTCATTCTTGATCATCCTTCCTTTGATTCCTAATCCCTTCCATCTTTCCCCTGTTTTGGTTTTTCGAAGCCTTTATACCAACTTAAGATATGAATAGACTAGAGAAGTAGCGGCTGGTTCTGAATGAAGCGATTATATGATCTCTTTGGCCAACTCTTTGAAGTTCGGTTATTCTCAGGATTGATCCTAGTCGGGTTATCTTTCAGGGGTCAATAGTCGGAATTCTCTACGGATATTCTACATTCTCGGCTATATCTTTCAGAGTGATTGATGTCTGGTATTCACAATTCTCAATTATCGGTCTTCTTTATTATGCTCAGGACTATCAGGGTTTCCTTTATCTTCAGTATTCTGGCTTATTCTCGGAGGGCTATCAAGTATGCAGTACAACAGGAATTCTATTGCAAAGCAACGACATCAGATCAGTATTATTTGGTACCGTTCAAAAACTTATACAGCCAGAGGTGCAGAAGAGATCTAAATTCTGATTACTGTTTAGTCAACTTGAGAACCCTACCTATAGTGCTTCATATCTTAATTGGTATAATTCCCGTCCATGTCCCCTTTGTGTTCATTTTACCCCTTATCGAAATTGCGAGGACGCAATTTTTTTGTAAGGTGGATGGAATGTAACACCCCGCTCCCAGAATACGTACTTAGTTGCGTATTCAGATTTTTCGATCGTATTTTTCAATTTACTTCCTGTATTTGTTTTGTATTATGAATTATTTATATGATCGTTTTGTCTTGGATCCGGATTCACGGACTCAGAGTCAGCCCTAGTCTGAACCGAGAACCCGATCCTAGTGAATTGCTCGATTTGGTCTTTCTAATATTTAGATTTGACCGATTTCAGTTTTAAACATCATTTTCCAATTTTTAGATTTTCTATGATTTTCTAAAATTTTCCTGAATTAAATGGAAAATCTTCAAAACCGGTGTCACCAACACCGCTGACCGATTCCTGGATTTTTAATTTATAAATGGAGTCAAATTTTGAGAAACCGCTTTCCCATATTTGCTTAGAATAATATTTACTATCTTAATTCATTTTTTGGAAATTTTCAGAATTTATCAGATTTCTGCCAGATTTGGTGTCGACCGATATTGGCGGCCGATTCCAGAATTTTTAATTTAAAAACTATAAAGAATTTCTTGAAACGAATTTCACCGTGATTCTTAGAATAATATTCTTGATTTTTGAGAATTTTGCGGATCGTTCCGAGATACTTGATTTTCGGACGATTTCGGTATTTTCCGAAAGTTTTCCGCATCCGCAACTGAATCCCGGGAATCCGCCACTCTAATTATTTTTCTTTTTCTTCCAAGAAAATATCTTCCTTTTTCTATTTTCCTTTCCTTTTTCCTATTTTCTTCCTTCCTTTTCCTTCCACCAAATTCTACCAAATTCTCCATTCTTCCATTATCTTCTCCAACCTTCCACCAAAAATATCTCCTCCTCCAAAAATATCTTCTCCAAAATATCCAACTCCTCTCCCATCACCATGGCCGGCCAAAGAGCCACCTAACCCCTCCATTTTACAAAAAACCCCCTCTCTAAACACTTTTACATTACCTTCACAAATCCAATTCCTATATAAACCTTTCCTTCATCTTTCCACTTCATTTTTCTCTTCACCAACACCTTAACCACCACCAACTCCTCCTTCATCTCCACCACAAAAACAACCACTACAACTTCTCCAACTCCTTACCTTCATCTTCTTCCTCCTCCATCTCCATGTAAACCACCACAAACTCCAACAACTCCACCAAAGCCTCCACCTTCTTCTTTACCTTCTCCAAAAATACCACCACCATCAAAACCCTCCACAAAACCACCACCCCATCATCTTCTCAAGGGCCGGCCACCTCCTTTGGATTGGGGCCGAGCTCTTCTTCGTCGGTAATATCTCCGATGATTATTCCGGTAATCGTTCGCGATTATTCCGGTAATCATTACGGTGACGATTACAACGACGACAACTAACATCACCATCACCTCTACTATTTTCCACCACCATCTTCACTTCCACCATCACTTTTACCATCACAACACCACCTCCATCTCCACTACTTCAACCTCCAAACATCACCTCCTTCACCTTCTTTTTCATTACTCCATCAAGATCCAACTCCTCCACCAAATAACACCACCACCAAAGAAAGCACCTTTCCCTTTCTCTCTCCCTTCGCCTCTCTGTATATTGCTGACGCGGATCTCACCCCGCGTCCAGGCGATCCCTTAACGCGGCCTTCGCGTTATTGTATCGACGCGACGCGGAATCCATGCCCGCGTCTGTGTCCCTCTCGTGTCAACACGACGTGGAGCTAACTCCCGCGTTTGTGTTCTCCTCATGCGAACGCGACGCGGAACCCACGTCCGCGTCCGCGTTCTTCTTGAACGCGGGTCTCGAACCCCGCGTTTGTGGCATCTACGCGACGCGACTCCCGCGTCTGCGACTCCCGCGTCTCACTCTCAAAAACCCGCGTCTCCCTGTGCACTCTCTCTTCCCATATACTTCTCTCTCTAGGTTTCTCTCTCTTTCTCTCTCTAACTCTTCCTCTCTCCTCTTCACTTTCTCTCTCTAAAAATATTTATATTTTATTATATTTTATGGCGCGTGCACGAGTTCCATGGATTTCAGACTTTTCGGCATTTCCGGTGATTTAGGCGAGTGGTCATCGCCTCCATTTGGGTTCCCCGCTTCGTCGGGTTGACATGTATTTTATGTTTAAATGTGTCTATCTTCAGCCTCCGGTCTCTCACTATCTCGAAAGAGATGTGATTGGGACCGTCAGGTTTCTCTAGACCCTTCAGCCTTCGATCTCTCACTATCTCGAAAGAGACGTGATTGGGACCGTCAGGTTTCTCTGGACCCTTCAGCCTCCGATCTCTCACTATCTCGAAAGAGACGTGATTGGGACCGTCACGTCTCTCAGCTCCGCCTGGTTATCATGATCAGCGTTCAGCACTTTACCACTAGATTCGTCTAGGCGAGAGGCTGCCGGATTTTCTACTCGCACCTTAAGCTGAGTTGTCCCGGTAACCTTGCCAGACGCTTCAGTATTAAATACTGTTTGCTGTCTGTACACTCCAGCTTGCTCAGCTCCGCTTGGTTGTGCTCAGCTACTACTCTATCACATGCCATGTATTTACCTGATATGTTAACACTTGACATGCTATGCCATTACTTCATACCTGTCATTTACATGCTACTGTTTTAACACCTGTTTGTATCACCTGACAACTGATGTGTTATCACCTAACACCAGACATGCTACTACTTGGCAAGGCCCCTTGTTATGACATGACTTGCCACCGGACTAATATTACTCTCTTGACATGATTGGTCACCTGCCAAATATCATCCTCCTGTCATGCTATCACTTGACACCCAGCATGATATACTTGACCTGCGATTATCTCATTTACGGGAATACTATACTTGTTATCCTGCAATACATGCAGTGACTTGAATCTTGTACTTGTTATCCTGTATTATATATACAGTGACCTGAATCTATAGTACTCATGTACTTCTGAACTCCTGATCATGTCTTGTACCTGCTATTCCCGTAAATTGATAATCACATATTAAATTCTAATAAGACAACTTGCACCCGATTTGGGGGAAACTGATGGGCCCTGATTAATCATGTTTATGGTGGTCTTATCGAGCCGCGCGTGGCCACATACTTGAGGGATCACCTGGCGGCCACCAGGGATTCCGTGGGGTGTGCTGGCACCCCTACTCCTGATTATTCCTACCGGGTATGCACACGCCCTAGGCCTATTTCTATGGGATCTGCGATACTCTATTCCTGTTCGGGCGTAAATAAGTCCCGGTACCTAGCGGTACGTTCCGGCTCAGCACCGGATACTCCTGAACTGTTGTCCCGGGCATGTACGGGGCCCATCCGAAACATGATTCATCGATCTTTATCAGTTTCCAAATAACTTGCTATATAAGTTGTGAGTGGAAGTATGTGGAATGGGACACATACTGAAGCCTGAAACTTAGACGGCTCCAATTATAATAAGATGCTAATACACAATTTGCTGTGCCGTTTTGTAACTCGGGTTGTATGTGCTTTGATTATGGTGACATGGGATAAAGGTATATAGATGAGGATTTCCTTGTTTGGATTATTCCTTCGAGGTACTAATCTCATGGGGCCGTGACCTAAGCTTGTACAATCGGTTTTGCTCGTAATCGGTTTTATTCGGTTTTATCGGCTTTTATCTATTTTATGTTAGTTTAGGAGATATCTGGTGTTGCCCTATCTACTTTACTTCTCATCTCTTTACCTTCTCTTATCTTATCATACCATGAGTAGTTCCTGCTTGATATCACTTGTTTATATCTACTTTCTCCTGCATGCTTACCTATGCTTGCCACTTGGCATTCGTATCACCACTCGCCTGGGGAGTTCTATCTGACTCCCCTGGATCCTCATGTCCAGGTCATGGAGTTTGGAGCGTGTGGATTCCCCCAGTTGCTGATCAGAGTGGCGCAGCTGAAGCATGGATCCCCAGCAGACCGTCTGAAGCTCTATCCTTCCAGGCCCCTGTGTGCCTCTCGAGTTTTCCTTTTGTAAACTTGTGAGTGCCTTTTGTACTGTTCACACTTGTACATCCTTTGTATTCTCGCATTTGCGCCATGTTGGTGATGTAATATTATTGTAATATTTATCACCTCTGGTGATAACTTTGCAATTGTACTCATATGTTGGAATGTATAATGCACCACTTGCTTCCGTACTCTGATTCTTGCCTGTACTGATGCTTAGCGTATATACGTGAGGGTATTTCTGACCTGTGTATATACGTCGCAGTGACGTCTCCGTACCCGCCGGGATCGGGGCATTACACCAACCTTATAGACTAAGATTGAGTATGCATTACAACTCCTTGCGAGGGTTTTTCTCCATGTCCAGCAGCCCTGTTGGATCAACCTCGAGCTCAACCTGCAGAAATTCATCTATCCCTTTCAAATGGGCATTCTTGGAGCCCTTCTTGGCTTGGAACATAGTCTTGATCCACTAGATGCAGGTGTTGTATATATTATAGCCAGGTATTGAATTCGCTATTACATACCATGCACAAAACCTGAAGCTGGCGTAGGAGTTTGGTACCTTCTGTGGAGGGTTGAATCTTACCTCTGTTCCTCTAGCCATATTGAAATACACGCCCTCGCCCCATCGTACTGATTGTCGCTGAAATGAAGGCCTAATTTTGGGTTACCTACATACAGCTAGTTGTACGCGAATTGGTGAACAAATTGGCTACGCAAATATGGTTCAGTTGTGCAAACGTTCCCCTGCCGGAAGACCAAATATCCAAGGTGAATGTTGATCAACCACCAGAAAAATCCAGATGAGAAGAGATGGTGAATCCATTAGTACCGGGACAGTCAAAAAATCATTCCCCGTATGAGGCTCTTGGGAAATCAGGGAAGCACCTCACTAAGTGGCAGTTCATGCTGCTCTGAAGAATTTATCAGATCATTAGCATGTACCAGCCATTCCAATTCAAGCACTCTAGTCGCTGGATAAATGGCATAGAATCCTTAGATAACTGCGTTGTGACATCTGGGACGGGCAATGCATAACGTACCATGCCATGAGATACATATAAGGTAACTCTACACGAGGATTTGGTGTCTTCATCCTGGGCTCACCATCCATACTGACAGGCACGTTGCCCTCTCTTCCTTTTCAACTACTACATTGTAAAAACTTTGACATAAAACTCGAAGCCCGCTTTGAACGCAACCTACCATAGTAGGGAGCAGGCTGAGAAACCAACCATAAATAAGAAGAACGGTCGGGTAAACTACATCAGCAATAATGTCCTCATGTAGGAGCATAACACACCGCTTTAACCACAACATCAGAAATCCTGCCAATAAGGCTCTGTCCGAGATGGAAATTTTGGCATGATGGTGAAAACTGTAAAAAATAGTATTGGGCTTGAAGGTATCCTCGTTCGAATCTGCTGTATACGAGGTCACTGACTCAGAAATCCTTTCTGTGATCTCAGCATCAGTATTAGCTGTCAATCGAGATACTAAGCCTGATTTTTCTCCCAGACCACAAAAGAGATAGTTCTTTCATGACATTTGCTTAACTCCTCCAGACTTCCATTTGGTCAATTGGGCGCAAATGTGAAAATGGCAGAAGATCTCCCATTAGGTCTTATACACCTGAGGAGCATCCCTCTTCAATAAATATAATTCTTCAGTATTGGGGATGTAATCCTCATATGGCAACTCCCCCACAGATAGCCCTGAAACTTCAAGCATCTCATGTAGGGTGAATCTCATTTCCTCGATTGGAGTAAAAAATGTGAAAGTATCTAGATTATACTTCTCGAGGATTGCAAAGTTGTTATAATGGCTCGGAGCAATTCCATCAAACACGGCCCTAACCGCAGGATACAACCCGCACTGGAGCAGTGGTTCCTCCAATTCTTTGAGGATAAAGCAAACTATTTTCGCCCACCAAGAGGTTGTTGTTGAGTACACCCATCAAGGTACCCGAAAGTCTGACTGAGGAAATTCAACCTTCACTTTCTGAATCGACTGATGAAAATTACAGCTTGCTTAGGAATCTCACCTGCTGGAAATTTTTTTTTTAAAAAGCCTGCGAGTACTTTAAGAATCTCCCTACTATGGTTGACGGAAAAAGTAGCAAGATTAGAGATCCTCGCGATCGCGACACCTGACTGTGCCCTGACCAAATTCTAGTCCATATACTAAGGGAGAGACATGGACTGTAGATATGACAGAAACATTCGTTCCATATTAGGGAGGAAGAAATGACGCTCCCTAATTTGTCGGAGCCAATTGTAGCTCCCGTCAATAAAACCTCCTCATTTTCTCCAATAACTTCTCCAAAAAGGAACACCGACTTCCTGAGCAGACGACAGTTGGTGGAATTAAATCTCCCATCGGAGATGAGTTCTCATAGGATAGAGGTAGTACCTTGATTAAGTGGGCTTGGCTTCATTTTTTAGGTGAACGCAAGGACTGTTTTTCGCAGGCTAAAGAGGAGTTTATAGTCAAGACCACAAATGTGACTGAAGTGATTTATCTTAGTCAAGAGATTCAAGGAGTACCTCACTGCGAACAGGAAAACACAAAGTTAATAATTTGAAGACAATGAAAGTACACTAAATATTGGAGTTCAAATGTGGGGCTCAATACATAAGGCCCGTGTTCTGCGATTAAAACGTGAGGCTCACATATGAACTCCACACTTAGAAAATATTTCTAAGTCTTGAGACTCAAACGCGAGTCTTACAAATGAGACCCGCATTCAGAAGTCTCAAGATGCGGAGTCCCCTAAACTCGCATTCAATTCGCAGATACGAAGGTCACGTTGATAAAACAGAAAAAGGCCAGGATCACCAGACCCGTGTTCTGCTCATCAACGCGCTCACAAATTAAACGCGGACCAGTGAGATCTATGTTAACTGGTTAACTTTAACAGAAGTTTCAAAAACTTCAAGAAAAAGTTAAGAGACAGTGTTTCTTCATGTTCTTAATGGCGAAAGCCATTCTATTTACCAGAAATGGGGGCCTCCTGAGGAGGAGAACCACCCATGGTGGTGGGCGCAGCGGCAGCGCTCGATGAAGCAACAGGTTGTTTAGGTTTTAGGGCCATCTCGATGGTGAAAATCTTTGAAAAGATTTGAAAAAGTTCAAAACTTTATGGGTTCTGAGCAAGCTTGAGAGCTTTTGATCTTCAAACGCATGTCTGATAGAAAGAGATGAAAATCAAGTGAATTGACTGTTGAAAGACCCGGGTCCTTTATAGGCTCTTCAGTAGCCGAGATACACGGTGCATATCTCGAGCTCAATCTGAGTCGAACACGCATCCAACACGGTACTCGCGTCCGCGCTTGGAAGTATCCAACGCGATCTTCACATTTTATACTGAAAGTCGCGTTTCAACATTAACTGAGTGTCGTGTCTCAATTTCATTGAAGCTCGCCTCTACACTTGATCAGCATGGCGATCGCGTCTATGATGGTACTTTCTCTCACATACAAGAAGTATATCCCTACTTCTGCAATCATCAGCAGTACACTTACAAAAGTAACTGACAACTCTACTGGTTCAATAGTATACCGACAAACAAACTAGAGCTCATAACAAGTGCTATACTGAATTTCTAAGACTCTTGTGATAATCTTCCTTGAGGCTTCAAGCAGTTCAATAGTATACTCAGGAAGACCAAAATCTAGACATGATCAAGCTCAGGGTATCTCGAAAGATTGTCAGTCTAATCATGGGAGCCCAAAATCAACATGAAGTTCAAAGTATTCTAAAATTCATCCCAGTCAACTGCGGAGTGTCAAAAACTTTGGAGGGAGTTCTGTAGGCTATCTAAAAATCATTAAAGACATGTCATCAGACAAGAACTTCAGTTTAGATGCGAAGGTCGCATTTCAACTAAAACGTGAACCTTGCGTCCGAAGAGAAACATAGACTTCAGACGCGGGTTTGAGAAACTCCGTGTCTTACGCAGGTCTGAGCAACTCCACGTCCCACCTTCAAACACAGGTCTGAGTAACTCTGCATCCCATCCCACGCCAGTCTGAGCAACTCTGCATCCCACGCGAGTCTGACCAACTCCACATCCTATTTTAAGTGCGGGTCTGAGCAACTCTGTGCTCCACTTCAAACACGGGTCTAAGCAACTCGACGTTCTGACTAAGATGTGGGTTTAAGCTTCGCGTTTACAACAAACAACGTGAGGTCCACATCCAGTGCAAGACCCATGTTTTAATTATAACTGATCCATATTACTGGGTCAATTAACTCTCCATATAATGTGAGAGTTAATCCCTATTATGGAGAGATTTTAGGAGACAATAATACTCCTATGACTCCCTATAAATGTTGGCCCAAAGGCCTATCACTCTAGTTTTGATGATGATCAACTCATGTAGTTATATTTGCTAATGATCTTGTTTAATTAGTGACAGATTCTTTATCAAGATCTTAGTAGGTGCTAAGCTCAACAAAAGATTAAATGTCAAGATTTGGAGCTAGCACGGGGTGATCCAAGGAGCTTTGGATCAAGCTTGGACCAAGTCAAGAAGATGAGAAGCCTTCAAGTGAAGACTTCAAGAAGTTGAAGACTTGTGTCTAGGTATAAGATTTTTATTTGTTTTAGATAAAAATGTAAAGGATAGAATAGATTGGTGGATTGCTCAAGTCTTATCACACACACACTCTTGATAGAATTGTTTTCATGATAAAAATTTCATTTCATAAAAGATTTTCTTGTTAAGAAGAGATTTTCATTGTGACAAAATTCTATTTGGTTCTTGGTATTTCAAGTTTACATATATTATATCCAAAACCAAGTTTAGTGCTTTATGTCAAAAACTAGATATTTCATCTTGATTGTGTAGTGGATCATATCCATACACACCATGCTTTAAAGTATATCTTGTTTTTGTATTTGATGAAAATTTGGAAAAACATGTTGTTTTAGAAAAACAGTTTTTTATTATGAGCCAATATTTCCAAGTTACAAAAAATAGTCAAATCTTTAATAACATGCCTTGATTTTGTGCAAGCATGTTTCTATATCATAAAACTATTTTTTGTAGAATTTCTAAGTATTTATGAGATTTTTTATTAAGCCAAAAAGACCAATCTTTAATCCCAAAATTTTCAGGTTCTGGCAGTTCTGATTTTTCAGAACTGACAGTGGCCGGTCGACCGGGTCGGTCGACCGGACGTGCACAGACGTGCACGCCTGTGTGCACTGGAGAACGGTCGACCATGCCGGTCGACCGCTTCAGAGAGTCTGCTCTCTGGAAATTCCGGTCGACCGCACCGGTCGACCGACAGAGAAGTAATTCTCTGCTCCTGGTGCGCGGTCGACCGGGACGGTCGACCGGAGGCTGCAACGGTCGGATTCTTGACCGTTGCCGGTCGACCGGACCGGTCGACCGGAAGCTCTGACAGAGCCCAACGGTCAGATTTTTCTGGCCTCTATAAAAGGGGGTTTTGTCATTGTTTTGAGCCAAGATTTTAGGAGAGCTTTTATCCTGTTATTTCCATTCTTTTAGCAGAGTTTTCTCCACAAAATAGAGTGCCAATATTTCCTATCAAAAGGGATTTTAACAAGAGAGTGTTTATTGTGATTCCTTGAGTTTTCCATCAAAGTTCTTTCCTTGATTTCTCACACTACACTTGAGCATCCATTGTTATATCTATCCTATAGGAGAGTGTTGTAGTGAGAGTTTTGTTAGGTGATCAAGTGTTTAGATCACCAAGATCTTTCTTTGTATTTGAGGAAGCGGGCAAGTGTGCTCGCGGTGTTTTGAGTTCGGGTGCGGACTTGTTGTACGAGGTGCGGCCTCGACGAGCCGATGGGCTTGTGGTGTGTAAGGGACTTTGGGAGTCCGAGGGCTTGTAGGTGTTGCGGCACCAAGGAGAGATCCGGTTGGATCGTGCATAGTGGAAATCCTTCGTGTGTCGAAGGCAGGGATGTAGAGCAAGTGTGCTCGAACCTCGAAACAAACCCTTTGTGTTTGCGATTGCTCACTCTTGCTCTCTTACTCTTTTTGTCTCACTTATATCTTGCATTACTTTATAGTCTTTATCTTTTATATGCATGATATACCTTTGTGCTCATTATTGCTATACTTACTTGGGATTGTTATTAACACTAGTATTCAACCAAGAGAGCCAACGCGGCACCTCAACCCATTTAAGGGGAATCTAGAGGAGTTTGTCCAGAGCCTCGCAAGGGGAATTCGGCAACACTCTTGTGTTATACATAAGTGTTCAATTAAAAGAAGTTTAATTTGGTCAACTTAGCTTTAATTCCGCATTATTTGTTCATAAGTGACCACTAGATTAGCCATCACCTATTCACCCCCCCTCTAGGTGATCTTACAATTGGTATCAGAGCCAAGTGCTCTTGATATTGGGTCTAACAACCTAGAGTTAAAGATCCTACTTTTAGGCTAATCACAATATTTTGTACACACACCATGGACTTCATGTCACCACCCACCTTTGACATCCTTAACATCCAAATTTGGAAGGTTAAGATGTCTTTGTTCCTCAAAGGACTTGGCCTTAGTGTATATCTTGCCACAACTAATAAAGAATATTGCTTAAATGGTAAGAACATTGAGGCTAATGCAAAAGCCCTTCATGCTATTAAGTCAACCCTAAATGATGATTATTTATCTAGGGTTTCTAATGTTGAATCGGCTTTTGTAGCTTGGAACATCATCACCTCCCTTGGCGAAAAGGACCTATACTATGCGGGGAGCGATTCGGACGTTGGAAGCGACATCTCCAACGTATGCTATATGGTCCAAGGGGATAACCCCCTTGAGGTAAACACCGAATCCGATGATGAGGATGTAGACATGTCATATGATGAGCTTGCTACCTTTTGTCATCTTGTGCTTGAAAAATATGACATGATTAAAAAGAAAAATAAAAATTTGAAAAAGGAACTTGATTGCATGCATGTAGAACATGACTCTTTTAGAAGTAACATTGCATGTTTAGAAAAAGATAATAAAATTTTGAAAAAGAATTTTGATGCCATGCTTAATGATAAAGATTCTTTAGAAAATAAAATGGCATGCTTAGAAAAAGAAAATGAAGATTTGAAAAATGAGAATATTTCCTTAATGTCTGAATTGAATGTTTTATGTGAAGGAAATATGATTTTGAAAAATAAGATTGATTTGGTGGAAAAACAAAAGGAAGATGTTTTTCAAGAAAATAAATCTTTCAAAAGAAAAATTTGTGAAAAAGAAAAAGATTTTGTTTCACAAAAGAAAAAGAAAAGTGATTCTATATCTCATCATGCTTCTCATGCACACATTGATCAAAATGAGATTAAAAATTTGAAAAACAAAATTGATAATTTGAGCTCTAATTTGAGCTCATGTGCATTCAATCATACTAGATTGGAATCCTTGTTTCAAAAGAAACAAGTTCCTCATACTCATGCACATCATCATCATGACCATGCTTATGATGCACATCATGCTCACACTCCCACTCATAAGTATGCTAAGGTGTACACATGTACACATTGTGGCCGCAAAGGCCATCTAAGAAAATTTTGTTATGAAAGGTTAAATGTTCTTATTTTTGATAAAAATAAAAATGCTTGGGTTCCTTACAAGACTAACCCCATAGGACCCAAGAAAATATGGGTACCAAAATCCCCACCTTGTGTATTTGATGTAGGTGAGGAATCTCTCAAAACGTGAGAGATTTGGTGCCTTGGTAGCGGGTGCATTTGAACTAAAATGACACATACTTGGAGCACCGCTATCAAGAAATTTTGGTGGGTCAACCACCATGCTTGGAGTTTTGGAGTTGGTAACAATTTCTAAACTTCTATTTTATTTATGTACATGCTTTTTATTTTCATAACATCATTCATAGCATGTTCATGTTTTAAGATTTTATGTGCTTCATGTGGTATTTACATGCTTAAATGTAGAATGTGTCAAAACTTACATTTATACATATATGAATAGTGAACTACAATTGACTCATATATATTTGAACTTCATGCTCATTTGTATCCACTATATGCATGTGTATAGGCTAGTTTTGATGATTCCGTCATTTATACTTGTTATGCCTATCTTTGATCTTACTTCATGTATATGTGTGTTTAATTCAAATCTAATAAATATACATGTATACCCCTTGAGTCATTTGCCTTCATGCAATATATATTGGACTCTTTTCATATTTGGGATATGTATGCGTATTGTTAGAATTGGATAAATCATACATATACCATGAAGATTAGTATTTTAAATAAATAATAATAAAAAAAATGATTTTTCATTTGTACAACAAAATGTGATTTATGATCTTTTTGAGCTTGAATGACTATTTTCATAAAGCATTGCTAAATACAAAATACTTTATGAAAAATATATGATTTGTTTTAAGATGAAAAATAAGATTTTCATGAGATTCATGCTTCACTTTCTATTTTCATGAAAATACCATTTACATAACCTTTGAACACTCATCTTTTATGATAAAAGATAATTTTTGAGCTTTATGGACTATGAGTGCTTGAACTTTTGTGTATTTAGTATTATTCATGGAAAACATTTGACTTTGTATTTTTGAAGGATCTTTAACTAGTTTGTCAAAAATCCATTTAAACTAGTTATCTATTCTTCAAATTGATTCACATGATCCTATTTGTAATCATATGGATAAATTCTTTTGTATTTTCAAAATTTATTTGATGCTTCATGATTTGAATATTAGTTTAAATGTTAGCATTTGTCAACACTTGGATTTATACTTATACACATTATGGATCACAAATAAATCTATATATGATTGGATTTGAATGCTTATTTATGCCCATTAGGTGTGTTAGTATAGCCTAAGTTTTGATGATTATTACATTTTAAACTTGTATTCCCATTTTGAATTTATGCTATGATCATGTGCTTTCATTTCATGTATATGTTTGTCTTGCCAAAATATTAAGATATACATGGATACCTCTTGAGTCATTTGCCTTTCATGCAAATCTATATATAGACTCAAATGTGTTTTAAGGATATGTATGTATACTTAATGTCTTGTCAAACATACATATATCTTGAAATATAAATTATTGTTTTTAATAAAATTTTGTAATTTTTCAATAAAATTTTTGTGATGGATTTCATGATTTCAAAATTTTAAGGAATATTGAGTTTTATTGCTATTTTTCATGATACCATGTTCCACATAACACTAGCACACTCACTTCTTTTTGATATGGACTTTATGGATTCTAGAGTGTTTTTTAGTGCCTTGTGTTTCATTGATATTTCATGAAAAATTTTTGCTTTATTCCTTGATTGAAGGATTCCGTACTAGTTGTTAAACACCTTCATTTAACTAGTTCGAATTCTTCATGTGGTCGATTATATGATATATACACTTAAGCTTAATTTTCAATTGGTATCATTAGATATTTTCAATTGGTATCAATTTGATTCATGTTGTATATACTCATCTTTTGTTCTTTCATGTATGTATGCATCTACTTCAATTGATATTATCTTTTCATACATATATGTGATCTTTTATGCTTGATTTACACACGTATATTATATACTATATGCTTGCTTATCAAGATTTTGGTTTTAAAAAAAATAAATAAATAAATTTTTGATTTGTATTTCCTATATGCAAGGAGAGCTTAACATCTCTCTTACATATAGATTCATGTTGAGTGTATTGTGTATTGAGGAGCTTAACATCTCTTCTTTATATGGTACACGTGTGTAGGGGGAGCTTCACATCTCCTCTTATGCATTACATAATATGTGTTATGTGAGTTAGGGCTTGTCATCCCTTCTTCATGTAATACATATGTGTAGGGAAGTTAACTTAGCGTCTTCCTCTTCATGAATGTATATCGCATATAAATCTTATTGATTGATTTGATTTTACCCTCCTTGATTTCCTTATTTTTGACAAAAAGGGGGAGAAAATGTGTTTGATGATTTAAACTTTGAACCCTTTGTTGATGATTGACAAAAAGGGGGAGAAGTATTTGAGTTATATGCATGATTTCCTTAAGAGTTATATGCATGATTTCCTTAAGGGGAGAAGTATTTGTTCCTTACTTAAGGGAGAGAAAGATTTTGAGATGATTTTGTGTTTTTATACTTGTGCTTTTACTCATGCATAGCAATAATATAATAAGATAAAAGTTTGAGAAAAAGATTTGTGCATTCATTTGCATACATATTTATGTGCTTTAATGTCATATCTATCTATTTCTAGTGATGCATGAGTTAAGGGGGAGCTTCTTTGAAGCTTTACTTTAATCCATGCATATATAACTTCATGAGTTTTGTCATCATCAAAAAGGGGGAGATTGTTGGCCAAAAGGCCTATCACTCTAGTTTTGATGATGATCAACTCATGTAGTTATATTTGCTAATGATCTTGTTTAATTAGTGACAGATTCATTATCAAGATCTTAGTAGGTGCTAAGCTCAACAAAAGATTAAATGTCAAGATTTGGAGCTAGCACGGGGTGATCCAAGGAGCTTTGGATCAAGCTTGGACCAAGTCAAGAAGATGAGAAGCCTTCAAGTGAAGACTTCAAGAAGTTGAAGACTTGTGTCTAGGTATAAGATTTTTATTTGTTTTAGATAAAAATGTAAAGGATAGAATAGATTGGTGGATTGCTCAAGTCTTATCACACACACACTCTTGATAGAATTGTTTTCATGATAAAAATTTCATTTCATAAAAATTTTCTTGTTAAGAAGAGATTTTCATTGTGACAAAATTCTATTTGGTTCTTGGTATTTCAAGTTTACATATATTATATCCAAAACCAAGTTTAGTGCTTTATGTCAAAAACTAGATATTTCATCTTGATTGTGTAGTGGATCATATCCATACACACCATGCTTTAAAGTATATCTTGTTTTTGTATTTGATGAAAATTTGGAAAAACATGTTGTTTTAGAAAAACAGTTTTTTATTATGAGCCAATATTTCCAAGTTACAAAAAATAGTCAAATCTTTAATAACATGCCTTGATTTTGTGCAAGCATGTTTCTATATCATAAAACTATTTTTTGTAGAATTTCTAAGTATTTATGGGATTTTTTATTAAGCCAAAAAGACCAATCTTTAATCCCAAAATTTTCAGGTTCTGGCTGTTCTTATTTTTCAGAACTGACAGTGGCCGGTCGACCGGGTCGGTCGACCGGACGTGCACAGACGTGCACGCCTGTGTGCACTGGAGAACGGTCGACCGTGCAGGTCGACCGCTTCAGAGAGTCTGCTCTCTGGAAATTCCGGTCGACCGCACCGGTCGACCGACAGAGAAGTAATTCTCTGCTCCTGGTGCGCGGTCGACCGGGACGGTCGACCGGAGGCTGCAACGGTCGGATTCTTGACCGTTGCCGGTCGACCGGACCGGTCGACCAGAAGCTCTGACAGAGCCCAACGGTCAGATTTTTCTGGCCTCTATAAAAGGGGGTTTTGTCATTGTTTTGAGCCAAGATTTTAGGAGAGCTTTTGTCCTGTTATTTCCATTCTTTTAGCAGAGTTTTCTCCACAAAATAGAGTGCCAATATTTCCTATCAAAAGGGTTTTTAACAAGAGAGTGTTTATTGTGATTCCTTGAGTTTTCCATCAAAGTTCTTTTCTTGATTTCTCACACTACACTTGAGCATCCATTGTTATATCTATCCTATAGGAGAGTGTTGTAGTGAGAGTTTTGTTAGGTGATCAAGTGTTTAGATCACCAAGATCTTTCTTCGTATTTGAGGAAGCGGGCAAGTGTGCTCGCGGTATTTTGAGTTCGGGTGCGGACTTGTTGTACGAGGTGCGGCCACGACGAGCCGGTGGGCTTGTGGTGTGTAAGGGACTTTGGGACTCCGAGGGCTTGTAGGTGTTGCGGCACCAAGGAGAGATCCGGTTGGATCGTGCATAGTGGAAATCCTTCGTGTGTCGAAGGCGGAGATGTAGAGCAAGTGTGCTCGAACCTCGAAACAAACCCTTTGTGTTTGCGATTGCTTACTCTTGCTCTCTTACTCTTTTTGTCTCACTTATATCTTGCATTACTTTATAGTCTTTATCTTTTATATGCATGATATACCTTTGTGCTCATTATTGCTATACTTGCTTGGGATTGTTATTAACACTAGTATTCAACCAAGAGAGCCAACGCGGCACCTCAACCCATTCAAGGGGAATCTAGAGGAGTTTGTCCAGAGCCTCGCAAGGGGAATTCGGCAACACTCTTGTGTTATACATAAGTGTTCAATTAAAAGAAGTTTAATTTGGTCAACTTAGCTTTAATTCCGCATTATTTGTTCATAAGTGACCACTAGATTAGCCATCACCTATTCACCCCCCTCTAGGTGATCTTACAATAAATAGCCTAAAGAGCTATAAAGAGAAAGGAGGACTTTTAGAGGCCAGAGATGAGAAAGAGAGACTTTTGAAGATTGAGAGCTCAGAATTCTTAAGTTAAAATCTTCTTATTTTTCTCTTACATTTTTTTTAAAAGGTCTAGAGAGAGAAAAAGAGAAATCAGTAGGCTCTAAATACTTAGTGTTTTAAAAATAGAGCTCCTCTCTGATTACTTTTTGAGAGCATCCTGAAAAGAAGCTTGTTCATTCAGCCGGTCAATAGAGAACAAGAATCACTCTCCATCGTCACATCAAGAACCTTGTCATAAACAAAAAGGAGAACCAATTATTTTTTCTCTTTTGTAATCAGAATTATTCATTGTAATTTTTCATCCACTCAAAGAAATTTTACTTCAAGCTATTTTTTTTGACCAAACAGTTGATTGATCCTCGGGAGGGGATAACTATCCTTTAGGCAGGCTTTGTTGAGGTTAGTAAAGTCGATGCAGATTCTCAGCTTCTCATTCTTTTTGTTCACGAGGATGAGATTGAAAGCCAGTCGGGGGAAAATGTTTCTTGGATGAAGCTAACTTGGAGTAGGCGATCGACTTCATCATTGATGGCATGATTCCTTTCTTCGTTCATTCTAAGCTTCTGTTTTACTGGCTTAGCATCCGTCTTGATGGAGAGCTTGTGACAAATGACCTCAGTGTCAATTCCAGGCATGTTGGTGGGAGACCATGTGAATATGTTTGTGTTTTTTTATAGGAATTGTTTGAACAATATCTTCGCCCGCGGGTGCAGGCTTGAGCCAATTCGGAGGGTTCATTCGGGTGATATGGGTCTACCCCAGACAACTCTGGCTTTTCCTCGGTCCTGCTGTCAGGGTTTCCTGACTCAATTGGTGAGTCAAAGTCTGAGCTTTCATCGTATCTTAATTGCTATTGATCAACAATCCTCTTCTGCTTCTTGTCCATAGGAGAGTCTTTATTAGGGCCTCATCGGGAGGCTTTTTTTGCCCAGCCCAATCTCTTTCGGGCTACTACAACAACTTTTCTAGCCATTGCCTGACCAACCTTTATATTGGCTATTCTGGATGGTGTGGAGTATTTCAGAAACTGATGATAGTGGATGGGACCTCTCTCATCATGTGAATCCATGGTCTCCCGAGAATGGCGTTGTAAGGGGATTGGTCGTCTAGGATGCAGAACTTCGTGATGACATTGAATGGATCAGCACAGACTGGGAAATCAACTGTGCCATGGGAACCGGCCTCGTTCCCATCGAATCCGTAGAGAAGTGATTGGGTCTGGGGATGATCAATTTTCAGGCCAGCTTAGGAGTATTCTCCATCGATATAGAGCGTGGCCATAAAGGATATTCACGCTACTCCCCCGTCTACCATGATCTTTGACACTTTGCAGCATCCAATGTGTACCGTCACAACCAAGGCATCATTATGCGGGAAGCGCATTGGATATTAGTCTTCTTCTAAGAAAAAGACTGGCTCACTGGGAGGTGTATGAGAGTGAGTCACTATTACTGGATAGTTGTACCTCTGGGCTTCGTTGACGAAGAGGGTCTGTTTGGTTGAAAAAGTTGGGTTGATGTAAAGTTTCTTTAAGTGGCTGAAAAGTTACAGTAGAATGATTCTGATTACAAAAGAGGAAAGAAGATATGGTTCTCTCTTTTGTTTAAGGCTCGGTTCTTCTTGTAGAGATAGAGTGTGATTCTTATTCTTTGTTGACCGACTGAATGCTAAGCTTCTCTTCAAGATGCTCTTAAAATCAATCAAAAGGGAGCTATATTTTGAACACATTAAGTGTTTAGATCCCACTGATTACTCTCTCTCTCTCTCTCTCTCTCTCTCTCTCTCTCTCTCTCTCTCTCTCCCCCCCTCCCCCCTAAAAAAGCAAGAAGAAAACAAGAAGTCTATACTTGAAAATTCTCAGGTCTCAAATCTCCAAATTCTTCTCTCCCCCTTCTTTTCTGGCCCCTCCTTTTTATAGCTCCTTAGGCTATTTGTAGGGAGTCATAGGGGTATTATTATCCCCTAAAATCCCTCCATTATGGGGATCAACTTCCCATTATGTTGGGAGCTAATTGACTCAGTAATAGGGATTAGTTATAATAGAATGCAGGTTCACACTGGACGAGTATCTCGCGTTGCTTATTGTAGAAGCGGGCGCGGAGTTGCTTAGACTTGCATTTGAATCGTGGCATGGAGTTACTTAACCCGTGTGGAACGCGTGATGTAGAGTTTCTCAGACCCACGTACGACGCGTGGCGTAGAGTTTCTCAGACCTGAGTGAGGCGCAGAGTTAATCAGACTCGCGTCTGAAGTCTTTGTTTTTCTTTAGGACGCGAAGTCCATGTTTTAGTTGAAACGCGACCTTCGCGCTGAGTGAAGCTCGTGTCTCATGGCTTGTCCTTAGTGATTTTTAGATAGCCTACATAATCCTCCCTCAAAAGTTTTGACACTCCATGGTTGACTGGGACGGATTTCAAAATTCTTTGAACTTCAGTTGATTTTGGGCTCCCATGATTGGACTGACAATCTTTTGAGATGCCCTGAGCTTGATCCTATCTGGATTCTTTTCGTGAGTGTACTATTTAACTGCTTGAAGCCTCCAGAGAAGATCATCACAAGTGTCTTAGAAACTCAGTTTAGTACTTGTTATGAGCTCTGGTTTGTTTTTTGGTGTACTATTGAACTGGTAGTGTTGTCAATTACTATTGCCAGTGTACTGTTGAACTGATTGCAGAAACAGAGACATACTCCTTGTATGTGAGAGAACGCCATCTCTCATAAACACGATCACCATGCTGATTAAGTGCAGACGTGAACTCTGAGACGTGACTCTCAATCGTTGTAGAGACGCGATTCTCAATTATCGTTGAGATGCGGTTCCCAATTCCTATATAGGCACGACTCTTAATTGATTATAAAGACGCAACTTTTTAAAACACGAAGGTCGCATTAGATGCTTCTAGACGCGGACGCTGATGCTGCATTGGACGCGTCTCTAGCTCAGATTGAGCTTGAGATATGCGCCACGTATTTCGGCTACTGAAGGGCCTATAAAAGACCCAGGTCTTTCAAGAGACAATTCACTTTGACTGTTCATTATCTTCGATCAGACCCGCATCTAAAGCTCTTAAGCTTTCTCAAAACCCATAAAGCTCTTAGCTTTTTCTAATCTTCTTCAAATATTTCACCGTCAAGATGGCTCCAAAACCCAAGCAAACCATTGCTTCTTCGAGCGCCGCCACTATGTCGACTACTGTGGGTGGTTCTTCTTCTCAAGAAGCCCCCATTTTGGCGAGTGGAGTGATTTTCGCCATTAAAAACATGAAAAGATACTATATCTCTTAACTTCTTTTTAAAGTTTCAAAACTCCTATTGGAGTTGAACGTTGATGCGGATCTCGCTAGTCCGCGTTTGATTTGTGAACGTACTTCTCGCATTGATGAGCTGCAAGCGGGTTTGGCTTAGGGACCCAAAGATCGCTGAGAGTTTCGGGTGCAAATGTCCCTTAAACTCGAATATTGTGTTAGACAAGCATCTTGCTCAGACTGGATTTGAGATTTGCACCGCAAATTAAGGTCATTAAGGGGCTTTAAGAAAGGCTTTAAGATTCGCACCGCTAATTAAGGCCATTAGAGAGCCTATAAAAAGACTTAGGGTCTCTTAGCAGTCATTCATTTTAATTGTCTTCTTCCTCATGCGTGTGTCTGAAAAACTTTCAAAGTTCTGGAGTCTTCAAAAGAACCCAAAGCTTTAATGCTTTTCGTAATCTTCTTCAAAGATCATCACTGTTGAATTACTCTCAAATCAAAGAACGTCACTTCTTCTTCTGACACTGTTATCACCGCAACCTTGATGGATGGCACTTCTCCTAAAAAGGTCTTTCCTTTAGGTAGGGAATGGCTTTCGCCATTATTAAACATGAAGAGACACTATCTCCTAACTTCCTCTTCAAGCTTTCATCATTGTTTTGCACAGCAAGACACCGTCTTCTTGAAGTTTTCGGCATTACTAAGCATGAAGATGTCTCTTAACTTCTTTTGGAGTTTTCAAAAATTCCTTTGAAGTTGAAGAATCGGTGCAAAATTCACAAGTCCATGTGTGACTCTCATGTTGATGAGCAGAACGCGGATTTGGTGATCCCTAAGTTTTGATCTTCCGATGTGATTTTCGTGTCCTAGTGAGTTTCGCATTTTGAGATCTTAAACATGAGCCTAGCAAGGTTCGTGTTTTGAGATCTTAACGCGGTCTCGTTCATCATAAGGTTCACGTTTGAGTCTCATGACTTAGACAATTTTCTAAGTCTGGAGTTCAGACGCAGGCTTCATGTGAGCCTCGTGTTTCAATCATTGAACGCGGGTCCCATGTATTGAGCTCTGCACTTGAGTTCCAATATCTTGACATGTTTTTGTCTTTGTGAAATTAACTCCAGATTTTCTCTTTTTGCAGGCCTCAGCTATATTGACATTGCTGACTCCACTGTCCCCTTCAACTTGTGGAAGATAATTGCTACATTCATCAAAGTAAACAAGAAACGGCCAGTTCATTCGATTGGCAACCACTCAGCAAGTCAGAGCTTCTTTTCAGAGATGGTATCGAATAGGGCGAGGAGGAACTGTACAACAGAGACTATAAGTTGCTTTGTTAGACCTGGACTTCCCTGAGTATTTTTGGTTTGCACCCGAATAATGTTGGACACGATGCACTAGTATGGTCTCAGATCCCTCCTTCACCAATCTTGTTCAAGGAAGCGACCGCAACGTGCATGATGCATTTGAAGGTCACAGGAAATGAAACATTACCGATGTGGTCTCGAATCCTGCCTTCACCAATCTTGTTCAAAGAAGTGACAGCAACGGAGAATCTATACTCATAGGATGACTTTCTGGTAGTAAAATCTTCCATTAAGTGAAGGATTACGGCTTTGCAAGGGAGGAAGACTTTCGCGCCAGTTGGTCAGTGGAATCAGAATGTTCCACTGCATTTCAACTTCGAGGAACACCATTGTTCTCAAGAGGAGAAGAAATGGACCTACTGTTCCTAGGTACAGTTGAAAAGGCACGCTGAAGGGATATTCAACATCTCAAGGAGAAAATACAATCTCTCGCTGAGCAAGAGTGACTTTTTGTGTTTACTTTGTAACACTCTATCTTATTAAGTCAGAGAGGGTTTGTATCACTTTTAATTTTGATATAAATATAAGTGATAATTTTTTTGCCTTCATCTTGTCTTAACTTTTTTATGTTTTGAAAATCAGACAAATGAAAGCGATTGTGTAACCCTCGATTCCCAGCATACGTATGTCTATACTGGTATTCGATACCGATTTAATCATCATGATAGAGAGATTGAGGCCACTTCAACTCAAGATATTGTTTCCCATTACTTTGGATATTTATAGATTTTCTAAAAAATTTTGGGAATTATTGGAGCAGAATTTCAATTTGGGGGTTGATTGGTATCACAGACTGACTTTGAGATTTTTAATTAAAAATTAGGGTTAAAATTTTAGAGATCTCACTTCACAACCAAGTTCAGGATGACATGTTCTATAGAGAATTTTGAGAATTTTCTGAATTAATAGAGTTTAATCTAATAAAATAATGCTTAAATATTTATTCAAAAAATCTAGAAAAATTCCAAAAAATTCCTATAAAATCAGAATCTGAAATATAGTCACATCACTTAGAATAGCTAAAAATTAAATATTTATTATAATTATTATTTAAATTTATTGTAGATTACCGAGTTATTTTGCAAATTATATATTCAGATCTGTGACAATCTCAGGTGAGTGTTTGCTCTTGTATCATTTTCTTTACTTAATGTTGATAGTAGTGTTTATATGTTACTTGTATTATTACGTGAGACCATCTATTTTATTTTACCAGTTTGATGACCTGTATCATTTCATGAGACATCAGAGATTGTTCACCTTATTTGTCTAGTTGATATAAGCATCTTTTGGCGTCATTTCATATGTTAGAAACTCACCGTCATTGTTAGGCCTGTTATTGATATAACATAGACCGAACTTGATTTTGTAACTGACCTAGTTGAGATAAATCTTAGAATATAAATTTATTGATCTTGTTAGATTATCATTTTGTGTTGTGTGTATAGCTTACCCTTGATATAGATATGTGACATGATCTTGGTTGATTTTTGAACCAAAGACTTTCATTTACCCTAACTATATTGATTGAGTACTAATGATCTTATCGACATTGGATACTAGATGTAGAGATGATATAGATTTCTTGTTGACTGAGGACGTTACCCTCCTTAGCTATGATCTCGATAGTTAGATGAATAGACTGCTATTTATTGCTATTACCCCGTGATGGAGATAGAATTATTGTGAGAGTGAATTTATCGATATCGGTGATAAAATATATTCAGAGTTTATTAGCATTTACTATATGATCTCTGTTATTGGTGACTTGAGAATCAGTGTCTAGACCTGTTATTATAATTATTCATGTTACTGAAAGTTACTGGGAAAACATCATTAGATCGTTAACGCTCGGTATAGCTCTATTTATCGTTTACTCGATTACTATTATTGTACTGTAATGTTACTATTACTGTCACTGCGTCGTCTCAGTATTATAGGTAACATGAATATTGCCTGATTAAATTGAATTAAATAATAATATAAAAAGACAACTTATACTGGGATTTGGAAAATTATTGGAGGAGACATCGTCTGTATTTTAGGTGGACCTAGGATATAATTTGCGCAACCGAAATGAGGGTTCCACTGCAGGGTTCCTGGGGATGACTGATATCCATCTGATATTACTATTACTATTACTGAGTACCCAGCGGTACGGGCCTGGTTCAGCGTCAGGCATCTGGGGTCGTGGTCCCGAGTATGTACAAGGCCCACTTAAAGCATGGCAATGTCTTTGACCAATCAGTTTCAATAATTTAGGACCCTGATTGACATGTGTTGTAGGTGTAGTATGGGATGCGTCTACTGTGTTCACTGATATAATTAATAACAAAATTGAAATCTTACATTAATATTGTAGACTGAACTTGATATATATGACTGATTGTAGACAATGATAATACCAATGACTTGACTGTACACCTTACACCCGTTTGGACATCTAGTTTTGTTTTAACTGGCTTTATTATTTTCTATTCATGTTTTATATGTTATTTCTATTTTATTCTAGCATTTATGTTTTCTAGTCTTCTACATTTATATTTACATATCTTTCCCTTTTTATTCTTACACATTCACTAGGAGTTCTGACTCCCACGATTTGTATATCCAGATCTGGGACTATTTATTGCTGACCAGGTATATGGAGAGGATCACATGCACTTGTGGAGCCAGAGTCTCTCTCTCTTCCTGATTAACGGTATCCCTGTTTTTTTATTCATGTTTTTCCTTGATTCTATCTATATCGTATCCAGTCACATTTCATATTCTTATTCATATGCTAGCATTGTGTTAGATATTATATGTATTATTGCAGTGATTTTAGTGCCTTTATAGATGATCATATAGTTTGTTCAGGTTACTTTGGGCTTAGCGTGTATACGTAGGGTACTCTCCTCGTGTATATACGTCACCGACTCTCATCGCAACTCCGTTTTCCCGTATTTTGGGAAGCGGGGTGTGACAGGATTTTCTTGGTATCAGAGCCAGTTTGAATTAAAAATAACCAGTTCTTACCAGTGACTTGAACATGTTATAGTTACATTGCAATATACATATATGCTTACATAGTGATTCTAAGTCACTTGGAATCAAGTGTCCTTTCTTTGAAAATCTATTACTTGATTCTTTTGATGTCCCTGATTCCAACTCTTCTCCTAGAGTAACCTGAATTTCATTTGATTCTTATTCTTCTTCCAATTCTTCTACCTGATCTTGCTTTTGGAACTGGTTATTCCATGTTGAACTTGGTAGTAGAGATCAGAGCGCGCTGTGGAAGCGTAGTGAATCCATGATGCGTCGAGAAGCGATGTGGAAGGTTGTTATCTTTTCTCTTGATTTTGATCTCTTTATATCTCTCCCTACCTTATTGAAATTTCAGGGACGAATTGGATAGGATTGTAACCCTCGTTTCCTAGCATAGGTATGTCAATACCGGTATTCGATACCTAATTTAATCATTCTGGTAGCTGAATTGAGGTCATTTCAACTCAAAATATTATTTCCTATTATTTTGGATTTTTATGAATTTTATGAAAACTTTTGGGAATTATTGGGGCAGAATCTCAATTTGGGGGTTGATCAGTGTCAAAGACTGACTTCGGGATTTTTAATTAAAAATTAGGGATGAATTTCAAAGATCGGACTTCACAACCATGTTCAAGATGACATGTTGTTTGGGGAGATTCTGTCTCCTCAATTTGAAATACCGCAAGCGCACGGTCGGTTGTTGTAGCACTTGAGGGTCGGTCCACAGGGAAGATGTTTCTTATGATCTTAACACGACTTGGATGAATTGGTTGGGAAAAATAAGAAGTTGATGTGAACTAACTTGTCAAAGAGGAGGGTCATGCACCTAGGGTAGAATCCCCTAAACTACTATTCACGTTGTGGTGTTTATCTCTCAACAAATAATTTACATAATAATAAATTCATGTCTCAAATGGCAAAAAAAATCCTAGAACAGTGGTCCTAAGCACAAGATATTAAATTTAATCGTATATTCTATCAAAGTACTAAAATAAAATTAAAGCAACCAATAAGACAAACACTAAGCATGAAATATCGATTATTTAAACATATCTTATCAAATTATCAAATATCTAGCAATAAATCTCATTGATTAAAAATCAATTATAGTGCTTTTCGTATTTTATCTGAGAGATTTAAATACCCATCACGATCTAGTAGCCTAGGTTCATCACCCTAGGTTCATGAAACTTATTTAGCTGCACATATCCAGTTTAATCATCATGTAATTTAACAACGAATCGTTCATTAATTAAAAATACAGATGACTAATTTAATTTAATTACTTAGACTAGAAAAATAATTACTCTAACAATCTAAATTATTAAATAATTCAATGATCTAAATAATTATCTAAACAAATATATCTAAAACTTGTATAAATTAATTAAAATACTAACTTGAATTTGGTATGTGGAACAAGGTTGAAGCAAACAGGGAGATGGGAGACACGCGTCTGTGCCTCAAAATCTACCCACAAATGGTGTCGTGTGCCTGTGGGTCCCACTGGATCTGCCTACAGTGCCTTGGAGGGGCGCCTGTAGCGCCTTGAAGCAGGCGCCTGTAGCGCCTTCGGGGCAGGTGCCTGTTGCGCCTTGATGCAGGCGCCTGTAGTGCCTGCAGGTGAAGCAGGCGATGTTTCGCCTACAGCCTAGGTGCTTAGGGCTAGTGCTCCTACAGCCTAGGCATATAGAAATAGGCGGTTATATAGCACCTGTAAACTTTAAAAAAAAATTTCTTTGTTTTTGTGAGGAGCTCCCAATTCCACAGAGAGAGAGGGAGTTTGATGAATCAATCAGTCACAAGATGAAGAATAATAATGGTAATATGAATGAGAATTTGCAGAAAGAAGAAAGAGAGGCGGCCTAAAAATTAAACTCTGAAAACCTAGGTTACAGGTAAAAGAAAAATTCGCCCCCACCCCCCAAACCCTAGCCTTACATGGAAATTTTTAGACTTAGGGTTTGGTTATTTTACATAAAAGTCAACAAAATTTTTTTAATTATACAGAAAAGCTATCAATGTCAAATTGCACTAAAGCCCTTAAACTTTATAAAATTACGTTTTTACTCCAACTGGCTTCAAACTTCTTCGAATTGACTGCAGATTTATTTAATGTCAGTTTTGAGCGTGGTAGAGCAGCACCGACAGTGCCAAGCATCCCATCTTGCCTTTAACTCCTGTTGCATATTTTACAGTTTTTGGAGCATGCTTTTATGGTCCAGTTTTCTTTTGATAGCTTATTTGATTGCACACATTTATTGCATTATTCTTTATTATATTTCACTTTTATCATGTAATAAATTTGCTAAATTCCTTGTCTTAAATATCTATTTTGCAGAAGATAATCATGAAGAGAAAAAGGATAAAATCAAATAAATATCATTTAAATTCAGTTTAACTAGATCTATTTGGTTAGAGGAGGATGATCCCAAATTTAGTTGGTTAAATTCAGTTTTTGGTGAATCAGGTGATTAAAGCTAAAAATCAACCGAGGATAACATCAAATACAGAGTCCAAATCTAAAGGGATAAATGGATAGAGAGAAGATCAACGGATGAGATGAAGCAAATTATGGCTCAGATTCTAGCTGGATACATTTTAGTATTTGAATCATAACTTTCACTACAAGAATTAAAATCTAATGATTCAAGATTATCCAGAAAGAGGACTTAAAGGGCTATAACTCTTAAGTTGATCATTATTTCTAATTCTGTCATTGATAAGTTATATTTAGCAATCAATACGCCAATAAGCTGCAGATCAAAACTGAATATCTACATCAAATCAAGTTTGGAGATAAGGGAATGATTCAAATTCAGAAATAGCCAGCTTCTCTTATCTTCATACTCTTCTACCCTCTGCATTTCTCCTATAAATACCAGCAATCTCAAAGGCAAAAGAAGGACGACGAGGCAGAGATAGAATTTAGTCCACTTTTTCATTCTTTTTAGTGTAGGTTTTTGTTTTTCTTTTTATATAATTTTTAGTTTTCATTTATGTAATTCAGAGGAGATCAGAGTTTCATAGGAGATGAGAATGAAGCTTGTATTGAGAGTGACACCGGTATAAGTTGTTCTTCTTTTCTCTTATTGTTATAAAATCGAACCTATAATTACCATTTTTATGTACTTTGTTTTCATGTTCTTCTTCTTCTTTTCTACTTCTCTCTTTTTTGTACCAATTGCTATCCAAGTGAGTCTTATAGCATCGAAAGAGCCTTGCCTTTGCGAGTGCCACCAATAGCTCATGACGATGGATTTTAGTCTCAGTCTATATCATTTCATGCTTGTTTTGTCTGGATGATGTAATGTGGAAGAGACAAGAATCAACTCTTATGAGCTATGCGCTGATTGCCTCCACTTTAAGGTAACATCATCGCTGAAGATTCAAAGTAAGCTTTTGGTCAAAGGAGGTAAGTAATTATTTTTAATTTCTTTCTTTTAACTTTTAGTGTAAATTACCAATACCACGATCTTCCAAATCTCTTTCACTCTTTTTCAATTTCTTTGTACATATCACTTCTATTTTCTCCACCTTCTCTATCTATCACTTTCTTTCTAACTTAACTATAACTCTTTTTCATTTTCTTTTAAGAACTGAAAGAAGATCATTAACCATTCTTTGTAGCATAAAAGAGAACTTACTAAAAAGCTTCCATCGCTAGTCCCTCCTTGTGGATCACGACCCACATAGCCACTTGCTATCGCGGTAGAATTGAGCACTTGCACATCTCTATTTTAAAGTTCTGAAATTCTGTATTTTTTTGTGTAGGTCCAACCTCAATCAAATTTTGGCGCCGTTATCGGGGAGGGACGGTAAGTAATTCTCTTTAAAGTTTATATTTTTGGTTAACTTTCTTCTTTGTTTTTGGTGTACAGATTTAACAAAGGAATTTTTGTTGCAGTGGACATATAAGTGGCCTTGGACTCTGCTGAAGAAAGCAGAGCCCAGAAGCCCTCAGATTTACTATATTCCAGTGGCAGTCTGAGTGAACTACTAACCTGTATTTTTTTTTGCACGTTGGCTGAATTGCAAAGCTAAAAATCTATAGCTATTTTCCTTGTTTATCTCACTGTACTTACTTTCTAACCTCAACAGTAAAATGATGTTTGTTAAATGCTAAAAATGGTTTAGACTTGCATTTAGGCACGTGTCTAATTCGTTTACATTTTACATTACTGTTGAAGAGTGCTGGAGCCAAGGTATGTGTGCATAGAATTTAGTATACGGTTCATTCTTGTCTGAAATATTGCTTAAGTGTTACTTTTTTCTATATACTTGTACACTGCACTAAAATTGATTTTAGGGCTTGTCCTATAAACAAGATAAGGTGGGGAAGTCATTACCCTCTCTTAGCCCACAAACAATCTCCTCACTCACTAACCCAAGCCTAACTAAAACTAAGTAGACGTTGGCCCTAGGGACATCTCGGACTCAATTAGGAGATTATCCTAAGGGGAAAGGTGTTAGAATTTGACTCCTGTCATATCAGTGTCTAAGGAAAGGGATTGAGGGGCGAAACCCCGAAGGCTGGTGGTTTGGCTTAATTAGGCCCGTCGCTTTTGCGCGGATACCTCCCACCAATCTTGCCCTGACTTGGCTGATTAGCTTGTGGTCAAAGTCTGCATTATACTTCTTGTGGACAATTTAACCAGTTAGGAGTCGTCTAGGTTTAAGGTTTACCCTAAGTTAGGTTAGATTTTTTTCTTTTTATTTGTTTGCTTATTTGTTTGTTTTTTTTCTTTGGTTGTGTTTTATTGTGTGATATGACTTATAACAATAATTTTTTCAATTTTAATGGTAATCCATATTACACCCCAATCTCTTTTTCGGATATTACCAATCTAGCATATTATAACTTTAACCAACCTATTGTGCCGGACTGGTCTTATCCGAATCAATATAACCCATGTCCCCAATCTTATAACCAAAATTTCTAAAATAATTTCAACTCTTTACAGAGTCAATGAGGATTCACCTCCCCCGAGTCTAATTTTCAACCAACTTGTCCTCCTTATCCATCTTCTCCACAATATTTTCAAGATTCATACTCAGTTCCACCAGTTCAAAATAGAAAACCATCAATCTTGGAAATGAGTATGCGTGAGTCTATGCAACAATCATAAAATCTGACAGACTCACAATTTCACCACAAATTTCAAAACAAAACTTCATTTTTTCAAGTCCAATCGCAGCAAAATGATGAACCAATCGGTTATTAAAAGATGCTTGAAGGCATGACTCAGGCTCAAATCACTCGTAATCATGACATAGATATGATGGTCCAAACTCTCCGTTCTCACCGTTTGACCATTTCTGATGTCGCTAACCATTCTGTTAGAGCCGAAGAATCATGTTATTTTGGAAAACAAAATTCTATTTCAGTACAACCATTTGAACTTACCCAAACTCTAAATTTTAAAAATGCCATTGGCAGTTTGGCAAGTTATCCCTTTCCTGAAATTGAACTTGAGAATGAATATGATCTTGAACCTCAACTTGGTAATTCAATTCTACTTCCTGATTCAATAATGACTTCGGTGTCTTCACCTGATTTCAATCTTTTTCCTGAGTTAACATTGGATCCTGTGCCAATTCATCACGAAATTGAATCACCAATCTTTTATGATCATATTGAACTTGACCAATTTCATACTTTTGAAAGTTTCAATGACAAATTGGCAAGTTCTCATTTTTATAAAATTGAACTCAATGAGAAATGTGACCTAGATTCTCAAATTTGTGATCCAGCTCAAATTCCCGAATCAATATTGACTCCTGCTTTGTTACTCGACTAGAGTAATATTTTAGAGTTAGTTTTGATTCCCATACCTGTCATTCTTGAACTTGAATCACAAATATTAAGTCACATTCCATTGTGGGAATGTGGACTTGAGTTTAAACTTCTTGATTTGGACCCACTTCCTGAACCAATCTCGACTCCTGAACCTTTACTTGACTTAAGTCACTTTCCTGAGTCGGTATTAGTTTCCGTACTTTCTAAGTCCAAGTCAATCATTCTATCTTTTCACACTCCATTTTGGGACAAGGCGGTTGACAAAATTGACTCCGAAATTAATTATGAAATTTGAAAATTAGCTGGGATAAAATATTTAATAAAAATCATTCATGTATACATCATTTTAGTGGGTTATATTAGAGATTTCTGGTGGGTTCCTCTAAACTCTACGAAAATTCGATTGGGCCACATTTCGTGACCGACCAGACCACCACCAGAACCACTACCTTAAGGTAATATTTTCCTTCCCTTTCTTCTTTTTTATGCATCTATGCATTAATTCATTCATTGAGGACAATGCATGAGATAGGTGTGGGGAGGGTCTAACATAACTTAGGTTTTTCTTTTTATTTAAAAAAAGAAAAAAATTAACATTTTCTTTACTTTTAAAAACTTTTCGAAAATTAAAATAATATTTTGACATATTTTTTGTAAGAAATTCAGTCAATTTTAAGGAATAGGATAATCATAATTAGGATTTCTTATACTTGGTCAAAATAAAATTATTTGTTTGATTTTTAGGGTTAGGAAGATAATTTGTCAAAGTAATTTAGTCTTGATTTTTGACTTGATATGCGCACTTTATACACTTACACACTTAGGGTTCAAAATAAAGATTCTTATGTCTTATTAAAAAATATATATATATCTATGAAAAATAAACAAATCTAATTATTGATCAGCTAGGTGCTTTGGCCTAAGCAAGTCTTGGTATTTATGCAAAAGATGATTAGATAAGTTTGAAAAAAAAAGAAATATATATATCTATAAAAATCCTCTGATTAAGCTAGGTATTTGTGCCTCATAAAGCATAAGTATTCACGCCTAAAAGTGGTTCATATAATAAAATTCTTAGTTTTGTGGCCTTGTTTGCTCGAGTTCTTAAGTCCTTGGGGTGTTTTCTCACCCGATGCCCTAAGACCGTTTGGTTTAGGAGTCACCGATTAAAGGTTCGTTACATGGGCAGATTAGAAAGCCTAATAGAATTAAGGAATAATACCACCAAAAATAAAATAAATAAATATATATAAATAAATAAATAAGGTATAAGAGTTAGAGTTAAAGAACCCTTAGTCAAAATATCACGGTCATGAAGGTGCATATGACTTAAGGTAAAGTAATAGACTAGATGAGAAGCACAATTTGACTCCTTACTTTGATTGATTACAAATTTTTGAGTAGAGACTAAGTTTAGGAATGAAAAATTCAATTTTCCTATAACTTATAGATTACTTAAATCTTACAATAATATTTCAAATATTTTTCGTTCAAAATGTGTTTTCAAAATTTTAACATTTTTCTCTTTCTTTATGGATTTTGTGGGTGCAATCCATTAAAAATCCTCACGAGACAAAACTCGTCCTCTAGGGGTAACCTAGAGGTTTAACGGCTTATTGCACAAGCTCAGTGCAATCGCCTAACTTGTGAAAGTGGTCTAATATTCTTTGGTTTAGTTTTGTTGTTTTGCTCGAGGACGAGCAAAAGATAGGTGTGGGGGTATGATTGCACACATTTATTGCATTATTCTTCAATACATTCCACTTTTATCATGTAATAAATTAGTTAAATTCCTTATCTTAAATGTCTATTTTGCAGAAGATAATCATGAGGAGAAAGAGGATAAAATCAAATAAATATCAGTTAAATTCAGATTTAACTAGATCATTTGGTTAGAGGAGGATGATCCCAAATTCAGTTGGTTAAATTCAGTTTTTGGTGAATCAGGTGTTTAAAGCTAAAGATCAACCGAGGATAACGTCAAATACAGAGTCCAAATCCAAAGGTATAAATGGATAGAGAGAAGATCAACGGATGAGATGAAGCAATTCTGACTCAGATTCTAGCTGGATACATTTTAGTATTTGAACCATAACTTTCGCTACAAGAACTAAAATCTAATGATTCAAAATTATCCAGAAAGAGGACTTAAAGGGCTACAACTCTTAACTTGATCATTATTTCTAATTCTGTCATTTGATAAGTTATATTTAGCAATCAATACGCCAATAAGCTGCAGATCAGAACTGAATATCTACATCAAATCAAGTTTGGAGATAAGGGAATGATTCAAATTCAGAAATAGCCAGCTTCTTTTATCTTCATACTCTTCTACCCTCTGCATATCTCCTATAAATACTTGCAATCTCAAAGACAAAAGGAGGACGACGAGGCAGAGATAGAATTTAGTCAACTTTTTAATTCTTTTTATTGTAGGTTTTTGTTTTTCTTTTTATGTAATTTTAAGTTTTCATTTATGTAATTCAGAGGAGATCAGAGTTTCATAGGAGAATAAGAATGAAGCTTGTACTGAGTGTGACACCGGTGTAAATTGTTCTTCTTTTCACTTATTGTTATAAAATTGAATCTATAATTACCATTTTTGTGTACTTTGTTTTCATGTTCTTCTTTTTTCTTTTCTACTTCTCTCTTTCCTGTACCAATTGCTATCCAAGTGAGTCTTATAGCATCGAAAGAGTCTTGCCTTTGCGAGTGCCACTGATAGCTCATGATGATGGATTTTAGTCTCAGTCTGTATCATTTCATGCTTGTTTTGTCTTGATGGTGTAATGTGGAAGAGACGAGAATCAACTCTTATAGGTTATGCGCTGATTGCCTCCACTTCAAGGTAACATCGTCGCCGAAGATTGAAGGTAAGCTTTTAGTCAAAGGAGGTAAGTAATTATTTTTAATTTCTTTCTTTTAACTTTTAGTGTAAATTACCAACACCACGATCTTCCAAATCTCTTTCACTCTTTTTCAATTTCTTTATACATATCACTTCTATTTTCTCCACCTTCTCTATCTATCACTTTCTTTCTAACTTAACTATAACTCTTTTTCATTTTTCTTTTAAGAACTAAAAGAAGATCTTTAATCATTCTTTGTAGCATAAAAAAGAACTTACTAAAAAGCTTCGATTGCTAGTCCCTCCGTGTGGATCTCGACCCGCATAGCCACTTGCTATCGCGGTAGAATTGAGCACTTGGACATCTCTATTTTAAAGTTCAGAAATTTTGTATTTTTTTGTGCAGGTCCAACCTCAATCATTACTCTGCAAAACACCACTAAAATACCTGAGTAGTATTATTTATAAACAATGATAGATAAATATGAGTATGAAAATGTGACAAAATCGTGCTGATCAAATACCCCCACACCTATTTTTTGCTAGTCCTTGAGCAAAATTAATAAAAAGAAAACACATATAAAATAGAAAATTTACTATCCTAACTCACTTTCGTAGGAATCACGGTTGCACTTAAGACGTGCAACAAGCCGTTAAACCCTAGGTTAACCCTAGAGGACGAGTTTTGTCTCGTAAGGGTTTTCAGTAGATTACACCTATAAAATCTATAAAAGAATGAGATTGAGAAATTAACAAAAGTAAAATAAGGATAACAAAAAATCAAGAAAGAAAAATTATTATTATTATTTTATCTACTCAACTTGACCATTAGCAAGATCATAGGTTTCCAAGAGTTTCATTTTCAAGTACGACCTCGATTTAAGAAATCATATCAGCTATAAAATAAAGCTTCAAATCTAAGACTTTACACCACCTGTTCTAAGTTTCTGATCTTATGCACCCCGTGATCATGATATAGTTCTCAAGCTTGAGAATATTTGACTACAACTTTCATATAATTTTTTTACAAATATATATATTTATATATATATAATTTTTTTGGACTTTTAACTATCTTTCGTGAAGATACCGAGACTTTCTAAGGCTAAGGCACCTAGTTAATTGATAATCAAAATTATTATATTTTATGATGTCTTGTCTTATTAGGCTTTCTCAGCTACCCATGTAGCGAGCTTTAGGCCAATGCTCCCAAACCAGATGGTCTTAGGGAAATAAGTGTAAAAACACTCCTGCGGCCTTAAATACTCAAGTAACTGAGGCCACAAAACAAGACTTATTAATAATATTTTATTATATAACAATAATATATATATTTTTTTCTCTTTTTTTTATACTCTAGTTGTAATCAATATCCCAAACTTATGAACTTAATAGTGTAAATGCTATTGGGTACATAATCATTTAGACTAAGTTTAGATGGTATGTTCGTTTTAGATTCTAATCTTTATTTTAAGACATTATGACTCTTTCATTTTGATCTTACCTTTAAAATCTATTCATGGATATCAACTCACTCACATACTAGCTAACTATTTGTAGAAACTTTTCAAATTTTTTAAAATTTTATTTATTTATTTTTTTTATTATTTTTTTTTTTTGAAGACTACTAAATAAAGAAAGAAAAGAGAAATAAAGTGAAAATCCTAAAACCAAAACAAAACAAAAAAGACTCCTAAAATAAAAGTAATATGTGAATCCCCCCCCACACTTAAAATGTGTCATGTCCTCATGCATGCAAATGAATACGGATATAAGAAATGCACTTTTAAATTATGCACATGATCATAATAATCAAACAATTAACGCTTACAGGAAAATTGATGAATTTATGAAATATGCTAGAATTGTAGATAACTCACAGTGAATCAAAAGAAATCTCATCGTAGAAACAATCAAGAGACTGCTTCCTGTGTGTGCATCCCTACTTATCCTGTAACACTTATAGAAAACTTGACACCAAAGTTAGAAAATAAATAAATAAAAGACTCTAAACACTACACTGACTGCATACGAATATGAAAAATTCTAAAACAAGTGGATGAAGGTGAAGCAAGTTATAGTGAAAATATACACACCTTCACCTGAGCTACCTTTATTAGCAATTGGAGGTTCATGGTTGGGTTCATCGTTCGGGAATGGTAGTAGGAATCTCAATGCTCGTTCTAACTCATCTCTGCTTTCTTATGTGATGGTAGTGCAAAGTTTTGCAACTCCACAAAATTCTCATGCATTAGCACATGTGGATAGAGCCTGTGTTGCCAATTATGAATACTCAGACGAAATTCGGTGTCGGTAGCAATTGGTTGCATAATTTGGTTAACATATTCATTCACTGACTCTTCTTCATCAAAACCAAATTCCAAAAACTGCGAGTTGTAGTCCAGAAAACCATTCTCGTCATTCCACAGTCCGTGGCCTATATCTGGGTCTGCCATATTCTTAATTCTCCCACTTGCTTTGTTAGCGTTTAAGACATAGAATCAGTAAGTTAGTTCTTTTTTATTTTTTTATTTTTAATAATAATATACAATTATACAGATACAATATATGAACTACTCATCCAGCGTATTAGGGGTCATGAAGACTCATAACCTCCTCATTATCGCTCACAGGCATTTCGAAGAACGGGTTTAAACATTGCCCATTAACCTTGAACACTGCACCGTTTTTCGGATCTTCTATCTCCACTGCTCCATGCGGAAACACCACACACACCACGAATGGTCCCGTCCATCTGGATCTTAACTTACCAGGAAACAAATGCAGTCTAGAATCATATAATAGGACTTTCTGACCCGGTGTAAATGACTTTCGCAAAATTACTTTGTCATGGAACACCTTTGTCTTTTCCTTATAGATTCTGGCGTTCTCGTATGCTTCATTCCTGATTTCTTCCAAGTCGTTGAGTTGAAGCTTTCTATGTTCTCCTGCCATGTCAAGATCAAAATTGAGCTTTTGTATGGCCCACATGGCTCTGTGCTCCAATTCTACCGATGGCATGCTTTCCCAAAAAAGCCGATATAGAGACATTCCAAGATTGGTTTTAAAGCAGTTCAGCATGCCTATAAAGTATTTACTAATTTTAACGACCAATCTTTGCAATTCAGATTTACAGTTTTCTGCAGAATATGCTTGATTTGCCTGTTGCTCACTTCCACTTGACTGCTTATTTGTGAATGATAAGGAGTTGATAGTTTATGGGTAATTGAGTACTTTCTCATCAGAGCCTCAAAAGAATGGTTATAGAAGTGGGTGCTATTGTCGCTGATAATTGCAGTGGTGCACCAAATCGAGAAAAAATATTCTCCTTTAAGAATTTGACAACAACCTTGTTGTCATTGGTCTTGCTTGCCACATCTTCTACCCATTTGGACATATAATCAACGGCAACTAAAATATAGAGATTTTCAAATGAGTTTGGGAATGGTCCCATTAAGTCAATGCCCCACACATCAAATATTTTGACTATTAATATTGGGTGTAATGGCATCATATTCCTCCTTGTGATCCTGCCCATATGTTGACAGCGAGTGCAACATTTGCAGAACTCGTGAGCGTCTTTAATGAGGGTGGGCCAATAAAAACCATATTGCAGGACCTTTTCTGCAGTCTTTTTTGCTCCAAAGTACCCTGCAAGCTTGGTTATGACAGAATGACAAGATGCTTTTGTGTTCTTTTTCGGGGACACACCTCCTAAAGATCTGATCAGGACAGTACTTCCACAGATATGGATCATCCCAATAGAAGTACTTCAATTGAGAGTGAAACTTATATTTGTATTGTCTTGACCATTCTTCAGGTGTTTTCCTGGTCACAAGGAAGTTAACAATATCAGCGAACCATGGCTCTCTTATCATGGCAAATAGTTGTTCGTCAGAAAAGTGTTCGTTTATGGGTACATTAGAGGATGGAGCATTTGGTAAACGGGACATGTGATCAGCTACCTAATTATCGGTCCCCTTTTTGTCCCTAATTTAAAGGTCAAATTCTTGAAGTAGTAATACCCACACTCTTGCCTTCACATCCTTCTTTATCAACAAATATTTTAGAGCAGCGTGGTCAGCGTAGACAGTGATTTGTGAGCCAATCAAGTAAGACCTAAACTTTTCAAGCGCAAAGACCACGACTAAGAATTCTTTCTCTATTATGGAGTAGTTGAGTTGCGCATCGTTCAGTGTCCTCCTGGCGTAATAAATCACATGAGGCTACTTGTCAATCTGCTGTCCAAGGATTGCACCAATCGCGTAATCAGACGCGTCACACATTAGTTCAAAGGGTAGGCTCCAATTTGGTGCATGAATTATAGGGGCTGAAATTAGATCCTTCTTTAAGATCTCAAATGCCTCAAGGTATTCTGGAGTAAAAACAAATGGGACATACTTGGCGAGAAGGTTGGTTAATGGGCGAGAGATCTTGCTGAAGTTTGTATGAATCGCTGATAAAAACCAGCATGTCCCAGGAATGATCTGATATCCTTAACTGATCTAGGAGGTGGGAGATGAGCTATCAAATCCACTTTTGCTTTATCCACCTCAATTCCTTTCTTGGAGATTACATAACCCAATACAATGCTTTGTTGGACCATAAAGTGGCACTTCTCCCAATTCAATGTCAGATTCTTTTCTTTGCATCGAGTGAGAATTAGGCTGAGATGGTGAAGGCATTCTGAGCAGGAGTCTTCATAGATGGAAAAATCGTCCATGGACGCCTCAAGGAATCTTTCCAATATATCAGAAAAAATACTGAGCATACGTTGTTGGAATGTTGCAGGTGCATTGCACAACCCAAAGGGCATGCGTCTGTATGCAAATGTTCCAAACGAACATGTGAATGTGATTTTTTCCTGATCCTCAAGAGCTATCGGGATCTGATTATAACTGGAGTATCCATCAAGGAAGCAATAATATTCATGTCCGGCTAAGCGTTCCAACATCTGGTCAATGAACGGCAAAGGAAAATGGTCCTTTCTTGTTTCCACATTAAGCTTCTTGTAATTGATACACACTCGCCATCTTGTCTGAATTCGCATAGGTATAAGCTCATCATCATCGTTCTTGACCACAGTGATTCCCGACCTTTTTGGCACCACTTGCACAGGACTCACCTATGAACTGTCAGAGATTGGGTAGATGATTCCTTTGTCGAGGCATTTCAAAATGTCTTTTCTTACTTCCTTCTTCATTACAGGATTCATTCTGCGTTGGGGTCTCTTTGTGGTTTGGCATTTTCAGTTAGGTGGATCCAATGCTGTTGGACTTATTCCTTATATATCAGCCATTGTCCACCCTATAGCTTCCTTGTTCTCCTTCAATACAGACAAGAGCGATTCCTCCTGGTTTTTACTCAGATTGGAAGCTATCACGACCGGGTGCTTTTCATCCTCACCTAAATAGGCATACTTTAATGTTTCAAGAAGACATTTTAGCTCTATGTTATGTGGCTCCTCCACAGAGATGGTCGAAGTGGTGCTCGAATTCCCTCATCGAGTGACTCATAAAGAAGCTCCCAGTGCATTGTACACACTTGATCAGCTCATTCGAACACTTCATCAAATTCTTGTTCCATTTCGTCAGGCTCTGACCCTTGGTCAAGATACTCGATGTCTGATCCTTCATCTTCAAAATGTTCGCTTGATATCCCTTGGATCATATGGACATCAAAAGGTTGGTCAGAGTTATCGCTTGGCTGCTTTCCAAGATTGAAAATATTGAGATCGATAGTCATGTTCCCAAAGGTGAGTTTCATCAACCCACTATGACAATTGATCAAAGCATTTGATGTTGCCAAGAAAGGTCGGCCAAGAATCACAAGAATTTGCCCTCTTGGATTCTCCACCGATGCAGTTTCAAGTACAACAAAATCGACTGGGAATATGAATTCTCCAACCTTGTTCAGCACGTCTCTACCTTGCCCTTTGAGATTTTACCGATCTATCAGCCAGTTGTAAGGTAATCCTTGTGGGTTTTAACTCACCCACTTCTACCTGCTTGTAAACTGAATATGAAAGTATGTTGACACTCGCCCCCAAATCTATTAAGGCCTTGTCAATCACTGTGGTCCCAATAGTGCAAGATAGAGTCGGACATCCAAGGTCCTTGTATTTCACTGGCATTGTGCTCTTTATGATCTCGCTGATATTTGCAGTGAGGAAGACCTTCTTAGGAGTTTGATGAGCTCGTTTCTTTGTGCACATGTCCTTCAAGAACTTTGCATATGATGGAACCTGTTCAACAGCTTCAAGGAGAGAAATATTAACTTTGACTTGCTTGAAAATTTCAAGAATCTTCTCCATCTGTGTTGTGTTCTTCTTGGATCAGAGCCTATTTGGAAAGGGAACCAGTGGATCATATGTAGGCTCAATGACTTTCTCAGATTCCTTGTCATTTGCTTTGCTAGAGCCTAAGGATAATGAATCTATCACCGGATCAGCTGATTTTGTATGATTATAGACTTTCACCTGTTTGTCAACCTCTTTCCCCGACCGTAGTATGTGGACCGCATTCAGTTGAGCTGAATTAGAAGTGTTATTGTTAACTCTGGTATCCCAGGGATTAATCTTAGGTTGGCTGGGGAATGTCCCTCTTTCTCTTTCACTTATTTGAGAAGACATCTTACTCATTCGCAGCGTGAGTTGTTGTATGGCTTATTGATTGGACTGCAACAACTGATTTGTTGATTGCATAAATGAGTTGAAGTTCTTCTCCATGGTGTTCAACTTTTGATCGCTCCCAAATCCGGGTGGTGGCATTGATGGATTTGCATATGTTGGAGTGGATTGTGGTGCCACAAAGGCCAATTGTTGTTGTTCATATGGGAATGCGTTTGGCGTCGTATACTGTGAACCACTTGGTTGGGGTGTGCTTGTTGCCCCTCCTTGATATCCTCCTCCTTGATTCCATGAAAGGTTAGGGTGATTCTTCCACCCTGGATTGTATGTTGGTGTATATGGATCATTCCTTTATCGCTGATAGGTGGCGTTTAATTGTTGTCCTTGACTATTCATCAGTGGGTTTGGAAGGAACGGGCAATCTTCTATGACATGAGTTGGAGTTTGACAGTTAAAGCAACTTGGTACAGAGGTCTGATTTACTTGATCGAACTACTAAGGAGTCCCCTTGCTTTCTAACACTTCAATCCTTCTCATTAGTGCTGCCAGCTTTGCTTCATTCCAATGGAGTTTTCGATCGAATGTATGCCACTCCTCAATGTGGTGGTTGAGTTTGTAGTTGGTAGTTTCTCATTAAACCCTTTCCACTACACGGTTTTCTCTGCCATCTCTTCGAGGAATATCCATGCAGCATCATTTGTCATCCTTATGAAGTCACCGTGGCTTATGGATTCAAGAAGGATTTTCAAATTGTAATCGACACCCTCATAGATTATTTGACAAAGGCGCCACTTTTCTATGGCATGGTGGGGACACATTGTGCTAGAAAGTCCTTAAACCTTTCTAAGTATTTTCAAAATAATTCTTTGTCCCGTTGTCTGAATTGGTTAATCTCAGATTGGATTCTTGCAGACTTGTGCATTGGGAAAAACTTTTTGAGAAAGACTGCAACAAACTCTGCCAATATAGTAATTGAGTTTGTTGTGGGTTGTATAGCCACTTTTTAGCATTGTCCCTAAGTGAGAAAGGGATGAACCTTAGTTTGACTCTATCTTCACTTAGCTACCTGATTCTCATCATTGCGCACACCTCCTCGAACTCATTAATGAACATATAGGCATCTTCAGATTCTAGCCTGGAGAATTTAGGAAGTATAGTGATGTATTGTGGTTTCAGCTCGTAGTTGTTCTCGGCGGCTTCTGACAATCTGATGCATGACGGGTGTGATGATCGAGGTGGGTAACATCGGTCCATGAGGACCATTGGTAGAACATGGTCAGTCATCTTAATCTCGTTCGATTCTATAATGACTAGACGTCTTGTTGAATCGCATTCCCAAGATGACATATATCAGCGTAGGCATCGAGTTGGAAAGTGCGATGTTTGGATTGCACTACTTTTAATTATATATATATTAAATATTTTTATTTTTATTTTTTTAAATTTTTCGGTAATTGTGCTAAGACTAAAGAAAACACCGTCCCCGGCAACGGCGCCGAAAACTTGTTTGGGGACATTCTGTCTCCTTATTTTAAAATACCGCAAGCGCACGGTCGGTTATTATAGCACTTGAGGGTCGGTCCACAGGGAAGGTGTTTCTTGTGATCCTAACACGATTTAGATGAGTTGGTTGGGAAAAATAAGAAGCCGATGTGAACTAAGTTGTCAAAGAGGAGGGTCATGCACCTAGGGTAGAATCCCCTAAACTACTCTTCACGTGGTGGTGTTTATCTCTCAACTAAATAATTTACATAATAATAAATTCTTGTCTCAAATGGCAAAAAATCCTAGAACAGTGGTCCTAAGCACAAGATATTAAATTTAATCGTATATTCCATCAAAGTACTAAAATAAAATTAAAGTAACCAATAAGACAAACACTAAGCATGAAATATCAATTATTTAAACTTATCTTGTCAAATTTTCAAATATCTAGCAATAAATCCCATTGATTAAAAATCAATTACTGTGCTTTTCGTACCTTATCTGAGAGATTTAAATACCCACCACGATTTAGTAGCCTAGGTTCATCACCCTAGGTTCATGAAACTTATTTAGCTGCACATATCCAGTTTAATCAACATGTAATTTAACAACGAATCGTTCATTAATTAAAAATACTACAGATGACTAATTTAATTTAATTAATTAGACTAGAAAAATTATTAATCTAACAATCTAAATTAGTAAATAATTCAATGATCTAAATAATTATCTAAACAAATATTTCTAAAACTTGTTATAATTAATTAAAATACTAACCTGAATTTGGTACGTGAAACAAGGTTGAAGCAAATAGGGAGATGGGAGACACGCGCCTGCGCCTCTAAATCTGTGCACGGGATGGTGCCGTGTGCCTGTGGGTCCACTGGATCTGCCTACAGCGCCTGGGAGAGGCGCTTGTAGCACCTTTGGGTGAAGCAGGCGCCTGTAGCGCCTTTATGCAGGCGCTGTTTCGCCTACAGCCTAGGCGCTGTAAGGCTGGTGCGCCTACAGAGGCTTGTAGAAGCAGGCGCTTTTATAGCACCTATGAACTTTAAAATTTTTTTTTGTGAGGAGTGCCCAGTTCCACAGAGAGAGAGAGAGAGGGAGAGAGAGGGAGTTTGATGAATCAGTCAATTACAAGATGAAGAATAATAATGGTAACATGAACGAGAATTTGCAGAAAGAAGAAAGAGAGGCGGCCTAAAAGTTAAACTCTAAAAACCTAGGTTACGGGTAAAAGAAAAATTAGCCCCCCCCAAACCCTAGCCTTACATGGCTATTTATAGACTTAGGGTTTGATTATTTTATATAAAAGTCCACAAAAATTATTTAGTTATACAGAAAAACTATCAATGTCAAATTGCACTAAAGCCCCTGAACTTTACAAAATTGTGTTTTTACCTCAACTGGCTTCAAACTTCTCCGAATTGACTGCAGATTTATTTGATGTCTGTTTTGAGCATGGTAGAGCAGCACCGGTAGTGCCAAGTATCCCATCTCGCCTTCAATCTCCTGTTGCAGGTTTTACAGTCTCTGGAGCACACTTTTGTGGTCCAGTTTTCTTTTGACAGCTTACTCTGCAATAAGCCACTAAAAATACCCGAGTAGCATTAATTATAAACAAATTATAGATAAATATGTGTATGAAAATATGACAAAATTGTGCTGATCACATGTTCTATATTTGAGAATTTTTGAGAATTTTTCTGAATTAATAGAGTTTAATCCAATAAAATAATGCTTAAATATTTATTAAAAAAATCTAAAAAAAATCCTGTAAAATTTGAAACTGAAATATGACTCTATAAAATTATTTTTATAGTCATGTTACTTGGAATAGCTCAAAATTAAATATTTCTTAAAATTATTATTTAAATTGAATGTAGATTACTGAGTTAATTTGCAAATATATATTCGGTGACGATCTCAGGTCAGTGTTTACTCTTGTATCATTTTCTTTACTTACTATTGGCAGTAGTGTCTATATGTTACTTGTATTATTACATAAGACCATCTGTTTTACTTTACCAGTTTGATGACCTGTATCATTTTATTAGACGTCAGAGATTGTTCACCTTATTTGTCTAGTTGATATAAGCATCTTTTGGCGTCATTTCATGTGTTAGAAATTCGTCGTCATTGGTTAGGCCTATTATTTATATACCATAGATCAGACTTGATCTTGTAACCGACCTACTTGTGATAAATCTTAAAATATAAATTTATTGATCATGTTAGATTGTTATTATGTGTTGTGTGTATATCTTATCCTTGATATAGATATGTAACATGATCTTAGTTTTTAGATTTTTGAACCAAAGACTTTCAGATTTACCCTAACTACATTGATTGAGTATTGATGATCTTATCGACGTTGGATACTAGATGTAGAGATGATTTAGATTTCTTGTTGACTGAGGATGTTACCCTCCTTAGCTATGATCTTGATTATAGTTGGATGAATCTGGTTTTAAGGATGTTTCTAATTTTTACTTGTGATCTCGGTATCTGTTCTGTTAGTTGATTACGAGGATACCAATAGACTGCTATTTATTGCTATTGCCCCGTGATAGAGATAGAATTATTATGAGAGTGACTTTATCGATATCGGTGATAAAATATATTCATTGTTTGTTAGCATTTACTATTTGATCTATGTTATTGGTGACTTGAGGATCAGTGTCTAGACCTATTACTGTAATTATTCATGTTACTGAAAGTTACTGAGAAAACATCGTTAAATCATAAATGCTTGGTACATCTCTATTTATCATTTACTCGATTACTATTACTGTACTGTTACCGTTACTGTCATCGAATTGTCTCAGTATTATAGGTAACATGAATATTACCTGATTAAACTGAATTAAATAATAATGTAAAAAGACAACTTATACTGGGATTGAAAAATTGATAGAGGAAACAGCGTCTGTATTTTGGGTGGACCTAGGATACAGGTTACGCAACCAAAATGAGGGTCCGCTGCAGGATTTCGGGGGATGATTGGCGTCCATCTGATATTACTGTTGCTGAGTACCTAGTGGTACGGGCCTAGTTCAGCGCCAAGAATCTGGGGCCGTGGTCCCGGGTATGTACGTACCCACTTAAAGTATGGACAATGTCTCCGACCAATCAGTTTCAACAACTTAGGATTCTGATTAACACGTGTGATAGGCGTAGTATGGGATGTGTCCACTGCATGTGGTAATTGGTGTTCGCTGACATAATTAATAATAAAACTAAAATCTTACATTAATATTGTAGACTAAACTTGATATACATATATAACTGATTGTAAACATCTGATAATACCAATGACCTGACTATACACCTGACACCCATTTGGACATATAGTTTTGTACTGACTGGCTTTATTTTTTTCTATTCATGTTTTATATGTTATTTTTGTTTTATTCTAGCAGATATGTTAGTCTGCTCACATTTATATTTACATGTCTTTCTATTTTTATTCTTACACATTCACTAGGAGTTCTGACTCCCTGGATTTGCATATCTAGACCTGGGACTATTTATTGATGACCCTATATTTGGAGAGGATCACATGCACTTGTGGAACTAGAGTCTCTCTCTCTTCCTGATTATCATTATCCCTGTTCTTTTATTCATGTTTTTTCTTGACTCTCTCTATATCGTATCCATTCACATTTCATATTCTTATTCATATGCTAGCATTGTATTAGACATTATATGTATTATTGCAGTGATTTTAGTGCATTTATAGATGATTATATAGTTTGTTCAGGTTACTTTAGGCTTAGCATGTATACATAGGGTACTCTCCTCGCGTATATACGTCGCCGACTCTCGTCGCGACTCTGTTTTCTCATATTTTGGGAAGCAGGGCATAACAGATTGCCTTTGAATGCTAGAGGTGACGATTAACATAGCAACTTAAAATTTGGAAATTTCATCCAAAATTTTGAAAAGATTACTATCAGAGATGTGATATTAACTTGACAGAAGTTGAATTCGTGTTTTGAACAAATTTTGTGGACTTGCTATACTATTGATGATAATAACAAGTAGAGTTAATCCACTAGGAATTTATGAAAATTTTACCGTCAGAGGTGTAATATTAACAAGACGGGTTAGGATTTACAACTGAAAGCAAATTGAATTGTCAGAGGTGTGAAATTAACTTGACAAGGAGGTGAATGTTAGAGGTGTGATATTAACTTAGCATTTAGGAGATCTTATTTTCATTGAGAAAACTGAGAAAATCACTGTTATAGGTTTAGTGTTAACCTAACAGTGAGATTAATACTAGAGGTGTGGTATTAACTTACCATTTGACATTTAGGCTTCAATGAGAAAGTTCAAGGGAAGATCAATATCATAGATGTAGTATTTAACTTAATAATGAAAGGGATGCTAGAGGTGTGATATTTAAACTTAGCATCAAATTCTCATTCTTGATAGGAAAATTAAGAGAATCACTGTCATAGGTATAATGTTAACTTGACAAGAATTCATATTGCGATATGAGCAATTTTGGTCAGAGGTGTAGTGTTAACTTGACCGAGAATTTTTGTGATTTGAGCAATTTTGTAAGCTCATCATTCTATTGAAGAGAATTGACAAGTAAAATTTTGGTCAAAGGTGTAATTTTTAACTTAACCGAGAGTTATGCGATTTGAGCAATTTTGTGGACTCGTCATTCTATTAAAGAGAATTGACAAGTGAAATTTTATCCGCTAAAAAGATTGGGGGAGCCACTGTTAGAAGTATAACGTTAACTTAATAGCGGGGTATGCCAGAAGTATAATATTAGCTTGACATGTTTGATCTATGATTATTCAGTTAGGGAAACAATTACAGTTTTTATAGCCCTACCATTCCATGGATGGGAATTGGTAAGAGATTTTGGAGGGGAAGGTGGGATCAGATCCCTTAGGATTTTTAGCAAACCCTCAGCTATCAACAGATTTAGTATGCCTTTACCAACTACCGTTTGAGTTAAGCTCGTCATAATATTCCCCTCAGCATGATGAGTTATCGAGGATTTTCTGTTAGACTTAAATGCCATCAGTTTTCACTATCCTTTAGCCGTCGGAGGCATTGGATGTGCGTAGATATACTAGAGAAGAGCGATAAGGCTAAAACTTGATATTTTGCCTTTGTCGTTTCTTCAATGTTTACATCATGCATCATGTTCGGTTTGCTTGGTATTGATTGACCACGAAGTGATTCGTGTAAGGAAGAAGCTCTTCTTTGGCGCTCTTCCATACATCTTGGATCTCAAATCCTAATTCATCTGATTGATCAGGGTGAGGTTTTGATCAAAGATGTAGTGCTAATCTGATCATGCGAAAAATGATAAAGCTAAAACTGAAGTTTCTAACTTTGTCTCTTTAATATTAACATCCATGCATCCTGATATCAACAATGCTTGGTCGGTTCGGGATCGATCGACCGTGATGCAATCCGTTGAAGGAAGAAGCTCTTCTTTGGTGCTTTCAAGCATCTTGGATCTCCAATCCTAATTCATCTGATTGATCAGGGTGAGGCTTTGATTAGAGATGTAGTGTTCACTTGATCATGAGAAGAGTCCTATTAAGAATAGCATTTCTTCATGGATCTGCTATTGATCGGCATCATGAGCGTATCGTCGTCCTGAGTTATAAGGTGGTATGCTCCATTTGAGGAAACTGATTCTACTAAAAATGGTCCTTCCCATTTTGGTTGGAATTTTCCTTTCGTCTTGTGTGTCATAACCATGAGTCTTTTGACAGCTAAAACAAGATCACCTTTCTTGAAAATCCGTTCTCTGACTTTTTATTGAAAGCTCTAGAAATTCAGGCTTGATAGAGCTCGATTTGTTGTTGGGCTTGTAGACATTTATCGTCTAAAGCTTCCAACTCTTGGAGATGCATTTGGTGCTTCTGCTCTTCTTCCATCCTGGTTGTCAAGGCAACTCGCAGAGATGAGATCTGAATCTCCAGTGGGAGTACAGCTTCACATCGTACACCAAGGAAAATGGTGTGGCCTTTGTCGGGGTTCTTATAGTTGTGCGATAATCCCATAGGCATTCGCCTAATTTGTCGTCCCAGTCATTTTGACTTTTTGAGATGAACTTCTTGAGAAGCTTTCAAATAGTCTTGTTAAAAGCTTCTGCAATGCCATTAGCAGCTGGATAGTATGTCGTTGATGATATATTTTGGATTCTGAATTTGTTACAAAACCTCTAAAATACTTGACTGACGAATTTGGGTCCATTTCATAGGCGATTCGTCGGGGTACACCTAAGTGGTAGAGTACGTGATGCTTGATGAACTTGATCACGTTTATGTTGGCCCAGAGGCCCTTCACCTTAGTTTTGATGATGACAACTTATGAAGATTAGTTTGCTAATGATCTCGTATTTATGTAGTTTTAGATATTGATCAAGATCTTAGTAGGTGTTTAGTTTCTATAAAAGATTCTATTCATACACAATATGTTTCAAAAGTGTTTTTATATCATGTTTTTGCACTTGTACTAGTTTTGGACAAAACGGATTTTCATTTCAAAATCTAAGTTTTGGAAAATACCATTTTTTATTTCAAACTAAATTTCTATGTCACTAAAATAGTTTAAATTATTTGAAATATGTGTTGAATTTTAGTCATATTTGTTCTTTAAATATTTATAAGAACTTATTTTTGTAGATTCTATGGGATATTATGAAATTTTATAGATATTTAAAAGCCAACATTTCAAACCTTATAACCCTGATTTTTTGGCTGCTAACGGTCGACCGACCAGTCAATCGAAGCCTGGATCGGTCGACCGACCGATCGACTGACATGCACAGAAGTGCACATGCTTTAGGGGTCGACCGAGCGGTCGACCGTTCCAGGGAGTCTGCTATCTGGAAATGGCCCAGGTCGACCGACCGGTCGATTGACCAAAGAGACCAGCTCTCTAGTTCTAGCCTCGGTCGACCGGGTGGTCGACCGACAGGCAGTTTACCTTGGGGCAGTACCGACAACCCTAACAATCGAAAATCCGATCATTGGCGGTCGACAGAGCGGTCGACCGACAGGTCATTTCTGACCTATTTTGGACCCTAACGGCCATATTTTCAGACCCCTATATAAATGGGTCTTTGAGGCCAGTTTTCACCAAGATTTCCAAGTGTAATTTTTTCACCTTCTCAAGTGTTTTTAACAAAGTTTTCAAAACAAGTTTTAGTACTAAAATCTCTCTATCTTTATTTGTTTCAATGTTTTTGAAAAATTAAAAGAAAGCAAGTTTTGGGATTCTAGTTCTTGCCCAAAATTTCTATATCTATTCTAGAGTTTTTCCCAAGTGTTTTCTTTATGTTTTCTTTTCCAAACACTTTGTTTTCTCACATACTTGAGCAATCAATTCAAAATCTATCTTTAGGATCTTTCTTTATGAGAAAATAGTTTGTGATCATTTGTGATCACCAAGAGAGAGTTTATGATCATTGGATCACCAAGTTATAAACTTTTTCTTTGCTTTGGCTTTGTGCTTACCCTTTTGTGTAGAGGTGATTGTGTAGAGAGGAGTTATGTACTCCGGTGTTGAGTTATAATTTCTCAATGGAGGTCTCTGTGTAGAAGATCCTATAGTGAATATTGAAATCCTTCTGTGCGAAGGCGAGGACGTAGAGCTATGGCTCGAACCTCGAAACATTTCACTGTGTTTGCGTTTGATCTATTTTCTCTCTCTTTATATCTTGCAAAGCTTTACATTGTTCATATTCATATGCTAGTTGTGTGTGCCCTGTTCGGAAAGATTAATTGTATTGAGAAAGGGTTTAGAGTAAACTGTTGATGTTCGTGTACCGATGATCAAAAACTCCGAATGTATATGTAGGTTTATATTACTTCTTCCGAATCACCGTTCGTAGCATAGGCTAGGACAGGTCGTATCCGCAGGGAGGGTTAGCAATAGAAGCATTCAAGGTTTTTATATTGAAATTTTCGTGAAGAAAAATGAAGGTTCTTCTTTGTTTAAGAAATGAAAAACAAAACGATGTAGAAAGTGAGTGGAAAATCTTTGTGGGTTTTTTAGAGGAAAGGAAGAAACGAAAATAAAGATGGAAGAAAAACGAAGATATTTGAAAAGAGAAAGTTTTCAGAAGAGGAGTTTTTTAAGTATGATAGAAAGAAAAGCCATGACTAATTAACATTCTAATTTACTAACTTACTACTCTCGTTGGGTGATGCATGCCTCATATTGAGTCATCGGCAATGGTATGTCTTGCTTTGCCAAGTCCTTGTATTGTCTGATGTCGAGGGTTTTTCTTATCTGAGCTAGGCTAGTTGCCTCCTTGAATCATTGGCTCCCTAAATAGATTTTTAACAATGGAACAAGGATAGTCACTCTTAAGGATGCTAAGACAACATGCAAGATTCATTAGTCTATCAAAGCTATAATAAAGCGAGCATGAAATAAGAAACTTGTAATGTAGTTATTTGGTACAAAGTAGAAGAATTCGGTGTAAAGTTTCCTTGAATCAGTTGAAAGATTACAACGGACTACTGCTCCGACTACAAGGGAGGGAAGATGTTGAGTCTTGAATCTCCCCTTTGTTTAGTGCTGGGTTCTTCAAGTGGCGGTGAAAAGTGAATCTTGTTTTCCGTTGACTGGGTGAACGTCAGGAACTTTTGGGATCTTCTCTTCGGTTGGCGGACGGAGTAACACAGCTCTATCAAGCAAGAGATTGTAGGTAAAGATTAACTTGTATGCAGCAAGTTATCTGAAGGGTTGAACTCTCTTTCCTCCTCTGTGGAAGCTCTAAAGTCAAGCTCTTTTCCCTCAGAGTTCTTCTCTCCAAAAATATGACCCCTTCTTCATAGCAACGGGGCTATTTATAGAGGTTTCAGGGGCGTACGTGCCTCCTAAAAATACTCCATAATGGGGGTTAACTTTTCCCGTTATGTGGGCCATGATTGACCCTATAACCGGGACGGTTACAACTGAGACGCGGGTGTCGACCCACGCGCCTTGGAGCTGCTGAGACGCGGGTTTCGACCCACGCGCCTTGGAGCTACTGAGACGCGGGTTTCGACCCACGCGCCTTGGTGCGGTAGTGATGGTTGAGACGCGGGTTTCGACCCACGCGCCTTGGTGCTGCTGAGACGCGGGTTTCGACCCACGCGCCTTGGTGCGGCTGAGACACGGGTTTCGACCCATGCGTCTTGGTGCGGCAGTGCTGGCTGAGACGCAGGTTTCGACCCACGCGCCTTGGTGCTGCTGAGACGCTGGTTTCGACCGACGCGCCTTGGTGCTGCTGAGATGCGGGTTTTGACCCAGCGCCTTGGTGCGGCTGAGACGCGGGTTTCGACCCACGCGCCTTGGTGCTACTGAGACGCAAGTTTCGACCCACGCGCCTTGGTGCGGCTGAGACGCGGGTTTCGACCCACGCGCCTTGGTGCGGCAGTGCTGGCTGAGACGCGGGTTTCGACCCACGCGCCTTAGTGCTGCTGAGACTAGCCCTGCGTCTGGAGTTTGGGACTCTGCTTTTGATGACTTGTCTTTAATAATTTTTAGACAGCCTACAGAACCCCCTCCAAAGTTTTCGATATTCCGCAATTCGCTGGGACGGATTTCGAAATACTTTGGACTCTACCTGAATTCGCCCTTCTCGTGGTTGGACTGACAATGCTCTGAGCTTGATCTTGTCTGGACTATGGTCTTCGTGAGTGTACTGTGGAACCCTTTGAAGCCGCCAGAAATGATCGTGGTGAGTGTCTAGATACACAGTCTAAACTCTCCCAGTGCTTTGAGTTTGTCGTTGGTGTACTTTAAACCAGAGGTGGGCAGTCGTCTGCTGGTGCCAGTGTACTGTTGAACTGAATTGCAGAAGCAAGGACTGAACGCCAGTTCTGTGGACGCAGGAGTAGTACTGCTTTAGGGATGACAACGCGACTGTTACTCCATGAGGCAGACGCGACTTTGGCTGGGTCGAACAGGTGCGTCCATCGAAGGGACGCGTCTCTTGGGATGAAGACGCAACTGTTAGATGCGAATCCGTGCCAGGAGTATGTTGCCATGTGTCCTGTTGTATTGAGGGGACATCCTCTTTTTGGCGTGCAAACTTCATGCTGCATTTAAAGCGTTGTCCACGCATCAGGCGGTGATTAGGCGTCGAGCCAAGCGCCACGTATCTTTACGAATCACCGTGCCTATAAAAAGCAACAGTCTTTCAAGAGTCATCATTAGACTCTCCTTCGTCTTCGTGTGCATTTGTTAGGGTTTTTGAGAAAAGAACTTCTTTTGTTCTCTTTACTTCATCTAATACCGGATTTTTGATTCGCAATGGCACCAAAGGCCAAGCAAACTGCTTCATCTTCACGGGCGGTCGTTGCTGAGACTCAAAGGGGTGGTTCCTCCATGCAGGAAGCCCCTATTTCAGGTATAAAGCCATCAGACTTGATTTCCACCATTAAAAGGGTTTATAGAGTTCTTTGAACTCTTGGACTCCTCTTTTTAAATTGACCAGCCAACGCGGGCTCGAGCCCATGTATGATCTTAAGACGCGGCCCTTAAGTTGATAAACAAGGCGCAGGTTTGATCTGCTTGAATCTGCGTCTGCTTGTTGAATACAGGGCCCCAGTAAGCCTTGCGTTTCGGATTCAACACTTAGAATGTTTCTAAGTATGAAAGATTCAGACGCAGATTTCTTATGACTCTTGCGTCTTGTGAACTCTGACGCTGGTCCTCATGAATCTTGCGTCTGAGTCCAGGTACTTAGAGATTTTTCATAAGTCTTGGATTTTCAAAACACGGGCTCCATGCTAGCCTCGCGATCTTCGGGTCTAGACGACGCAGATTTCGATGATTTTCGCGTCTGAGTTTACTTTTGCGTTTGAGTTGGGACACTAATCATTTCCTTTCAGATTTCTGATCAAATGTCGTTTTCTTCTCTTTCTTTCTTTTTTGCAGTGCAATATTCCGCCGATCCTCTCTCCAAGAAGTGTCACTTCGGGCACGTAGGTGGTGCTGATCGCAACTTAACCTTCGTGTTGCAAAGGACTGCTCCTGTGACCGCTGACAAGCCGAGGGAGCGAAGGGAGAGGCTTTCCAAGGTCGACATGGCGACATTCCGGGAACTTATGACCGACGCAGAGTTTAAGACGGATTCGCGCATTCCATTGAAGAAACTCGTCTTCTTCTTTGGGTACAATATTGGCGAGGGAGGTTACGTCTTGCATGATGGCGATTACAAGTGGCTCCGCCAGATAGGGCATAGGAAATTCTTTCTTCCAAATATGGAGAGAATGTATCCCCTATCCTACCTTCAGCACATGTCTGTCCCTCGGGCAATGGAATGGGATCTTGCCCGATCTGTTCCCAGTGTCTCTCTTGGCATACTGGGCGCCAGGAAGGTGCACTTGAGTGGACACGGGAGGGAGATCATTGGTTTGTTTCCTGGATTATTCAGGTCCGATTACCCAGTAGGAGAAACCCCTCAGCTCAGCACTACCTTTATTAATCAATTCATGAAGGTAGCAGGTGATTTTCCCACTGACTTCCGCCCGCTCGGGTGGGTTCATTCCACTGACAAGTACTGGTGGGGCAAGATGGTGAGCTTTGTCCTCGCTGAACTTGGAGGTCTATTGGACCAGGTGGGACTGTACCAAGCGGTCAGGGCTGTGCAATATGGCATCCCACAGAATTCCCAAAATTTCTTTGGGATCCTGGAGCACTATGACCCTTCGACGGAGACGTTCTTCACCCCGGTTGGAGAAATGGGGCTTGCCCTGCATGAATTATATGATGTCTCGGGGCTGGTAATTGGAGATGCTCCTTATGAGGAATACGTCCCCACCTCTGGGGAGCTTCATCTCTTGAAGAAAGAGTGCCTTCGTGTATATGAGACCTACTGGGAAGTGCTATGTCATTTCCACATCTGCGGACAAATAACCTGCTGGAGGACTAGGGGAGTCAAGCAGCTGTCTTGGGCGAGCTACTTGTTTAATGGTATCACTGAGAAAGATCACTCAGTGACCAGACTGGTTTCCAGCTCTGACGAAGAAATCGCCGAGAGGATCGACGCCTCTGTAAGTTCTTCTACCACAGAGTCGAATGAAGACACTTTCAAACCTGACACGATTTTCGAAAGTTTCCATCACCAGGCCCAGATCCCATTTCTAACCGGGCACTGCTGGCGGGTTTCCTCATGCTGTGGTTGAAGCGCTGTGTAGTGCCGACACTGCCGCATGAGGTGATTATTGCCGACGTGGTGTATCCGGCGGTGCTGCTGGCCTATGGTAGGTCTATAGCTCTCCTTCCGGCAATGGTGGCCGGTATCCAAAGCGGGTTGCGGGCCCTGACTCAGAGCCTGTACAGGGTGGAGGCCATCATCGACTCTCAAGGTAAACCAGAGGTCGATTCAGAGGGAAGGCCGAGAGTGAAGACCCCTAACCCTCGGATCGAGCTTCCCTACACGTACTTAATGGTTTGGTACGTGATGCACTGCCCTTCACTGATGACGCCAGTGTCCCGATGCGAGGGATTTGTCCCTTTTGTACAGCGGCTGGAGAGTTCGAGCTGGTCCAACAACTACATGTTCTACGTTCGAAAGTGTATCCTGAACGCTTCAAATTATCATCTCAACCGTTGCTTCCCCGAGATTACAGATGCTGCTTATGGGGATAAGTTCGCCGACATTGTGGGTCAAGACGACTTCACAAGGCTGCCATCGGGAGTCTTCTGGTGGCTTATCAATATCCGGCCCGGGTATCTGCTCTTCCGGCAAGGGAATTCGTGCACGATCGAGCCTTATATGCCGAATCGATTCGCCCGACAGTTCGGCTATGACCAACTATATGTCGGCAATCCTAACGCTCAGCTTACCTTCAGTGGAAATCTGTTTGAAGGGGCTCGAGCTTGGTATTACAGCGTGGCTGGGGGGACACAGGCTCTTTTCCGTTTACCTCATAAGACGCCAAACTGCTATGCAAGCCTTAGCTTCTGCACCTGGTATTTCTAGGCTAGCCAGATGCCTGGCTACTCAATGGAGCGTTCATGCATTAAAAGCATTAATGCGTCCTATGAGGAGAAGGTGGCGTCCAACAAGCGCTCGCGAGGCCTTGATGAATATCAGGCGGCTAAGAGGGAGGCCAGAGGGGAGCCGAGAGCAGCAGTACCCAGGAAGCAGTCTGCCAGAAGGCATCGACAGGCGGTGCAAAAATGTCCTCATGGCATTACTTTCCAAGCTGAGCCTTCCCCTACCTCCACGGCTGAGCATGCCTCAAAGAAGGCCAGGAAAGACTTGGCGATTGAGGAGGCCATCCCCTCCGGCATCGAAGAGCAGAAGGAAAAAGAGGAGGAGGAAGATGATGCCCCCTTATTCGTACTCATGGATTGAGCAGCAAGGGCCCCGTAATTTTAGAAGAAGGGGAGCTTGCTGATGAACCCATCGCAACTGATGAGGCCGAGCAGCTCGAGGTTGTCCTGATGGGCAGGGATGATGTTGAGATTCCAGGGGTCTCAACTCAACCAGGGTCTTCTTCGGCTCATGAAAGGAGAGATGAGGCACAACAGCCTGGGTCTCCTGGTGTATTAATCTCCAGCTCGCGAGTAGTTGACCTTAGTCCTACTATTGGGGTATTGGTGGCAAGGCCTCAATTACCGAGGCTTCTTTCGTTGAACTATCGTCTTCATCGTCCAGAGAGGACGAATATGATTTAGGCGATGAAGTCGATTTTGGCGATGAACCCGCTCTTCCAGATCCGAGCAAATTCTCACATTTCTCGGAGGAAGAAATACGCAGGTGCGACCCTGTGATGGCGTTATAACAAGCGGCAACTGCTCCTGCAGAAGGTACTCTTATCGTCTTGTTGACCCGGTTTCCCTTTTTAATTAGGGACAGGTTCTGACGTTTTCCCTTTATGCTGCAGGGTTGGCCGCGGACAGCGAGGCTGCGACTTCCTCCCATATCGAGGAGATGATACAGGAGCTGGCCCAGCAGGAGGGTGTTGAGGCTGCTGCTGAGATGCCTCAAGAGAGGGCAATTATTTAGGTCGGGGAGACCTCAACCTTGCAAGATTTGCCCAGGGATCTGCTGTCTTCGGACCCTCGACTTGGTAAGGAAATATTGACGCTTTGAATACTTTCCTTTTATTGTCATGACTGACGTTTTGGTGATTTGCAGAGAGTGCTGAGGAAGCTCAGGTAGAGGACTTGGCAGACAGCGTCGACCCAGCAGGGGCAGCCAGCGTCGACCCGGCAGGTAGTACAATTCAACCCTCGACCGAGGGTTCCAAAGAAGTCAGGTTCGCTGCTACTTCAGTCGCCATAGAGGCTGTTACGACAGTGACTGCGCTAGACGTATCTGTGACCATCTCGGTTTCTGCCGCACCTGTTGTTGATCCTACTCCTGCACGGGATGAATTGATCCCCATCCGTCGCCCTGTGATAGAAAGGGGATCTGGGAGCACATCAGCGGAATTCTCCTCGGCTGGTGATATCAAGGAAGAACTGACACGTCAAATGGTGCAGCAGTTCTTTGCTTCCATGCGATCGTGTATTGATCTCATCCTCTCTGGGGGCAGTTCTTTTGAATTTGCCCGAATGCTTCTTGTGAATTTGATTGAGAACATTGGTCATACTGGAGGTCCTTCACAGGCTAGGGCGTGTCTGCTGCTGGTGGAGCAGTTGGGGAGTGATCTGAAAGAGCTTAAGTCTTTGGAAGATGCTGGTTCAGTTCACGAGGCCCGGGCAACCCTGACTAGGCATCTTGCTGCTCAAGAACAGGAGCCGAAGGAAATGGAGGACCAAATAGCCGAAGAGACTCACCATCTCCAACATTCCCAGGCGGACCATCAAAAGTTGATTGGCGATTCAAGGGAATCTGAACTCGTCATGCAGAGCGCAGAGCAGGTTATTATCAATGCTCGGGCCACCATAGCTAAGGCAGAGGCCTTGATTGCAATCAACGAGCATAAGCTTGCCACTGCCAGGAAGAAGCTGGAAGCTGCCAAGGCGCAAGTTGAAGAAAACCTTTCTGCTCATTCCTCCAAATTGGAATCCCTACGAGCGCAGCTGGCTGCGAGGAGATTTTTGTCCGAGGAGGAGCTGTGGGTCCAGGCTCTCATGGAGGCTGAGAAAGCACGTCAGCACGAGATACATCGCCTCCGAGAACAAATCCGTTCCTTGGCTAATCAAGATTATTAGCATCCCCTTTTTTTTTGTTTTTTTTTAGGGATAGCACACTCAATTCATCAAGAGTGTTTGTATCACTTTTATCATTTTTGGCTCAAATAAAAAAAGTCTCTTGAAATTTTGCTCCATCTTCATTGTTCCACTGTAGATGAATCCAATTTCTTAGCGGCAGTCTTTGGCTGTGATCCTTGACTGGCTGTGAATAATGAACTTAGATAGAACTAAGTTCTTGGGAGGAACGCGGCTCTGATTTATAGGGAGACGCGGTCCTGAGAAACGCGACTCTGACTTTTCCATTGAGACGCGGTTCCGGTTGGCGCGAAGGACGTAGCTTTGGGTGCGGCTCCCTAGTCGCAGCCCTTAACTCTGCCTAAGTACAGAATTCAGGATGCCGTGAAGACACGGTCTTATACTCCTCAAAACTGACGCATAGATATGAGGACGCGTCACTGGGTCCTTGACCTGGTGCAAACTCAAATTATATTGAGTTTATGATAGGAACACCATTATCCTTTCGCCATGTAGACGCAGCTTCAAGATACTTGTGAATGCCATGTGCCTTCTCCGTTGAGGACACAAGTCTCAGGACGCAGCTTTCCAATTTTATGTGATTTCCAAGCGTGATCGGGTCCCTTTTGCTATGAAGGGATGCAGCTTTGAATCACTCTGAGAGACGCGGCTGCAGTTCTCTTGGCTGGAATGAAAAGGGACGCCATTTTCGGATTCGCAAAGGGGACGCCAGTTCCTGGACGCGGCTCTCGGGCCTGCGTTTGGTGTAACTTCTCAGGCGTTACATGCAGCTTGTCATAAAGATTTCGTTGGATCTTTAAATGTCCAGTCGATGTTGACGATTGGGGACTCGTATCATCCGACGTTTCCCGACGTGGCAGTCCACGCGTCAGCCCTTCATTGGGCTTAAGCATTAATGCCTTTAAATGTCAGACTGGCACTGGCGGTAGGAGACTCGCGTCTTCGATGCTTCCAGAAGCAATAGTCCACGCGTCAGCCTGTTATTGGCTTTGACATTCGTGCGGAAATTTAAGGCTGACGGTTCTGATTAGCGAGCCATTAATCACAGGCTTTGTGGTTTGCCTATAAATAGGGCTCAACTTCTCCTTTTAGCAGTCCATTACTTAGACTGCTTTCCTTTGAGAGCAAATGCTCTGAGCGATTCTGCCTTTTCTTTTCAAGGACTTGTATCTGGGACTTGCCTCCATGGATGATGATGACCCAGAGCTATCATGCTTCTGTTTAATCTCTCCAGAAGATTATCACTGTCAAGTGATTTCAAGATAAAAAAGCGTCTCCTTGAGCACCTTTTACGTCCGCGCCTTGATGCAGAAAGTTCAATCCTCAATGGGTATTTCTGCGAGTATGACTTCCTGGTTTTGCCATGAAATTTTCAGCCCAACTGAGTGTCAGTTTTGATATCTCTTAAAGAGATTCATCTTCATCTGAAGTCTAACTGGTGCACCCATCTTTTGGGAGTTTGCGCCATTGAGAAAGCTCTGACTCGGGATTCTCTGGACGCGAGTATAAGGAAATTTTGCACCTGGACTGCGAGCTTTACATACAGAGCTCGCGTCTGAGGCTGTTGACTTAGATCAAAGGTTCCAGGCCTGAATTTTGCAACGCTTGTTCATCAAACAGGGAGATGGTAATTTTCGCGTCTCGAACCTTAGACGCGGGTGCAAAACCAGACTGCGTTCGACTTTTGTGTGTATCACAGTTTTGATCGCGTCTGTTTCTGCCACCGCAGGAGTTTGGCTCACTGCGTGGGTCATTCCTGCGTTTGAAGCTTTCCGCAATAGTTGCGTCTGTCACTCAGTCTTTCTTATTGAAATATACTAAGTTTCAGCTCTCTTAACTTTTGCTTTTTGCAGGTAGGCTTAATCATCCCTTTTCATATTCGCTGGGTCCCTGGGAGAATATTTCGGCCAGCGAACTGGTCGATGGTCGACCACAGGAGAAGAAGTCATGGATCCCGTCTTCGGGAGACGGGGATTGGACCCTCGCCAAGATCTCTTTGGATTCAATGCACCAGTCATGCTTCTTGACATGGCATGGTCAGGGTGAGTATGGCGGGGGATATAGTGGTGGGTATGTTCTTGGATTCTCCCTTCACCTACCCCAGAAGTGACATCGATGAAAACTTTATGCTCATTGGATGACTTTCTGGTGGTGGAGATGTTCATCAACGAAGGATCATACCCCGCTGCTTCAGATGGTTAGGTGGAATCAGAAGATTCTGCTGCCTTTCGTCCTCAAGAAACACCATTGTTCTCGGCCAAACAGATGCTCCTTCGATGTTTACATCATGCATCATGGTGCAACCAGCTTCCGGTCGTCGCCGCAGCGTTCAATTTCTACTTTGGCACCCTTCCAAACATCTTGTACTTGGAGTTGTGAGCAGCTTCAAGGAGTGAGTGCAACCTTTGAGAGAAAAAGGGACTTCTTTGTACTCCTTTATTGTAACACTCAATCTTATTGTATAAGAGAGCGTTTTGTATCACTTTCATATGGCTGGATATAAATAAAAGTGACACTTTTCTTTTTGTTTCCTTCTATTGTCTTGAACTTCCTTTTTTTAATTCAGACGAATAGAAGCGAAGAGTCTTTGACTTGTCAAAACTATGATGATAATCTTAACGAGTCACATTTTGTGGAGAGAAATCCTATTTCAGGAACTCAACAATACTGTCAGAGGTGTGATATTAACTTGACAAGGGATAATTTTGTGGACCTGTCACTCTATAAAGGAAAGTGATAGGTGGAATTTGTACCCCCAGGGAGGATGAACTTTTATCAGAGGTTGGGATTAACTTGATTAAGATCAGCTGGGGAGTTAATGAAAACACTGTTAATGGTATAATGTTAATCTAACAATGTTTTTAAGTAAACTTGTTGTTCTGTTGAGGAGAATAACAAGTGCGACTAGATTCACGGGGGATCTAGGAAAGTCTTTACCATTAGAGGTGTGATATTAACTTAACGGGTTGAACGTAGTCTTGTCAGAAGTGTAGTATTAACTTGACAAGGATGTGAGTCAGAGGTGCGATATTAACTTAACTCAGAAGCATTTCAGCTTTCATTTGGGAAAACTGAAAGTGTCACTGTCATAGGTGTGATGTTTAACTTGGCATTGAGGGAAATGTTAGAGGTGTAATTTTGAACTTGGCATTAGTCATCTCGACTTTAACAAGGAAGTTCGAGGGAAAGTCATGGCCTTAAGTGTATTGTTGAACTTAGCAATGACTTGGAAGCTAGAGGTGTAGTATTAAACATAGCATCGTTCACTTAAGTTTCGATCTGGAAGTCTGAGGGAATATGACTGTCAGAGGTTTAATATTGAACTTGGCAGTAAATCGATTACTGTTAGAGGTGTAATGTTAACTTAACGGTATATTGTCAGAGGTGTGATATTAACTTGACAGTAGTCACTTGCGATATGAGCAATTTGAGGGCCTGCCATTCTATTGATGAGAATTGACAAGTGAAGTTTGGAGTGCCAGAGGTATAGTGTTAACTTGGCAAACTTGAAGGCTCGCTACTTCATGTAGAGTTGACAAGTAAAATTTGTACTCGATAGGGAGTATTGAAAATTTTCATTACTAGAGGTATAGTGTTAACTTAGCAATGACTGTATTTTGTAGACCTACCATTCTGTGTATGAGAATTGGTAAGGGATTTTGGAGGAGAGGGTGGAATTACATCCACTTAGGATTTTTAGCAAACCCTCAGCCATCAACGGATTTGAGGTGCCTTTACCAGCTACCGTTTGAGTTGGGCTAGCCATGCTATTCCCCTCAGCATGATGAGTTATCGAAGACTTATGTTGGGCTTAGAAGCCAACATTTTCCTCTATCCTTACCGTTGGAAGCGTCGGATGTTAATGAAGATGGGAACATTAGAACCCAGGGTTTTTAGCAAACCCTAAGCTGTCAACGGATTTGAGGTGCCTTTACCAACTACCATTTGAGTTGGGCTAGCCATGCTATTCCCCTCAGCATGATGAGTTGTCGAAGACTTATGTTGGGCTTAAAAGCCAACATTTTTCTCTATCCTTAGCCGTCAGAGGCGTCGGATGTTAATGAAGATGGGAACATTAGAACCAAGGGTTTTAGCAAACCCTCAGCTGTCAACGGATTTGAGGTGCCTTTACCAACTACCGTTTGAGTTGGGCTAGCCATGCTATTCCCGTCAGCATGATGAGTTGTCGAAGACTTATGTTGGGCTTAAAAGCCAACATTTTCCTCTATCCTTAGCCGTCGGAGGCATCGGATGTTAATGAAGAAGCTCTTCTTATTTTGATCAGAGGTGTACTTTTAACTTGATCGGTGGAGGAGTACTATTAAGGATAGTACTTCTTCAAGAATCTGCCATTGATCGACATCATGAGTGTATCGCCATTTGAGGTTATGAGGTGATATGATCCATTTGAATAGACTAACTCTACTACAAATGGTCCTTCCCATTTGGGTTGAAATTTTCCTTTTGTCTTATGTGTCATCACCATAGGTCTTCTGACAGCTAAGACAAGATCGCCTTTCCTGAAAGTTCGCACTTTGACTTTCTTGTTGAAGGCTCTGGTAATCCGGGCTTGGTAAAGCTCGATTTGTTGTTGGGCCTGAGACGTTTGTCATCTAAGGCTTCCAATTCTTGGAGTCGCTGTCGATGCTTCTCCTTATTTGTCATCTCTGCTATCAATGCGACGCGTAGAGATGGAATTTGGATTTCCAGTGGAAGCACGGCTTCACACCCATATACCAAAGAAAATGGCGTAGCTTTAGTTGGGGTTCGAACAGTTGTGCGATAAGCCCATAAGCATTCACCTAGCTTGTCGTCCCAGTCACGCTGACTTTTGGAGACGAATTTCTTGAGAAGTTTTCCAATGGTCTTGTTGAAAGCTTCTGCGAGACTATTAGAGGCGGATAGTATGCCGTTGAGGACACACTCTGGATTCTGAACTTAGCGCAGAATCTCTGGAAAGCCTGGCTGATGAACTGGGGTCCATTGTCGTGGACGATTCGCCGAGGTGCACCAAAACAGTAAATGACATGATGTTTGACAAATTTGATCACGTCTGATAACTTTACCTCCTTTAAGGGAACGGCCTCAGCCCATTTGGAGAAGTAATCGGTTATGGCCAAAATAAACCGATATCCTTTTGATGACGGTGAGCTGATAGGGCCAACTACATCCATCCCCCACATCTCAAATGGCCAGGTAGAGGTCGTAGGGTGAAGATACCCCGGTGCTTGATGGATGAAATCGCCATGCACTTGGCAGGCGTGACATCTTTTGGCATAAGTGATGGCGTCGGCAATCATCTTGGGCCAATAGTATCCCAACCTTTGGAGTCGGTATGCAAGTTTTGGGTCAGGTTGATGGGCTCCACACATGCCATCGTGGGCTTCTTTCAATACCTCCTGTGCTTCCTTTTGTGAAAGGCAGCGGAGCAAGATCCCGTCATGCGATCGACGATACAATATTCGCGTAATCGCATTATAGTAGAATTTGGGGGCTTTCCTTCGAATGACAGCCGTTTCTTTGGTGTCCTCCGACAGGATGCCGTACAAGACGTAATCAATATAGGGGAATCGCCAGTCTCTAGGCTCTGGACCGGTTGACGACTCGAGAACTTCTTTGCCTTGACAATCTCCTGTTGGCTCCTGGTAGCCCTCAAGAGCAAGTTTTGGGCAATACAGGTCATGGCTGTGGACAAATATTTTCTCTACTGCTCCAGCTGGAAGAGCTAAAGAGGTAGCGATAGACGCCAGTGCATCTGCATGCGCATTTTGCTTGCGTGGCACATGGTTAATGTAAAAGTTGGTGAACCTTTCAGCCATGTGGACAGTTGTGTTGTAATAGGGTACTAGGTCTTCATGTCTGACTTTGTACTCCCCGCGAACTTGGCTGACGATGAGTTTGGAGTCACCATATGCCTCGAGATTTTTAACGCCAATCTCATCGGCGAGTTGCATCCCAATCAAAAGAGCATTGTACTCCACTACATTGTTGGAGCAAGGTTCAGTTAACGAGACAGCTCGAGGAATCACATAGTTCTGTGGGGAGACGAGTACTACTCCTACTCCTGCCACTATGTGTCCTTTTGGGCTTGTTCTCGATGCACCATCAAAGAAAAGTTGCCATACTTGTCCTTCGAAGGATGTCTGAGTTTGGCAGGCTTCAGCGACTTTGTCTGGGAGATCGTCGTAAAGTTTGGCTGCTCTTGGATCTGGATGCTCAGCCAGGAAATCAGCCACCGCTTGACCCTTCACGGCTTTTTGTGATAAAAAGTACATTTCATATTGGGATAGCAATATGGCCCATTTTGCCAGACGGTCGTTCAATGATGAAGGCTTTGTCATAAGTAACCTCAAGGGGTTGACTTTTGATATGACGTTTATTATCTGGCCTACCAAATAGTGTCGCATTTTCTGAATAGCAAACACCAATGCCAAACATTCCTTCTCGACCGGGTTGTACCGATGCTCAGCTCCGATCATCGTTCTACTCAAATAGTAGATTGCTTGCTCTTGTCCTTGATCATCATTCTGAGCTAATAGAGCTCCTAAAGAATGATCCATCGCTCGGACGTATATCAGGAAAGGTTTTCCAGACATCGGAGCCGCAAGGACTGGCGGTTGTGTGAGGTATTGTTTAATTTCCTCAAATGCTTGCTGGCAAGCGCTGTTCCAAATGAACGAAACACCTTTCTTCATCAATTTGGAAAAGGGTTGGCATCTTCCGGAGAGATTTGAGATAAACCTTCGGATGTACGCCAATCGTCCTTGCAATCCCCTGAGCTCCTTGAGGTTTCTTGGAGGTTGCATCTCCTGGATAGCGCGAACCTTTTCCGGGTCCAAATGAATTCCCGTAGAGATCACTACAAACCCAAGGAATTTTCCACTGGCCACCCCCAGGAAGGACTTGGTGGGGTTCATCTTCAATTGATGGGCCCGCATGTTGTCGAAGACAACCTTTAGATCAGTTATATGATCACCTTTAGCGCGGCTTTTTACTGCGATGTCGTCAACATAGCATTCCATCGTTTTGCGCATATGCTGATGGAAAATGGCATTCATGGCCCTTTGATATGTTGCCCCTGCGTTTTTCAGTCCGAAGGGCATGACGGTGTAGCAGTATACCCCCAGTGGTGTCCTGAAAGAGGTATGCTTTTCATCATCAGGATACATTTTGATTTGATTGTATCCTGAGAATCCATCCATGAAGGACATTCGCTCGAATTCACATGTGTTGTCAATCATGACATCTGTGATTGGCAGTGGGAATTCATCCTTGGGACAAGCCTCGTTTAGATCACGAAAATCAATGCAGATTCGGATCTTTCCGTTCTTTTTAGCAACGGGGACGATGTTGGCCACCCAATCAGGATGTTGTTCTTCCCTAATGAAGCCAGAATCTATAAGCTTTCTGACTTCTGATTGAATTGCCTCTATTATTTCTGGACGGAACCGTCGTTGTTGTTGCTTGACGGGCTTTTTGTTCGTATTAATGTTGAGGCGGTTCATAGCCACTCAAGGATCAAGTTCAGGCATATCCTCGTAATTCCAGGCGAAGACATCTATATATTCTTGTACAAGAGATATTAGATGCTTTTTCTCCGAAGGTGACAGGCCGTCACTTATGAAGATGGGCTTAGGATTAGCCTCATCTCCTAGATTGATCTGAACAACCTTATCTTCTGTGGGTGGCTCACGCTGTTCGAAGCGGGTATCCCAAAGATTGTTTAAGTGTTTGATCCAAGGATCCGTATCGGATTGGATCATTTCTTCATCTCCGTCTTTCAGGTGGCTTGTTGAAACTATGTTCACTGAAAGTTCTCTGAAGATGTTGCCGACACTAGCATCTGATTCCCATGATGACGTGCCTGATGAGTAATTATGATATAATGATTCTTCAGACTCAGAAGCTGATGGGACCGGAGTTGACACATAGCCCAACCCCCTGCGAGTCTGATGATAAAAATCAGGGGTTTTCCCTTTTGGTACAAAAGATCGGAGTAGTGTTCTCCTTCCTTTGCTGAAGTTCAACCCTGGTCCGCTTGTCAGATCATACCCCATGTTTTTCATCATTCTGAGTGCCTTTGGCTCATAATGATCGAATTGAGGAGATTCTTGCTCGCCTTCTGATTCTTCACGGGTCATCGGTTCGAATTCAATTCGTCCGAAAAGAATTGGTCTTTGGCCTTTCCGTCTCGCTGGAACCATGAATATTGATTCCTGCGCATTGCCGGCACCTTGGTGCGTTTCGAAGGACGACTTCAATGGTACGTGCAATTATGTCAAAGCATCCATTGCCGACCAGAGATCGTCATCCACTTCGGTACTAGTGTCTAACAGTACTGAATCAGAGGCAAACATAGAGAAATACGCCAGATCTAAGTCTTCATTAATATACCATCCGCCTACATCATCGGCGGAGGTATTATCAACATCAGGTTTATTAATGCCCGTTACAGGTGGATCTAGTTCCCATATGCACTCCTCTTTTTTCGGCTCGGTATCAGCTTCATTTCCAGAATCGGGCTCCTCTGGTTGCGGGAATTTATCTGTTTCAACGGATTCCTGATATAGGAGGGAATCTGTGAAATAATTCTCCACTCCCTTGAACGGATGCCTCTCGGCAATCAACGTTCGCACCATTCCACTCCCGTCAATGTATTTCATGACTTGGTGGAGAGTAGAGGGAACGATAGAATTGCGATGAATCCACGGTCGTCCCAACAGCAAGTTGTAGGAGGTGTCAGCATCTATGACGTAGCATGTCACCTCCGACCTTAGGTCCCCAATCTGGCATCTGAGCTTGACCTTCCCTATTGGATGGGTACTATTGGCGTTGAACCCATAAATAGTAGTCTGGGTGGCGCTCAAACGGTGAGTAGGAATCGCGAGATGTTGCATGACTCGGCGAGGCATAATGCTCAACACAGACCCGGGATCTACCTGAATGCGGTTCACCTCAGATGATCCAATATACCCTGCGAAGTAAAGGGGTCGATCATGTTTCCCTTTGACTTGCATATCATCTGCCGTGAAGGTGATGCAGCGAACATTTTGGGAGGTATGGAGGCAGTCCTCTACATCTTCCTCCTTTGGTCCGATCGGCACCTGGGTCATGAAAACCTCAGCATTAGCGAGGGCCTCTTGTAGAGCTTCTCTGGTTGACCTCGATAGCCTGAGGAGCTCATAAAGAGTAATCCGGGCCGGGATGTTGGCTAGTTGAGCCAAGACATCAAAGTGGTAAGGTGCTGTGGATCCTTCCGCGATGTCTTTCGAGAGAACTTTGGAAAACCGAAGCTCTTTTTGTTTCTCCACAGGTTGCTTTGTGGAGGACTTGGCTGACTCTGCAGCGGGTTTTGGAGGAGTTACCGTCATTTCGTCATACTTTTTCAAATATGACTGTCCTGAACTGGTTTCCGCCACCAGTTGACTGGGTTCTGTGGCCAGAACTATCGTCTCCTCTTCTGAATCGGTCAGTGAGGGAACATCAGTCTCCGCTTCCCGAGAAGAGGCACATACCACATTACAAGATGTAGCTTTTGCTTTGCCTTTGGACTTCCTGCTGGTTACAGTGGTCCATTGCTGGCCATCCACAAGGTCGGGATGAACCCACATGACTTCTCCCCAAGGCGTAGAAACGGGTACCATGCCCTTCTCTTGCTGTTGGTGAGGGTCTGTGTTGACCATTCTCAGTTCTCCTCTTGGGACAGGGACTACTCCAGAGGGTGTTGGAGGTTGCCTTCCAAACTGGAGGAACGACGTCATGTTAGCCGCCACCTTCTTCTGCTCTGGACGGAGTTTTAATACCTCCGCGTCAATCAGAGCCTGAAGGATGTCCTTGAAGACGTAACAGCTCTTGGTGGGATGTCCTAACATCCTGTGATACATACAGTAGTTGGGATTATCGGTTTTACCGACTTCTTCAGGGCGCCTAGCTTCAGGAAGCTTCAGTCGGTTGCTCTTGTTGAGTAGTTTGAAGAGCGAGTCGACATGTTCATCCTTGAAGGAATACTGCTTGTTGGCGCGTGATTGGCTTGAAGAGCCACTTCCCTTGACTGGTTGAGGTTTGACAGGGAATTTGGTCTCTACTGCCAAGTTATCCTTCCGTTTGGCTTGGAGGGATGTGCCTGGCGCACGCCTCGTTGACCTTTCAGGTCTAGGTTTGTTTTCTTGTGCCCTGACCCGAGCGACAATTTCTTCAGCCTGTTCACCTTGTTGGATCAACTGCTTCCAGGTGCGACTTTCGGCAACTCCTATTTGGGCAAGGAGCGAAATTTGAAGATTATGGCGGCATGTTTCCACCAGGGTGACCTGGGTCATACTGCTTGGACATCGGAGTGCTACATTCCGAAATCTTTCTACGAAAGACTTAACAGACTCTCCCTTTCGCTGCTTGGTGGCTAAAAGGGTAGGCATGTTGACCTCCGAGTCATCTTCAAAGAAGCGCGTTAGAAAGAGTTTCTCCAAGTCGCCCCAATTCTTGATGGAGCCCTCTGGGAGCTTCATGAACCATTCAAAGGCAAGCCCTTTTAGGGTGCCGATGAACAAGCGTGCCAGAATGGCATCATTATCCACCACATTCCCTGTTTGGGATTTAAAGTAGTAGATATGTTGGTTCGGTGAACCTTTTCCATCAAACGCTTGGAGGGTTGGAGCCTTGAATTTGGGCGGGTATGGAACCAGGTCCCACTCGGCCGGATATGGTCGGACCACTCCTGCTTCTTGGAGGCCTTTCTGGTTGGTAAGGGCCTCAAGACGTTGCTCCAACTGATTCATTCTTTTAGAATGAACCTTTCCCTGGTCTTGGTAGTCCTTTTCCTGCGATGAGGACTTAGACAAATCAGAAGTAGACCGCTCTTTCTCCTCTATATGTACAGAGGACGAGCTTTCCCCCTCTTTTCGTTTGCCTTTAGACTTCTTAGAGGAGGCTTTGTTAGTTGACTTTCTCTTGTCTTCAAGCAACTGTGCGAGCATCTGCTTGAGGGAGTCGATAGATTCTTGCTGAGCGCGAATCATCTCGAATTGTTCCTTCTGGACCTGGGCTTGCTGCTCCAAGCGTCTGGCGGTCTCCTCAGGAGTGCTAGTCATGTATATGTAGGCCTCTTTCTCCATGGAGGAATTTGAAGCCTGCGACTCTGCAATAGCGGAATGCGTGTCATTCACCTCAATGCCCCGGACTAGAGCATGGTAGTCAATCGGGGGAATTGCCCCGGTCCGAGTGCAAGTGTGTCGGTACACTCCTTTCGGTTCGGTGTCAGACTCATCGGAGCTGACTGCAGGTTGTTTTCCCTCCTGCTCACCATGTTTGCAGTGAGCTCTGGATATTCAGTGTCAGAGAAAATCCTCCTCCTATGGGAGCGACTTCTCTTAGCTGATCGGGGAATCAGGGTCAGCTGTCTAACTAGAGACTGCTGGTTTGCACCTGAATTGCAACGGCACTCAGAAAGCATCATGATAAGCCGTTGGCAGCAACATGACGAAGTGATCTGATTTGCACTTCTTTTCTTTGTCAAATAATCTCTCAGATCCGTGGGAGGAGGATCAAAGAGATTAGCCTCGTAATGCCGAGGGTGGGAGGCATCCTTGCTCTGTACAGCTGGGACGCGGGGTTCAGAGACGCGGTTCTCGCGTCGTGGCCTCAGGACACGCGTTTGGCGTCTCTGCTGAGAAGAGACGCGGCTATCGCGTTGCTGATTGTTGCGTCGGGGCAGAAGCGCTTGAGAGATACAGGGCAGCTGGGCCCCATGCCTAGAGGAGCGTGCCTCTTGTGCTCGACGAGGAGCGCAAGCATCGCCTTGGCGTCTGTGGAGTGGGGCTTCAGAGAGGCCAACTTGGTGAACCTCACGTTTGGGTTGCCAAACGCGGATTTCGCGTGCCAGATGTGGCGTAGCAGAGACGCCGGTTTGAATTTTGTGTCCTGCCTCAGTTGGACGATCAGTTGTTCCAACTTAGAGTTGACGCGCACGCCTCCTCTGTCGGCGTTCAGTATTCCAATTGCGTCATGGGGGTTGAGAGAAACCAATGATGACATGGTGCTGAGGAAGAGGGTGGATCGGCTGGACGCCAGAGAATTTGACCACGCGGATCTCCTGAGAGACATTGGCGCGTGTGTCACGCCTGGCGTGATTGGCCACAACATCCCTCATAGCAGCTGCCTCTGAGAGAGGCTCAGAGCGGACTTAAGGGCAAGTCCCTGTAGAGACCTTGCGGTAGGCGCGGGCCTTTGGGCTCTTGGAGGCGAAAGAGAGAAACTCTTCATACTTTGCCTGGTCGAATTCGACGACGAGCGATTCGACCGTTTTCCCCTTGTAGAGGACGTCACCTTGCGCCACAACTTGTTCGTCAGTAATGAAAGTAGTCCCCAACGGAGTCGCCATCTCTTGTTTGGTACGGAGTAGAAGAATTCGGTGTAAAGTTTCCTTGAATCAGTTGAAAGATTACAACGGACTACTGCTCCGACTATAAGGGAGGGAAGATGTTGAGTCTTGAATCTTCCCTTTGTTTAGTGCTGGGTTCTTAAAGTGGCGGTGGAAAGTGAATCTTATTTTCCGTTGACCGGGTGAACGTGAGGAACTTTTGGGGATCTTCTCCTTGGTTGGCGGACGGAGTAACACAGCTCTATCGACCAAGAGATTGTAGGCAAAGATTAACTTGTACGCAACAAGTTATCTGAAGGGTTGGACTCTCTTTCCTCCTCTGTGGAAACTCTAAAGTCAAGCTCTTTTCTCTCAGAGTTCTTCTCTCCAAAAATCTGACCCCTTCTTCATAGCAACGAGGCTATTTGTAGAGGTTTCAGGGGCGTACGTACCTCCTAAAAACACTCCATAATGGGGGTTAACTTTTCCCGTTATGTGGGACGTGATTGACCCTATAACCGGGACGGTTACAACTGAGACGCGGGTGTCGACCCACGCGCCTTGGAGCTGCTGAGACGCGGGTTTCGACCCACGCGCCTTGGAGCTACTGAGACGCGGGTTTCGACCCACGCGCCTTGGTGCGGCAGTGCTGGCTGAGACGCGGGTTTCGACCCACGCGCCTTGGTGCGGCTGAGACGCGGGTTTCGACCCACGCGCCTTGGTGCGGCAGTGCTGGCTGAGACGCGGGTTTCGACCCACGCGCCTTGGTGCGGCAGTGCTGGCTGAGACGCGGGTTTCGACCCACGTGCCTTGGTGCGGCAGTGCTGGCTGAGACGCGGGTTTCGACCCACGCACCTTGGTGCTGCTGAGACTAGCCCTGCGTCTGGAGTTTGGGACTCTGCTTTTGATGACTTGTCTTTAATGATTTTTAGACAGCCTACAGTAGTCATTAGCATAGTGAAGTGTTCCATCTTCATGTTCCATCAAGGCACTTGTTCTAAAGATAAGGCTCTAAGTGAGGCTCACATGAATCATATGGAGGGGGAACATAGCATTTGCAAAGAATAAAAAGTAACTCATCTTTATTGGGGGTAAGATAGACTTGTAATTTGCAAGACTAAAAAGAATAAGGCATCCAATGAATCATATAAGTTAGTAATCACCCAAGAGTTAGTAGTTAGTAAAATTAAAAGTTAGTTAGTCATGTTAATGAATTAGCTAGACATGGGAATAAAGAACGAGCAATAGTTCATTGTAGAAATTAAATAGAAGAAAGTAAAAGCTTAAAGAAAATAATGCACTAGAACAAGAAAAGATTGGAAGATTGAAAGCTTGATCTTTGTATTGCGTTGTCACCTTCTCCAATTACAAAGATTGCTCACTCTCACTCTCTCTTTTCTAGATTCTAGAAGGAGAAAAAAAAAATTACATAAGAGACTAAAAGAAAACCTAGAGAAACCCTAACAATTTCCCTATAAACAATGCACTTTTCTCCTCTATGATTACAAAGGCCCTAGGGGTCTGTTTATAGTCTTCAAGAGAATAGGCCATCCCACCTCAGCCTCCGGATCAAACGCTGAATTAACGGCCAGAGGATTGCCGCGGTTCCACGGCATGTGTCGTGTTTCCGCGGCCGTATCTTGGCCGTTGCACTAGCGGATTTTTGTGCCCTTCTGTTGTATCTCGTATCCCCAGCTGGATCTTCTAGAAAGTGAGAATACGCTTTGGATCTGTTCAGACCTGGGCTTCCTTCTTGTGGGCTTCCAAATTACTCTTTAATTTCTCAAAAAATCATAATTGTTGGGCCTTCTTCTCCATTAAACATTGGACCTGAAAAAAGAGAGAAAAAAGCAATAAAAATCCAATATTTATTCAGATAAAGCATAGCATGGTGGTAGAAAATGATGCATAAATGAAGTCCAATCATGCCCACACTTGTATTCAACCAAGAAAGCTTATTAAAGCACCTCAACTCTTAGTCTAGAGGAATATGGAGGAGTAGCTCCAGAGCCCTTCACATGGAATTCCGACTCACTCTTTGAAAAACACCTAGAGGGGGGTGAATAGGTGTTATGCTAGTTAAATACACTTTTAAAAATTAGTTAAGATGTCTGATGCAAGCGGTCACTCAAAATAAGAAATTAAAGTCGAATTCCTAGTGAAGGGCTCTAAAACTTCTCCTCTTTGATTCCTCTAGATGATGAGTTGAGGTGTTTAATTGCTTCCTTATTGATATGAGTATAGACCGAAAATGCAAGAAGATGAAATGAATGCAATATGAAAACAAGACGAATAGTATCATAAGTATTAGGAATGTAAAGAAATAAAGAGCAAGAAGAAATCAATTGCAAACACTAGAGAATTTGTTTCGAGGTTCAAGCCACTGCTCTACGTCCCCGCCTTCACCACTATAAAGGATTTTCACTATATCCACGTGCCTTGGTGCGGCAGTGCTGGCTGAGACGCGGGTTTCGACCCACGCACCTTGGTGCTGCTGAGACTAGCCCTGCGTCTGGAGTTTGGGACTCTGCTTTTGATGACTTGTCTTTAATGATTTTTAGACAGCCTACAGTAGTCATTAGCATAGTGAAGTGTTCCATCTTCATGTTCCATCAAGGCACTTGTTCTAAAGATAAGGCTCTAAGTGAGGCTCACATGAATCATATGGAGGGGGAACATAGCATTTGCAAAGAATAAAAAGTAACTCATCTTTATTGGGGTAAGATAGACTTGTAATTTGCAAGACTAAAAAGAATAAGGCATCCAATGAATCATATAAGTTAGTAATCACCCAAGAGTTAGTAGTTAGTAAAATTAAAAGTTAGTTAGTCATGTTAATGAATTAGCTAGACATGGGAATAAAGAACGAGCAATAGTTCATTGTAGAAATTAAATAGAAGAAAGTAAAAGCTTAAAGAAAATAATGCACTAGAACAAGAAAAGATTGGAAGATTGAAAGCTTGATCTTTGTATTGCGTTGTCACCTTCTCCAATTACAAAGATTGCTCACTCTCACTCTCTCTTTTCTAGATTCTAGAAGGAGAAAAAAAAAATTACATAAGAGACTAAAAGAAAACCTAGAGAAACCCTAACAATTTCCCTATAAACAATGCACTTTTCTCCTCTATGATTACAAAGGCCCTAGGGGTCTGTTTATAGTCTTCAAGAGAATAGGCCATCCCACCTCAGCCTCCGGATCAAACGCTGAATTAACGGCCAGAGGATTGCCGCGGTTCCACGGCATGTGTCGTGTTTCCGCGGCCGTATCTTGGCCGTTGCACTAGCGGATTTTTGTGCCCTTCTGTTGTATCTCGTATCCCCAGCTGGATCTTCTAGAAAGTGAGAATACGCTTTGGATCTGTTCAGACCTGGGCTTCCTTCTTGTGGGCTTCCAAATTACTCTTTAATTTCTCAAAAAATCATAATTGTTGGGCCTTCTTCTCCATTAAACATTGGACCTGAAAAAAGAGAGAAAAAAGCAATAAAAATCCAATATTTATTCAGATAAAGCATAGCATGGTGGTAGAAAATGATGCATAAATGAAGTCCAATCATGCCCACACTTGTATTCAACCAAGAAAGCTTATTAAAGCACCTCAACTCTTAGTCTAGAGGAATATGGAGGAGTAGCTCCAGAGCCCTTCACATGGAATTCCGACTCACTCTTTGAAAAACACCTAGAGGGGGGTGAATAGGTGTTATGCTAGTTAAATACACTTTTAAAAATTAGTTAAGATGTCTGATGCAAGCGGTCACTCAAAATAAGAAATTAAAGTCGAATTCCTAGTGAAGGGCTCTAAAACTTCTCCTCTTTGATTCCTCTAGATGATGAGTTGAGGTGTTTAATTGCTTCCTTATTGATATGAGTATAGACCGAAAATGCAAGAAGATGAAATGAATGCAATATGAAAACAAGACGAATAGTATCATAAGTATTAGGAATGTAAAGAAATAAAGAGCAAGAAGAAATCAATTGCAAACACTAGAGAATTTGTTTCGAGGTTCAAGCCACTGCTCTACGTCCCCGCCTTCACCACTATAAAGGATTTTCACTATATCCACAAAGAAAACTTTGACACAAGAACCTTACACCCAAGGAATTACAATTGATCTACTCAAGACCGGAGTACCCAACTCCAACAATACTATCCTCCGCACAAGAGGAACCACAACTCAATGGAATACAAGTCACTTGGTGATTTAGGAAGACCACAAACACTCTCTTACAACTTCTTATAGAGTGGAGTATGATTTTAGGCTCAAGAAGTAAAGTGAGAAAAAAATTTCAATAGTAAAGATTTAGAAGACTTGAAAACCAAGTGAAAAATTTTGCAATAGAAAGAACTTTGAAAATAGAAAGCAATGAAACACTTCTTCTCTTGAAAACACTTGAAACTTAGATATTTTTCTTGTTCAAAACCAAAGACCCATGACCTCTATTTATAGGCAAAGGATAAATGCCATTCATAAGTGATACTAGGTCATTAGGGGTGAATTTAACCACTTGGAAACAAGAAATAGCCGTTGGAACCTATAAAAAACAAAACAGATCAAAATAGAGCCGTTGGTGCCACTCTGAACGTCTGTTGGTCGATCGGCCGACAGACCGGCACGCCACCTGGCAAATAGTCATTGGCTCCGGTCGACCGCCCGGTCAACCATAGGGCAATTTAAAAAGAGAATTTTGAACTGCCGGTCGACCGGGTCGGTCGACCGACACAAACCGAGAGCAAGTGTCATGCAATCGGTCAACCGCAGGGTTGACGGTCGACCGACCCGGTCGACCGACAAACGTGCACAGCGTGCACGCCTACGACCAAAAGGCCCGGTCGACCGGTCGGTCGACCGTTTTTCCTGAAACAGTTACGGTAGACCAGCCGGTCGACCGTTAAGGCCTGAAATAGCTTAAAACAGATTTTTGGACTTGGAAATGTTTTTAAAATATTTTGCATTAGTTTGAGGGTTAAGTAGCATAGTATAGGAGATAAAATACATGTTCTAAACTTGATATAAAAATTTGAAAAATTATGAAACATGTATATTAACCAAACATGCAACAAAACCAATGCTACCCAAAACTTGTATCTTTGAAAAGTGTATTTTTGTGTGTGAACTTCTTGAGCACATCTTTCATATCCATACTCTTTAACATATTAAAATCTTGTAAGGGTCTAGGTGATTACAAGATCTTCAATTCGGGCTTTTCCATTTGCATCGTTTAATTACTTGAATTCTTGATCCCGTATTTGAGTCATCTTGAGTCAACACCACCTTCTTTTAGGGGAAGAAACTTCTTGAATCTTTAGAACCCTGAAATAATCTTAAACACTTAAACTTGACAGTACGAATAACTATATATATTTTCTGATCATCAAAACTCTAAAACCGGGTGATTGTAACCTTGGGCCAAAAATCTCCCCCTTTTTGATGATGACAAAACATATGAGTTATTTTTTAAAAAGTGTGAAAGGAGCTTGAAAAAGCTCCCCTCAAATCATGCTATCTATCAAGTATAAGAGAAGATAAATTATAACAAAAATGAATTGAAAAGTATGCATGAAAAAGAAATAATAACTCAAAAGTTTTTCTCCCCCTTTATGTCATGCATCAAAAAGGGTCAAGTCAACAAAATACTTGTGAAGAGTATTTGTAAAATTCTCATGAATCCATAATACAAATATTTATTCACCACAAATAAATGAAAATCTATTATAGTCTAGTGATTTAATAAAAATATCCGCAAGTTGAAAATCGGTGAAAACATAATCAATTTCAATATCACCTTTCTCATAATGATCTCTAAGAAAATAATATCGAATGTCAATGTGGTTTGTCCTACTATGTTGATTTTCATTTTTAGTCATATGAGTAGCACTAGTATTATCACAAAATATTTTAATATGGTCATAATACAAATCATAGTCAAGAAGAGTATGTTTCATCCAAAGAACTTGAGCATAACAAGCCCCGGCCGCAACATACCCCGCCTTGGCGGTTGAGAGGGCTACAGAATTTTACTTCTTGGAAGACCATGAAACAAGGCAGTTTCCTAGAAACTGACAGGTTCCACTAGTACTATTCTTATCCACTCTACAACCCGCATAGTCAGCATCCGAAAAACTCGTCATGAAAAATTGTCCGGTCTTCGGATACCACAAACCCATTCCAATGGTGCCCTTAAGATATCTAATAATGCGTTTTACCGCAATCAAATGGGACTCTTTAGGACACAATTGAAATCTAACACATAGATAAACGCTAAACATTATATCTGGCCTACTAGCCGTTAAATATAATAAACTACCAATCATGCTACGATAGAGTTTATTGTCTACATTTATACCTTGTTCATCCTTGTCAAGTTTTATTGTGGTAGCCATGGGAGTTTTGCTTGTCTTAGCCCTTTCAAATCCAAATTTCTTGATGAGTTTTTTCGTGTACTTGGCTTGATTTATAAAAATCCCATCACTCCTTTACTTGATTTGGAGTTCAAGTAGTTAAGTTCTCCCATCATAGACATCTCAAATTCCTCCTTTATACATGATTCAAAATCTTTGCAAAGTTTTTCATTAGTAGAACCAAATATAATATCATCAACATAAATTTGAATAATAAGAATATCATTTTCAACATGTTTAGTAAACAAAGTGGTATCTATTGTTCCTTTAGCAAAACCATTAGAAACAAGAAATGATGAAAGTCTTTCATACCAAACTTTAGGAGCTTGTTTTAAACCATATAAAGTTTTGTCTAGTTTGAAAATAAAATCCGGATGTGTAGGATCAACAAACCCAGGGGGTTGTTCAATATACACCTCCTCTTCAATAAACCCATTTAAAAATGTACTTTTGACATCCATTTGAAAAAGTTTGAAATCTTTATAGGAGGCAAAAGCAAGTGTTATCTGTATGGCTTCAAGCTGTGCCGCGGGTGCAAAGGTTTCCTCAAAATTAATACCTTCGATTTAGGTGTAACCTTGGATCACTAACCTAACTTTATTACTAACAACATTGCCCGACTCATCTAACTTGTTCCTAAAAATTCATTTAGTGCCAATTGTTGGTATATCATGGGGTCTAGGGACAAGATGTCAAACTTGGTTGCGCTCAAATTGATTGAGCTCCTCTTAAATGGCAAGCAACCAATATGAGTCGCCCTTGGCTTCGAGGATGTTCTTTGGTTCAAAATGAGAAATAAAAGCATATGGCCACAAAGATCATGAAGCTTGGAACGAGTAGTTACCCCCTTTGATACATCATATATAATGAGATTAAGTAGTTGTGGTGGCTTCACTTCAACTTCTTGAACTTCACTTTGCACATTAATCTTTAGCTTGTCTTCTTGTATAGGTGAGTACTTCACGATTATCCTCTCCATGTCTTCACCCAAGAAATCTATTTCTACAATATTCTCAACAAAAATATTAGATTCCTTAAACTTTACATGTATAGATTCTTCAATAGTCATTGTACATTTATTGAAGACTCTATAGGCTTTACTAGTGTTAAAGTAACCAACAAAAATAGCTTCATAAGATTTTGCATCAAACTTACCTAAATTATTTTTAGTATTTAAAACAAAACATTTACAACCAAAAATTTTAAAATAAGAAACATTTGGTTTTCTTGAATAGTAAATTACGAAAGAAGTTTTAGAATTATTTTTGCAAAAGAAAACCCTATTTGATATGTAACAAGATGTGTTTGGTAGACCGTATTCATTTATCATAGTCCTAGCCATTTCTTGTAATGTTCGATTTTTTCTCTCAACTACTCAATTTTGTTGTGGAGTTCTAGGACAAGATAATTCATGTTTAATTCCGTGTTCTTTGTAGTAAGTGACAAAGGATTGGCTATTGAATTCACCACCTCTATCACTCCTTATTCATAAAATTGAAGAATCTTTTTCCTTTTCAACTTTTTTCCTAAACATTTCAAAATGTGAAAAGGCTTGATTTCTAAAATGAAAACCCAAGTAAAACGAGAAAAATCATCAACCAATACAAAAGCAAAATGATTCCCACTTAGACTTTTGGTTTTAGTAGGACCAAACAAATCTGTATGAATTAACTCCAAGGGTCGTGATGTCATGATATCCTTGATGGATTTGAAAGTGGACTTAGTTTGTTTCCCAAGTTGGCACATATCGCAAATGCAGTCCTTTTCAAATTTCAAACAAGGAATACCTTTCACCGCTTCCTTGTTGTTTATTCTAGATAGATGGTCAAAAGAAATATAGCCTAGTCTCCTATGCCACAACCAAGAGTCCATTGAAGGCATTCAAACATGTGGCATTGCATCACATATTAGACATATCAATCATGTATACATTATTTTCACGAAATCCAGAAAGTATACATGCATTAGTTTGTCTATCAAATACATTGCAAACTAAGTCATCAAAAATCACATTAAAACCTTTATCACAAAGTTTACTAACACTCAAGAGATTATGCTTAAGGCCATCAACTAAAGCAACATTCTCAATCATAGGAGATGAACCAAGTTTAATGTTACCTATATCCACAATCTTTCCTTTGGAGTCATCTTCGAAGGTGACGGTGTCACCTTCATAGTATTTTAATAGGGTTGCAAAGTTGTTGATATCTCATGTCATGTGCCTTGAGCAACCACTATCAAGATACCATCGCTCCCTACGTCTTTGAGCTTTGGAGTGTACCTACATCATGTAACATATTGGTTGCCTTTGCCAAATTTTCTTCGGTCCTTTAATGTTAGCATTATGAACCCAAACATAATTATTTGAGGCATTTATTCTATCAAAATAAAATTTAACTAAATGACCCTTTCGGCCATAATAACTAAATGACCCTTTCGGTTTGTGTGGTGAGTTTAGCATGATGTGAGTGCAAATGTTGAGATTTATGAGTATTGGTGTGTGTGGCGTGAGTTTGTTTCTTTGGGATATGTTTCTTAGGAAACATAGCCTCCAATCTAGATTTATCAAATTCACATTTCTTTGAAACTTCTCCTAAAGAGTTAATTTTATTCTTTAGCATAGAAATTTCATATTTATCTATATGTGAAAATTAGCTTTACAAGAAATCTTATAAGCATAAAAATCTTTTTGAGTAGAAGTGAGAGTTGAAAACAAATCATCCTTTTCTTTTATGAATATGAAAATTTTGTGGTTAAGAGTTTCATTTTCCTTTATCATTTTTAAATATTTCTCTTTAAGAAAATCATAATTATGAGATAATTCTTCAAAAGCTTCTCCTAATTCATCCATAGATAATTCACAATCGTCAATAGATGATTCGGGGGTTACCTTATTTGTGTTATCATTTGTCATGAAACACATGTGGGCCGTGTCAACTTCTTCTTCGGATTAACTTTCTGAATCTCATGTAGCCTTTAAAGCCTTCTTCTTATATGGCTTCTTGGAGGTGGAGGGTTTGCTCTTGTTTTTTGAACACTCCGCAACGTGTGCCCCGGCTTCCGGCAATTGAAGCAAATGACCTTCTTTTCTTCCTTTCCTTGCCGTCTTCTTCTATTTTAAAATTTTGCTTTGTTGTACATTCTCCGAACATTCTTCACAAGAAGAGAGAGATCTTCATCATCCTCTTCTTCATCAGAGTAGGTGGAAGAACTTTTGAAAGCGATTGCTTTATTCTTTATGGGAGCCATCTCTTCTCTAGCCTTTCTTTCCATCTCATGGGTCTTAAGGTTCCTAATAAGACCAATGAGCTCCATTTCCTCCTTGTCCTTGAGCTCCTTCAAGGTTGTAGTTTTGACTTCCCAAGATGGTGGGAGTACACGAATGATCTTCCTCACCTTTTGATCGTTGTTAATGCCGTCACCTAAAGAAGCAAGACCGTTAGTTATATTTGTAAATTTTGTAACCATATCATCAATGGACTCATTTTCTTGCATGGTAAAATTTTCATTATTGGGAATGTAAGAGGTCAACTTTAGCTCTCTTTACTTGTGATGTTGCCTCATGAGTGACTAAAAGGTGAGTCCAAATCTCATATGCGGATTTGTAGTGTTGACTCTAGAAATGTCATCATCATTAAGAGCTTGAAGCAAAGCTTAATGTGCCCTAGCATTAGCGTCAAACTTTTTCGTAGCAATATCGGACCAAGTGACCTCATCGCCAAGGAGTTCGCTAAAGGGTTTAGTCACCACCTTTGCAACCTGGATACCTAAGAATTGCAAAAACACAGTCATCTTAACCTTCCATATGGGAAAGTTAAGGCCATCAAACTTGGGTGGGGCCTTAATACCTTCGGCCATCTTTACTAAATTGTATGAGGATGAAATATGAAAAAGATGATTAGCAATTAAGGATCTCTCTAAGGTTGTTAAACAAAGAAACTAGAGTCTAAAGCTCTAATACTAATTGAAAAACACCTAAAGGAAGGTGAATAGGTATTATGCTAATCAAATGCACTTTTAAAAACTAGTTAAGATGTATGATGCAAGCAGTCACTCAAACCAAGAAATTGAAGCCGAATTCCCGGTGAAGGGCTCTAGGACTTCTCCTCTTTGCTTCCTCTAGATGATGAATTGAGGTGCTCAATTGCTTCCTTGTTGATATGAGTATAGACCGAAAATGCAAGAAGATGAAATGAATGCAATATGAAAACAAGACGAATAGTATCACAAGTATAGGAATGTAAAGCAATAAAGAGCAAGAAGAAATCAATCGCAAACACAAGATAATTTGTTTCGAGGTTCGAGCCACTACTCTACGTCCCCGCCTTCACCACTATAAAGGATTTCCACTATATCTACAAAGGAAACTTTCACACAGGAACCTTACACCTAAGGGATTACAAATGGTCTACTCAAGGCCGGAGTACCCAACTCCAACAATACTATCCTCCATACAAGAGGAACCACAACTCAATGGAATACAAGTCACTTGGTGATTTAGGAAGACCACAACACTCTCTTACAACTTCTTATAGAGTGTAGTATGATTTTAGGCTCAAGAAGTAAAGTGAGAGAAAAATTTCAGTAGTAAAGATTTAGAAGACTTGAAAACTAACTGAATGATTTTGCAATAGAAAGAAGTTTGAAATAAAAAGCAATGAAACACTTCTTCTCTTGAAAACACGTGAAACTTGGATATTTTTCTTGTTCGAAATCAAAGACCCATGACCTCTATTTATAGGCAAAGGATAAATACCATGCATAAGTGATATTAGATTGAGTTTAACCATTTGGAAACAAGAAATAGCTGTTGGAACCCATAAAAAACAAAAGAGATCAAATCAGACCCGTTGGTGCTAGTCTGGACGTCTGTCGATCGACCGGCGCGCCACTTGGCAAATAGCCATTGGCTCCGGTCAACCGCCCGGTCGACCATAGGGCAATTTAAAAAGAGAATTTTGAACAGTCGACCGGCACAAATCGAGAGCAAGCATCATGCAGTCGGTCGACCGGTCGGTCGACGCAGGGGTTGACAGTCGATCAACCCGGTCGACCAAAAAACGTGCACAGCGTGCACGCCTATGGCCAAAAGGCCCGGTCGATTGGTCGGTCGACCGTTTTGGCCTGAAACAGTTACAGTCAACCGGTCGGTCAACCGTTAAGGCCTGAAATAGCTTAAAAATAGATTTTTAGACATGGAAATATTTTTAAATATTTTGCATTAGTTTGAGGGTTAAGTACCATAGTATAGGAGATAAAATACATGTTCTAAACGTGATATAGAAATTTGAAAAATTATGAAACATGTATATTAACCAAACATGCAACAAAATCAATACAACCCAAAACTTGTATTTTGAAAAGTGTATTTTTGTGTATGTAACTTCTTGAGCACATCTATCATATCCTTACTCTTTAACATACTAAAATATTACAAGGGTCTAGGTGACTACGAGATCTTCAATTCGGGCTTTTCCATTTGCATCGTTGAGTTACGTGAATTCTTAATCCCGTATTTGAGTCATCTTGAGTCAACACCATCCTCCTTTAGGGGAAGAAACTTCTTGAATCCTTAGAACCCTGAAATAATCTTAAACACTTAAACTTGATTAGTACAAATAACTATATGTGTTTTTTGATCATTAAAACTCTAAAACCGGGTGATTGTAAACTTGGGCCAACGGGTTACACATTGCGTGTTTGCAAATTAGTTTTTAAAATCTACATCATTTTTCCTAGATTAGCTAGTACACCTATTCACCCCCCTCTAGGTGTACTTTTAGTTTGGTGTCTTTTCTTCCTTCAGGGGAACAACTTTCACCCATTTAGAGAAGTAATCTGTTATGGCCATGATGAAGCGATATCCTTTGGATGTTGGAGGACTGATAGGTCCAATAACAGCCATTCCCCACATCTCAAATGGTCATGAGGAGGACATTTGATGAAGATATCTCGGTGCTTGATGGATGAAGTCACCGTGGATCTAACAGGCATGGCATCGCTTAGCATAGACAATGGCGTCAGGGATCATTTTTGGCCAATAATAGCCAAGTCTTCTAAGCCGATCTCTAAGCTTAGGTCCAGGTTCGTAAGGTCCGCACATACTGTCATGAGCTTCTTTGAGCACCTTCTTCCTTATTTGAAAGGCAGTAGAGTATCCATCGTACGATCGGCGAAACAATGTTTGCATGATCGTATTATAATAGAATTGAGGGGCTTTCCTTCTAATGGAAGCTGTCTCCTTGGAGTCATCAGGCAATATGCCATACAAAATGAAGCTAATGTAAGCTGGAAGGACCAATGATGCAATGAGGGACGCCAGTGCATCTGCATGCACATTTTGCTGACGTGATACATGGTCAATGTATAAGTGTTCAAACTTCTCTGCCATGACAATGGTCGTGTTGTAATAGGGCACCAAGTCTTCATGACGGACTTCATATTTCTCGCGAACCTGGTTGACGATAAGCTTTGAATCACCATATGCTTCAAGATTTTTGACTTCAATCTCTTCATCAAGTTGCATACCGATCAAGAGAGCATTGTATTCCAAGACATTATTGAAAGACTGCTCAGTTAATGAGAATGCACGAGTGATCATGTAGTTATGTGGAGAGATAAGTACTACCCTCACACCCGTGATGATATTTCCCTCGGGACTTGTCCTTGACGCTCCATCGAAGAATAGTTACCACACTTGTTCTTCTGAGGAGGCGTTGATCAAGTTAACTTCTATAATCTTGTCTGGGAGATCATCATAAAGTTTTGAAGTTCCTAGAGCTGGATGATCGGCCAGGAAATCTGTCACAGCTTGCCTTTTGATCGCCTTTTTGTGCCATGAGTGCATATCATATTGTGAGAGAAATATTGCCCATTTTGCTAATCTGTAGTTTAGCGAAGATAGTTCTTCTCATAAGAAATCGCAAGGGATTAACTCTGAAGATAAAGTGAATGTGTTACCCCATAAGGTAGTGCTGCATCTTCTAGATAGCGAAGACTAATGCTAAGCATTCTTTCTCGATTGGGTTGTAACAGTGCTTTGTCCTAATCATTTTTCTACTTAAATAGTAGATTGCTTGTTCATGATTTTGATCATTATTTTGAGCTAGTAAATCTCCCAAGGAATGATCAATCACTCAAACATATAACAGGAATGGTTTCCTACTACTGAAGCTACCAGAAGACATGGGCGTGTGAGACACTCCTTGATTTCTTTGAATGCTTCTTGGCAAGCATTATCCTAAACAAATGAGACTCCCTTTTTCATTAATTTGGTGAAGAGTTATCCTGAAAGATTTAATATAAATCTCCGGATATATGCTAATCGTCCCTGTAGACCTCTGAGTTCTTTAAGATTTCTCGGAGGATGCATCTCTTGGATGGCACGAATCTTCTCTGGGTCCATATGAATTTCTTTAGATGTAATGATAAATTCAAGGAATTTGCCACTGGCTACCTCTAGGATGGATTTAGTCGGGTTCATCTTCAACTGGTGAGCCCGCATGATGTCGAACACTCTTTTCATGTCTGCGAGATGATCGCCTTTGTCGCGGCTTTTCACGGCGATATCATCAACATAGCATTCTACGATTTTGCGCATATGCTCATAGAAGATCGTGTTGGCCCAAAGGCCCATCACTCTAGTTTTGATGATGATTAACTCATGAAGTTATAATACTAATGATCTTGTGTTTAATTAGTGACAGATTCATTATTAAGATCTTAGTAGGTGTAGAGCTTCAAAAAAGGATTTTAAGACAAGTTTTGGAGCTAGCACCAGTTGATTCACGAGCCTATGCATCAAGACCACTTCAATTTGTTGAGCTCGTTGGATTGCACTTGGACCAAGTCAAGAGGATGAGAAGACTTCAAGGGAAGACTTCAAGATCAAGACTTGTGTCTAGGTATAAGATTTTGTTTTTGTTTTAGATAAAATGTAAAGGATAGAGTAGTTGGTGGATTGCTCAAGTATACCATGCACACACACTCTTGATAGTTTTGTTTTACAAAAGATTTTCTAGTTTAGAAAATACAAGTTTGGTTTTGGTGTTTCTCATATATTTATCTTTTAACCAATACCATACTTAGAGCTTAATGCCAAAAACATAGATATTTCATCTTGATTGTGTAGTGGATCATATCCATACACACTATGCTTTAAAAGTATATCTTGTTTTTGTATTTGATGAAGATTTGAAAAAATATGTTTTGAAAAATATTGTTTGGAAAAACAGTTTTATCATGAGCCAAATATTTCCAAGTTACAAAAATAGTCCAATCTTTTATAACATGCCTTGATTTTGTGCAAGCATGTTTGTTTATCAAAGTATAATGGTAAAACTATTTTTGTAGATTTTTATGTATTTTATGGGATTTTATTTGAGCCAAAAAGACTAACTTTTTAATCCTAGAAAACTGTTTCAGGCTTCGGATAAGTCGACTAGTAACCTTTATAAGTCGACTAATCCTGGAGTCGGCCGACCGGACCGGTCGACCGACGTGCACAGATGTGCACGCCTTTGTGCACTGGAGGACGGCCGACCGTACGGGTCGACCGCTCTAGAGAGCTCTGCTCTATGGAAAGTTCGGCCGACCATACGGGTCGATCGACAGAGAGTTAGACTCTCAGCTCCAGTTGGTCGGTCGACCCGGCGGTCGACCGTGGCTCTAATGGTCTGATTTCTGACCGTTGGCGGTCGACCACACGGGTCGACCGGCAGCTCTGACAGACCCAAACGGCTATATTTTTCTGGCCTATAAATTTGGGGGTTTGGTTATTGTTTTGAGCCAAGATTTTAGGAGAGCTTTGAGCCAGTTTTTCCCACTCTTTTCAGAAGTTTTCCTCCACAAAATAGAGAGCAAATATTTCCTATCTAAAGGGAAGATTTTAACAAGAGTGTTTAAAGTGATTTCTTGAGTTTTTCACCATAGTTCTTTCCTTGCTTTCTCACAATCACTTGAGCTAGCCTTATCTATCCATAGGATTGTGTTGTGAGAGTTTGTAATTGGTGATCAAAGTGTTGTAGATCACCAAAGATTTCATCTTTGTACTTTGAGGAGATGGGCAAGTGTGCTCGTGGTGGTTTAGAGTTCTTGTGTGAACTCGGTGGTTTGAGGTGCGGCCTCGGCGAGCTAGTGAGCTTGCGTGTGTACGGGACTAGGGAGTCTGAGGGCTTGTAGGTATTGCGGCACTGAGGAGAGATCCATTGGGATCTTGCATAGTGGAAATCCTTCGTGTGTCGAAGGCGGGGATGTAGAGCAAGTGTGCTCGAACCTCGAAACAAATCCCTTGTGTTTGCGATTGCTCTCTTTCTCTTTATCCCTTGTTTATATCTTGCATACTTTTATTGTCTATCTTCATATGCTTGATATATTCATTTGTGCTCATTGATATATACTTGCTTGGGTTGTTTGCTAACACTTGTATTTAACCAAGAGAGCCAACGCGGCACCTCAACCCATTCAAGGGGAATCTAGAGGAGTTTGTCCAGAGCCCTTCACGGGGAATTCGGCAACACTCTTTGGTTATACGTGGTGTTTAGTGTAAAAGTTTTAATTAGGTCATAATTGTTTTTAGCTTCCGCATTATTTGCATCATTTGGCATTAAGTGACCATTAGATTAGCCATCACCTATTCACCTCCCCTCTAGGTGAACCTTCAATTGGTATCAGAGCTTGGTACTCTGATTTGGGTCTAACAACCTAGAGTTAAAGATCCTCATTTTTAGGCTAATCATAATATTTTGTACACACACCATGGACTTCATGTCACCACCCATGTTTGACATTCTTAACATCCATATATGGAAGGTGAAGATGTCCTTATACCTCAAAGCCCTAGGTTATCATGTTTATCTTGCCACTACTAATAATGCATATTGTTTAGATGGTAAGAATTTTGAGGCTAATGCAAAAGCCCTTCATGCTTTAAAGTCTACCCTAGATGATGTTTATTTATCTAGAGTTGCTAACATTGATTTTGCTTTTGTAGTGTGGAACACCCTCCTCTCCCTTGGCGAAAAAGAACAATATTATGCCGGGAGCGATTCGGACGTTGGAAGCGACATCTCCAATGTGTGCTACATGGTCCAAGGGATAACCCCCTTGAGGTAACTACCGAATCCGAGGATGAGGATGTAGACATGTCATATGATGAGCTATCTATTTTTTGTCATCTATTGCTTGAAAAGTATGACATGATTAAGAAAGAAAATAAAATTTTGAAAAAGAATATTGCTTGCATGCATAAAGAACATGATTCTTTTAGAGATAACATTGCATGCTTAGAAAAAGATAATAAGAAAATTAAAAAGGATTTTGATTGCATGCTAAAAGAGAACGATTCTTTTAAAACTAAAATTGCATATTTAGAAAAAGAAAATGAAGTTTTGAAAAATGAAAATGTTTCCCTCATGTCAAAATTGAATGATTTATGTGAAGGGAATATGTCTTTGAAAAATAAGATTGATTTGGTGGAAAAACAAAAGGAAGTTGTTTTTCAAGAAAATAAGACTTTGAAAAGAAAGATTTGTGAAAAAGAAAAAGAATTTGTTTCAAAAAAGAAAAAGAAAAATGATCATATATCTCATCATGCTTTACATGCCACCACTAATGAGATTAAAGATTTGAAAAATAAAATAGATAGTTTGAGCTCTAATTTGAGCACATGTGCATTCAATCATACTAGATTGGAGTCTATGTTTTCAAAGAAACAAACTCCATCCATTCATGCACATCATCATGCTTATGTTGAACATCATGATCATTCACACACACATAAGCATACTAAGGTGTACGTATGTACACATTGTGGCAGCAAAGGCCATTTAGCAAAATTTTGTTATGACAAGTTGCATTATTTTAATTTTGCTAAAAATAAAAATGTTTGGGTTCCTCAACACAATGCTAACCCCCGTGGACCCAAGAAAAAATGGGTACCAAAACCCCCACCATTTGCTTTTGATGTAGGTGAGGGCTCTCACAAAACGTGAGAGGATCGGTGCCTTGGTAGTGGATGCACATGGATTGGATGGACACACTTTAGACGCATCGCTATCAAGGTAGTTTTGGTGGGATGACCATCATGTTTGGAGCTTTGGAGTTGGTAACAATCTCTAAACTCCCATTTTATTTATGTTCATGCTTGTTCATTCATAATATTCATAGCATGTTCATGTTTTAGTTTTTGAGCTTCATGTGGTAAAATCTTATTTAGATGTAGTATTTGTCAAAACTTGGATTTATACATGTACAAATAGTGAGCCACATTTGATTCATATACGTTTGCACTTCATTGTTCATTTGTACTCACTATATGCACATGTATAGCCTAGTTTTGATGATTCTTTCATTTACACTTGTTCTACCTATTTTCATGTTTTACTTCATGAATATGTATCTTTATTCAAATCTAATAAATATACATGTATACCCGTGAGTCTCTTGCCTTCATGCAAATATATTTGATAGACTCTTTTATGTTTGGGATATTATGTGTATTGTTAGCTTTGGATAAATCATACATATACCATGAAGACTAATGTTTTTATGAAAAATAAATTTTCATGTTTTATAAAATGTTATTCATGATTTGAGCTTCAATGTTTATTTTCATGAAAATGCTACTTACATGATTTTTAAACACTCATCTTTTATTTTTCAAGATAATTTTGAGCTTTATGGACTATGAGTGCTTGAACTTTTATATATTTAGTATGATTCATGAAATATATATGCTTTGATTTCATGTTTTGAAGGATCTTTAACTAGTTCTTCAAAAATTATTTTAACTAGTTAATTGTTCTTCATTTGGTAGAGTTTTTCAAACAAAGCTTATTTTTCAAATCTATTTTTGAAAACCCCTACCATCTATGGAAGGATGGATGGGCGATTATGCCTTGTATTCTTCATTGAAAATCTTCTATCTTGAGCATATGAAGGGTGGTAGGTTATGAGTTATACACTTGATCTTTTTGTTATGTCAATTTGTATCATTGGATTCTTTCAATTGGTATCTAAATTGATAATTTTTGTATATACTCATACTTTGTTTTCTTATATATGTATGTATCAATGTAAATTGGTATACTCATTTCATACATATATATGATTTTCATGTGCTTAACTTATAATTGGTTCACAGTTTTAAAAGCACAAAGTTTATGATAAAAAAAAGGAAAAATAAAAATTTTTTATCATTATGTTTACTATTGGTATCAATATGTTTCAACTTTAAATTTGTTAAATTTCAATTGGTATCAATATGATTTATAATAATGACTATTTTCAATTTGGTATCTTAAAAATTGTTTGTTTTACAAGAGCTCTGATACCTTTAAAAATTTTGTTTAAGAAAAATTAAAAAAAATGTTTTGTTATGTATTTCCTATATGCAAGCAGAGCTTAACATCTCTTCTACATATAGATTCATGTTGTGTATATTATAAATTGAGGAGCTTGATAACTCTTCTTTATATGATATACGTGTGTAGGGGGAGCTTCACATCTCCTCTTATGCATTACATAATATGTGTTATGTGAATTGGGGCTTGTCATCCCTTTTTCATGTAATGTATATGTGTAGGGAAGGTAACTTAGCGTCTTCCTCTTCATGAATATATATCACATATAAATCTTTATTGATATGTTTGATTTGACCCCTTCTTGATCTCTTTGTTTTTGACAAAAAGGGGGAGAAACATTTGTTTGAATTGATTTTACTTTGAACCCTTTCTTGATGAGTGACAAAAAGGGGGAGAAGTATTTGAGTTTATATGCATGTTTTCATTGCTTAAGGGGGAGAAGTATTTGTCTTCCTTGTTATTTATGCATATAAGTTATGCTTTGCAAATAGGAGAAAAAGATTTTTGTTTTATCTCCATTCATTTGCATACATGTTTATGAGCTTTATTTTCATATCTTATTATTTATTGTTATGCATGAGTTAAGGGGGAGCTTCTTTGAAGCTTTACTTTAATCCATGCATATATAACTTCATGAGTTTTGTCATCATCAAAAAGGGGGAGATTGTTGGCCCAAAGGCCCATCACTCTAGTTTTGATGATGATTAACTCATGAAGTTATAATACTAATGATCTTATGTTTAATTAGTGACAGATTCATTATCAAGATCTTAGTAGGTGTGGAGCTTCAACAAAGGATTTTAAGACAAGTTTTGGAGCTAGCACCAGTTGATTCACGAGCCTATGCATCAAGACCACATCAATTTGTTGAGCTCGTTGGATTGCACTTGGACCAAGTCAAGAGGATGAGAAGACTTCAAGGGAAGACTTCAAGATCAAGACTTGTGTCTAGGTATAAGATTTTGTTTTTGTTTTAGATAAAATGTAAAGGATAGAGTAGTTGGTGGATTGCTCAAGTATACCATGCACACACACTCTTGATAGTTTTGTTTTACAAAAGATTTTCTAGTTTAGAAAATACAAGTTTGATTTTTGGTGTTTCTCATATACTTATCTTTTAACCAATACCATACTTAGAGCTTAATGCTAAAAACATAGATATTTCATCTTGATTGTGTAGTGGATCATATCCATACACACTATGCTTCAAAAGTATATCTTGTTTTTGTATTTGATGAAGATTTGGAAAAATATGTTTTGGAAAATATTGTTTTGGAAAAACAGTTTTTATCATGAGCCAAATATTTCAAAGTTACAAAAATAGTCCAATCTTTTATAACATGCCTTGATTTTGTGCAAGCATGTTTGTTTATCAAAGTATATTGGTAAAACTATTTTTGTAGATTTTTATGTATTTTATGGGATTTTATTTGAGCCAAAAAGACTAACTTTTTAATCCTAGAAAACTGTTTCACGCTTCGGATAAGTCGACTAGTAACCTTTATAAGTCGACTAATTCTGGAGTCGGCCGACCGGACCGGTCGACCGACGTGCACAGATGTGCACGCCTTTGTGCACTGGAGGACGGCCGACCGTACGGGTCGACCGCTCCAGAGAGCTCTGCTCTCTGGAAAGTTCGGCCGACCGTACGGTCGACCGACAGAGAGTTAGACTCTCAGCTCCAGTGGGTCGGTCGACCCGGCGGTCGACCATGGCTCCAACGGTCTGATTTCTGACCGTTGGCGGTCGACCGCACGGGTCGACCGGCAGCTCTGACAGACCCCAACGGTTATATTTTTCTGGCCTATAAATTTGGGGATTTGGTCATTGTTTTGAGCCAAGATTTAAGAGAGCTTTGAGCCAGTTTTTCTCACTCTTTTCAGAAGTTTTTCTCCACAAAATAGAGAGTAAATATTTCCTATCTAAAGGGAAGATTTTAACAAGAGTGTTTAAAGTGATTTCTTGAGTTTTTCACCATAGTTCTTTCCTTGCTTTCTCACAATCACTTGAGTTATCCATTGCCTTATCTATCCATAGGATTGTGTTGTGAGAGTTTGTAATTTGTGATCAAAGTGTTGTAGATCACCAAAGATTTCATCTTTGTACTTTGAGGAGACAGGCAAGTGTGCTTGTGGTGGTTTAGAGTTCTTGTGTGAACTCGGTGGTTTGAGGTGCGGCCTCGGCGAGCTAGTGAGCTTGCGTGTGTACGGGACTAGGGAGTCCGAGGGCTTGTAGGTGTTGCGGCACCGAGGAGAGATCCATTGGGATCTTGCATAGTGGAAATCCTTCGTGTGTCGAAGGCGGGGATGTAGAGCAAGTGTGCTCGAACCTTGAAACAAATCCCTTGTGTTTGCGATTGCTCTCTTTCTCTCTATCCCTTGTTTATATCTTGCATACTTTTATTGTCTATCTTCATATGCTTGATATATTCATTTGTGCTCATTGATATATACTTGCTTGGGTTGTTTGCTAACACTTGTATTTAACCAAGAGAGCCAACGCGGCACCTCAACCCATTCAAGGGAATCTAGAGGAGTTTGTCCAGAGTCCTTCACGGGGAATTCGGCAACACCCTTTGGTTATACGTGGTGTTTAGTGTAAAAGTTTTAATTAGGTGATAAATATTTTTAGCTTCCACATTATTTGCATCATTTGGCATTAAGTGACCATTAGATTAGCCATCACCTATTCACCCCCTCTCTAGGTGAACCTTCAGATCGCATTCATGGCACGTTGATATCTCGTACCAATGTTCTTCAAGCCAAAGGGCATTACTGTGTAGCAATATACTCCCAAAAGTGTCCTGAAAGATGTGTGCTTTTCATCTTCAAAGTAATCTTTATCTGATTATACCCTAAGAAGCCATTCATGAAAGACATTCTCTCAAAACTGCACATATTTTCAATCATAACATCCGTAATTGGGAGATGGAATTCATCTTTAGGGCAAGCGGCACTCAAATTACGGTAGTCGCTGCAAATCTGAATCTTTTCATTCTTTTTGGGAACAGGAACGATATTGACCACCTAATCAGGATGCTGCTCTTTCCTGGCAAAATTAGAATCTATGAGCTTTTTGACTTCTGATTCAATTGCTCCTATGATCTCAAGACAGAACCATCATTACTGATGTTTGACTAGTTTTGCACCCGGGTTGATGTTGAGATGATGTATAGCAATCTGGGGATCGAGCTCGGGCATGTTCTCGTAATTTCAAGTAAAGACATCTATATACTCTTGTATGAGCTGTATTTGATTTTCTTTCTCGAAAGATGACAAGCTCTCGCTTATAAAGATGGGCTTAGGGTTAGCTTCTTCTCCAAGATTTATCTGAGTCACTTTATCCTCAGTAGGTGGTTTGTGTTGTTCAAAATGTATGTCCTAAAGAGTATTTAAGTATTTAATCTATGGATCAGAGTTTGACTGGATTAATTCTTTAGATTCAAAGGTATCTTCTTCGTCATCTTCGAAATGGCTGGTTAATACCATGTTTACTGAGAGACTTTCGAAGATATCATCGATACTGACATTTGAGTCCCATGATGACGTTACTAATGAGCTCTCATTATAGACGTCTTTTTTAGATTTGGAATCTGATGAGACTGGTGTAGTTACATAACTGAGTCCTCTTCGATTCTTGTGGTAGTAATCGGGGTCTTTGCCTTTCGGTATAAATGAACGGAGTAGTACTCACTTTCCTTTGCCAAAATTAAGGCCTAATTTCTTGGAAAAATCATACCCCATTCTTTCCATCATATTATGTGACTTTTGTTCATAATGGAAGAATTGTGGAGACTCAGAATCACCCCCTAGGCTTTTACGAGCTACGGGCTCAGTTTTGATCTGCCCGAATAGAATCGGCTTTTGACCCTTTCACTTGGCTAGTACTTTAAAGAGAGCTTTGTGTATGCTTCCAATCTTTTCGCATACCAGGAGAGATGACTTTATTGGTGCAAGCAATGATGTCAAAGTATTCATTGCTGACCAAGGATCACTACCCACATCAGTACTAGTGTCTGTTGATTAGTCTACGATTATGCATTATTATATCGCATTTCCGACCGATTTATGAATAAATTGTCGGTCTAAACTGTGTTTTGGTCTCTATTGCAGGTAAAGCAAGAGTTCAAGGGCAAAGGAGTAATAAGAGCCTAATTAATCCCAATTTATGGTAATTAATCCCGCATTACTTGGAGGCCAAGCAAGGGATTATCTAGAAGATACGTCAAACCTAGACCTTTGCTCATGTCACGCGAATATTCGGACGAAAGTACCAGAAACAGGATATGCCATGAACATTCTCGAAGCCATAGGGACGTCCTGACAAAAACCAGGGACCTACGTCCCTGGTTTTGCCGCGAAAATGCGGCAATCCCCGCGTTTCCGCGGCAATAGTACGGAGCCACGCGTCGATTTTCGACGCGTGGCCCCGTCTCGTCTTCTGGAGGCTTCCAATGCCTATAAATAGCCCTGCAAAGGGCCAGAGCGCAAGCAGTCTTCATTTTTAGGAGTAGGTTCTGATTCTAGGAGAAGTTTAGTGTAGTGTAGGTAGGTGCTCTTCATTTCTCTTGTATTTTCATTTCTTTTTAGATCATTGTAGTAGGGCTGAGAGATTCATAGAGAGAGATAGAGAGGGATTGATGTAATAGATGGTGACAGTCTATGTAAAGGTGCCTCCTTTCTCCTCCATTGTAATCTCCTTCATCTTCTACATGATGTGTTGCTAACTTTTCTTCTTCTCATGGCAATCTAACTACTAACCACTAACCATCTAACAACTTACTTGATAATCCACATGAATCAAGTAGCCTCTACTAAGGCCTTGCTTTTGCAAGAGCCATTGATGGCTCATGATGATGGGTTCTAACATCTAACACCTAACTTGCTAACCAAGCTAACTCTCTCTTATTTCATGCTTTCTTTTAATGGTTGATGAGTTAATGCTTGTATTAGCTTGATCTTGATGCATGTTTGATTGTGATGAACCATCTATGTGCCATGCTTTGTATCGGCTCTTGAAGCCAAGGATTAGTGATAGCCGAGGATCAAAATGTGAGGCAACTATCATGAAGAGGTTAGCATGGTTAAGTGGATCAATTAGTAGTTAGTAGCCATGAGTTTTCTTTTCCTTGTTTTAGAAAGCAATTCTTTTATCTTTTCATCGGTGTTTTTACAATCCTCTTTGTTCGCCCTTGTTTCATCTTCTTTACTACAAGCTTCTTCTTCTTTTCCAATTTGTTTTCCAAACCACTTTCTATTTTGTTTTCTTCGACGTTTTCATCGCCTTCTCCACCTACCACATTCTGGATTTCATTTTCATTTCCTTTTCATTCTTTTCCTCATTCTTTCAACAAAGAAGAACTGTTAACAAACAACGTGAATAAAAACTGTCAATGCTTCTATCGCCTCCCTTCCCCGTGGATTCGACCCGTTAAGCCAATGCTATAATGGAAGTATCGAGGGTATATTAGCACATACTCGAGCTTTTCATTGATTTCACAAAACACACATTTTGAGTGCTAGTTCCGCCCCGATCAAAAAAAAAAATGGCGTCGTTGCCGGGGAAGGGAATGGTTTTGTTTTCACGTTTTTGTTAACCTTGTCTTCTCTGTTTTGGTGTGCAGGGCAATATTTACAGGTGCTTAACATTGCAGAATAGACCCTAGCTTTGCCTCTCCCTGCTCTAAAAAGCAGGGACCCAGCTTTTGAAGAACTGCCACGCAAACGCGACTTTTGCCGCGAAAACGCGGCCATGTTGTAATCATTGTATATCATGTTGTGCTGGGATGTGTGAAATGTAATAGCTAGTGGATCTGTATTATTACTTTCCTGCTTTGATTGTCTACACACCACAATAAACTAAAGAACTAAAATACGGTATTTGGTCGCTTTTAAAACGGCTTAGACATTTGCATTTAGGCACGTGTCAATTTAATTCCAATATACTGTATTTTGTTCTGTTGTTGTGATATGGATGGAGATGTACATATGGCATTGCATATAGCATAAGACAAACACGTGGGTGATTTATCGCTTTGTGTTATATTCTTGTCTATATTGCACACTTGCACGAATTGAATTTAAGGGAAAAACCAAACAAGATAAGGTGGGATTTAATCACCCTTCCTTAGCCCAAAAATCACCTCCCCACTCACACAACCCAAGCCCTAATAAAAATTGATAGACGTTGGCCCTAGGGACATCTCGGACTCATTAAGAGTCGTCTAGGTCTAGGTCAACCCTACTATAGGCTTGGTTTTGATTTTTTTCTTTTCTTTTTGATTGTTGTTTGATTTTTTTCCTTTTTGTTTGTGATTGTTTGTGAAATGGAATTCAATAATAACAATTCTTTCAATCCGAATATGAATCCATATTTCACACCAATCCCATTTGATTCGGATAATTCCAACCTGGCGTTTTACAATATGCACCAACCAAATACACCAGGTTGGCCTTATCCGAATCAATACAACCCATACCCACATTCTTATGACTATAATTTCAAAAATAATTTCAACTCGTCACAGAGTCAATGGGGATTCACTTCCCCCGAGTTTAATTTTCAACCTCCTTGTCCCCCATGTCTACCTTGTCCACAATTTACACAATATTCATTCCCCGATTTCGCTTCCTATACTCCTTTTTCTGGACCTCCCATTGAAGAAAAATCTGAGTTACAAAAGAGTATAGAAGCCAATCTACAAGAGGCCGAGCAACAACTTTAGAAAACATTGGCCTCTCCAATTCCACAACATTTTCAAGATTCATACTCAGTTCCACCAGTCCAAAATAAACAACCATCAATTTTGGAAATGAGTATGCGTGAGTCCAAACAACAATCACAAGATCTGACGGACTCACAATTCCAAAATAACACTTCATCTTTTCAACAAAACGATGAACCTATCAATTATAAAAAGATGCTGGAAATCATGACTCAGGCTCAAAACGCTCGTAATCATGACATCGATATGATGGTCGAAAGTCTCTGTTCTCATCGTTTGACCATTCCTGATGTCACTAAACATTCTGTTAGAGCCAAGGAATCATGTTGTTTTGGAGACCAAGATTCAATATCAGCACACCCATCTGAACTTGTCCAAACTTCAAATCCCATTGACATTTTGGCAAGTTCTCCTTTTCCTGAGATTGAACTTGAGCATGAATATGATCATGAACCTCAAATTCATGATCCAATTCTACTTCCTGATTCAATTATGACTCCGGTGTCTTCACCTGATTTTAATCCTTTTCCGAGTCAGTATTGGATCCTGTACCAATTCATTGTGAAATTGAATCACCAATCATTTATGATGATCATATTGAACTTGACCAATTTCATACTTTTGAAACTCCCATTGATAAATTGGCAAGTTCTAATTTTTGTGGAATTGAACTCAATGAGGAATGTGACTTTGATCCTTAAATTTGTGATCCAGTTCAAATTCCTGAATCATTATTGACTCTTGTTTTGTTACCCAACCTGAGCAACATTTTAGAGTCAGTTTTGATTCCCATACCTGTCACTCCAGAACTGAAATCACCAATCTTAGAAAGTCACATTCCATCATGGGGAAATGAATGTGGACTTGAGCTTCATCTTCTTGATTTGAACCCACTTTCTGAACCAATCTCGACTCCTGAACCTTTACTTGACTTAAGTTTGTTTTCTGAGTCGGTATTAGTTCATGTATTTCCTGAGTCCAAATCAATCATTCCATTCTGGGACAAGGGTTTTGAAAAATTTGACTCTGAAATTATTTTGCAAATTTGGAAATTAGATGGGGTACAATTCTTAATAAAAATCATAAATATAAACATCATTTTAGTGGGTTGTATTCTTGAGGTCTCTGGGGGGTTCCTCCGGACTCCAAGCAAGAATGATTGGGCCACCTTTCGTGGACCAATCTGTCCGCCACCAGAACCACCACCTTGAGGTGATTTTTTCTTCCCTCTCTATTTGTTTTCATGCATACATACATCATGATGCATTGAGGACAATGCATGAGATAAGTGTGGGGGAGGGTTTACTAACATAGAGTTTTTAGATTTTCTTTCTTTTACACTTCTTCTAGGATACTTTTAGAAAATTTTCCTTTTGTATAGGAATTTTATCTTTCTTTAAAAAAGTTTTTGAAATAAGAGACAAAGTTTTAATTTATTTTTAAGAAAATTAAGATGATTTTAGAAATTAAGAAAGCCTTAGTTATGACATCTTAAACCTAATCGAAATAATAGATCTTGTTTAAAATTATAGGCTAAGTAAGATAAATTGGAGAGATAATTTTATCTGGAATTTTTGCCTTAGATAATATACACTTCACACTTACACATTTTGGGGATGGAAACAAAGACCTAAAATGCCATAAAGAAATAATAAAAATATAAATAAAACATCACTTATTAAGCTGGATAACTATGCCTCAAGAAGCATGATTATTCACGCCTAACGGTGGTCAAAAGAATCATATAATCCCCCTTAGTTTTGTGGCCTTGTTTACTTGAGTCCTTAAACCCGAGGGATGTTTTCTCATCTGGTGCCCTAAAACCATCTGGTCTGGGAGTCATCGGTTATAGGCTCGCTACATGGGTGAACTAGAAAGCCTAAGAAAACTAAGGGAAGAAAAAAAAAGAAAAAGAAAGAATATATATATATATATATATATATATATATAAATGGCTTGATGGTTAGAGTTGAAATCCCAGAAATCTTCACTATCACAAAGTGCATATTATTTAGGTTTTATGAAAGATAAAATATTCAATCCAATTTTGAATGCTTACCTTAATTATAGACAAGATCTTGCATAGAGACTAAGTTTAAGGAAGAATGATTTTTGGTGGACTTATGACCTTAGATCGCTTATATTTTTTTGCAAAAATATTTCATAAACATGTCTCTCTTTCAAAATGTGTTTTCAAAATACTAACATTTGTCTTCTTTCTTTATGGATTTTGTGGGTGCAATCCGCTGAAAACCCTCAGGAGACAACACTCCTCCTCTAGGGTAACCTAGAGGTTTAACGGCTTGTTGCACACGCTCAGTGCAATCGCGTCACCTGCGAAAGTGGTGTAATAACATTTGTAGTATAGTTTTCTTTTCTTGTTTTGCTCGGGACGAGCAAAAGATAAGTGTGGGGGTGTGATTAGTCTACGATTATGCATTATTATATCGCATTTCCCACCATTTATGAATAAATTGTCGGTCTAAACCGTGTTTTGGTCTCTATTGCAGGTAAAGCAAGAGTTCAAGGGAAAAGGAGTAATAAGAGCCTAATTAATCCCAATTTATGGTAATTAATCCCGCATTACTTGGAGGCCAAGCAAGGGATTATCTAGAAGATACGTCGAACCTAGACCTTTGCTCATGTCAGGCGAATATTCGGACGAAAGTACCAGAAACAGGATATACCATGAACATTCTCGAAGCCAGAGGGACGTCCTGACAAAAACCAGGGACCTACGTCCCTGGTATTGCCGCGGAAACGCGGTAATCCCCGCGTTTCCGCGGCAATAGTACGGAGCCACGCGTCGATTTTCGACGCGTGGCCCCGTCTCATCTTCTGGATGCTTCCTATGCCTATAAATAGCCCTGCATAGGGCCAGAGCGCAGGCAGTCTTCATTTTTAGGAGTAGGTTCTGATTCTAGGAGAAGTTTAGTGTAGTGTAGGTAGGTGCTCTTCATTTCTCTTGTATTTTCATTTCTTTTTAGATCATTGTAGTAGGGCTGAGAGATTCATAGAGAGAGATAGAGAGAGGATTGATGTAATAGATGGTGACAATCTATGTAAAGGTGCCTCCTTTCTCCTCCATTGTAATCTCCTTCATCTTCTACATGATGTGTTGCTAACTTTTCTTCTTCTCATGGCAATCTAACTACTAACCACTAACCATCTAACCACTTACTTGATAATCCACATGAATCAAGTAGCCTCTACTAAGGCCTTGCTTTTGCAAGAGCCATTGATGGCTCATGATGATGGGTTCTAACATCTAACACCTAACTTGCTAACCAAGCTAACTCTCTCTTATTTCATGCTTTCTTTTAATGGTTGATGAGTTAATGCTTGTATTAGCTTGATCTTGATGCATGTTTGATTGTGATGAACCATCTATGTGCCATGCTTTGTATCGTCTCTTGAAGCCAAGGATTAGTGATAGTCGAGGATCAAAATGTGAGGCAACTATCATGAAGAGGTTAGCATGGTTAAGTGGATCAATTAGTAGTTAGTAACCATGAGTTTTCTTTTCCCTTATTTTAGAAAGCAATTCTTTTATCTTTTCATCGATTTTTTTACAATCCTCTTTGTTCACCCTTGTTTCATCTTCTTTACTACAAGCTTCTTCTTCTTTTCCAATTTGTTTTCCAAACCACTTTCTATTTTGTTTTCTTCGACGTATTCATCGCCTTCTCCACCTACCACATTCTGGATTTCATTTTCTTTTCCTTTTCATTCTTTTCCTCATTCTTTCAACAAAGAAGAACTGTTAACAAACAACGTGAATAAAACTGTCAATGCTTCTATCGCCTCCCTTCCCTGTGGATTCGACCCGTTAAGCCAATGCTCTAACGGAAGTATCGAGGGTATATTAGCACATACTCGAGCTTTTCATTGATTTCATAAAACACACATTTTGAGTGCTAGTTCCGCCCCGATCATCTGTCGGTACAGAATATGAAGCAAATGTAGAAAATAAGCAAAATCTAAATTTTCATTGGTAAACCACTCGCCTTCACCATTGGCGGTGGTATCAAATCGAGTTTATCAATGCTCGTTACAAGGGAATTTATTTTCCAAAGACACTCATCTTCTTCTGGCTCCATATCTGCTTCGTTGCCAGACTCAGATTCTTCCGAGTATGGACTCATCAACCTCAAGAGAATCTTGATAAAGGAGAGAATCAGTGAAATAATTCTCAACTCCTTTGAACAGATGCCTTTCAGCAATCAACGTTCCCACTTTTCCATCTTCACCAATATATTTCATTACTTGAGGAAGAGTGAATGGGCGGTGAATCTAAGGTCGTCCCAGTAGCAGATTATACGAGGTGTCAGCGTCAATGGCATAACTTGTTACCTCATATTTCAGGTCTCCAAATTGACATCTGAGTTTGATTTTTCCCATAGGGTGCGTACCATTGGCATTGAAGCCATAGATGGTTGTCTAAGTGGCACTTAACTGGTGGGTAGGGATCTCTAAATGTTGCATGACCCTGCGAGGTATAATGCTCAACACGGATCTCGGATCAACCTGAATATGGCTCACTTCAGATGATCTGATATACCCTGTAACGCCCCGATCCTGCGGGTACGGAGACGTTACTGCAACGTATATACGTAGGTCAGAAATACCCTCACGCATATACGCTAAGCATCAGTACAGGCAAGAATCAGAGTACGGAAGCAAGTGGTACATTATACATTCCAACACATGAGTACAATTACAAAGTTATCACCAGAGGTGATCCAATATTACTTGAATATTACATCACCCGATAGGCGCAAATGCGAGAGTACCAAAAAGATGTACATATATGAACAGTACAAAAGAGTGCTCACGAGATAGCTGGAGATATCGCGAGCCAACCAGGAGGTGCAAGGATAGGACTGGAGCTACAACTGATCTGACAGCCCCACAGAAGTAAGCTTGGTCCTCAGCAAGAAGGATCCTCTAGCTCCAGGCTCCAGGACCTGGAGATGAGAATCCAGGGGAGTCAGATGAAACTCCCCAGGCGAGTAGTAATACAAAAGCCAAATGGCGAGTATGGGTAAGCACATGTGTATCAGTAAATCTGGATTATAAGCATGAAAACCATTTTGTAGACATGAGCATGCTAGAACAAGAGAAGCATAGAAGGTGACATTCATGGTATAACAAGATAAGCAGTAAAGTAGATAGGGCAATACTAGTTATCTCCTAGGCTAATATAAAACCGATAAAACAGAATAAAACCGATTACGAGTAAATCTAATTGTACAGGTTTAGGTCATGGCTCCATGAGATTGGTACCTCGAAGGAATAATCCAAACAAGGAAACCCTCATCTATATACCTTTACCTCATGTTACCGTAACCTGAACTTGTACAGCTCGAGTTACAAATCAAAACAACAGCATTACATATTAATATATGATTATACTTAGGCCGTCTAAGTTGTAGGTTTTAGTATGCGTCCCATTACACATACTTCTGCTTACAACTTATAGAGCAAGTTGTTTGGAAACTGATAAAGTGCGATGAATCATGTTCTGGATGGGCCCCGTACATGCCCGGGACAACGGTTCAGGAGTATCCGGTGCTGAGCCGGAACGTACCGCTAGGTACCGGGACTTATGGACGCCCGAACAGGAATAGAGTATCGCAGATCCCATAGAAATAGGTCTAGGGCGTGTGCATACCCGGCATGAAAATCAGGAGTAGGGGTGCCAGTACACCCCACGGAATCCCTGGTGGCCGCCAGGTGATCCCTCAAGTATGTGGCCACGCGTGACTCGATAGTGCCACCATGAACATGATTAATCAGGGCCCATCAGTTTCCCCCAAACCGGGTGCAAGTTGACTAATAATAATATAACACTTTTATGGTAAGGATCGAAGCAGGACATGATCAGGAATTCAGGATTACATAACAGGAATCATAACAGGAGTTATAACAGGTAATCAGGTACAGACAGGAGGTGCTCCTACAGATTCAAGAGGTGGCCCCCACAGATTCAAGAGGTGGCCCCCACCAAGTGAGTGGTGTGGCACTTTGTTCCATGTGGCACTTTGCTCTGAGGAGATGGATTCTAGAGGTGGCCCCCACGGATTCGAGAGGTGGCCCCCACCACGTGAGTGGTGTGGCACTTTGTTCCATTCAGGACTTGACGGGAACAGGTAGTACAACATGAGTAGGTGTCAGGTAGGAGTATACCAGACGCAGGAAATAGCAGACGCGGGGTTCGCGTCGCAAGAATGGTAGACGCGGGAATAGTAGACGCGGGATAGCAGACGCGGGGTTCGCGTCGCAAGATGCCTCAAACGTGAGGTCTGCGTTCAAGTCAGGACGCGAGGAAAGCGCGGACGCGGACATGATTTCTGCGTCGCGTTAATGCAAGAAGAACACTGATATGGGCATAGCATACGCGAAAGTAGCAGACGCGAAAGTAGCAGACGCGGAAATAGCAAACGCGGGGTTCGCGTCGCAAAGGTGCCAAAATGCGAGGCTCGTGACCTGCGTTTAAAGGAGGAGAACGCGGACGAGAGTATAACTCCGCGTCATGTCAATATAGATAGAACACAGACGCGAGCTTTAGCTTTGCGTCGCAACGATACAATAACGCGAAGGCCGCGTTAAGGAATGCCTAGACGCAGGAGGTAACTCCGCGTCTAATCAGTTTAGCCACACCGCACGACATAAATACAATAATAAAAAGAGTTTACAAGTCCATGTCTTGGCGAGCGAGGTCACTCGCATAACCAATGAAATAGGTAGTCAAGAGGAAAGCGAGATCACTCGCCTAAACTGATGCTTGAAGCTTTATATGCGTCCGAAATGATCTTTGTCGCCGAATATCACTAAATCGATCACCGGAATAATCGCGAACGATTACCGAAAAGATCTACGGTGATATTACAGACGAAGAAAGCTCGGCCCCAATCCAAAAGGAGGGCACCGGCCTTAGCCTTGCCGATGATGAGAGGAGCACGGCCCCCAATCCAAAAGGAGGTGGCCGGCCTCACAAAGTGATGGAGAGAGGTTGAAGGTGGTATACTTGGTGGTGGTTAAAGTGGTGTATATGAAGGTGGAGATGGTGGACAAGGAAGCAAGAGGAGGAGGCTCTCTTGGTGGCTTCTCTGTTGGAGGCTGCAGGAAGCAAAGGAGAAGAAGAGAAGTAAAAATGAAGAGAGAGAGAAGGAGAAGGGGTATTTATAGGATTTGGATTGAGAAGGTGATGCAAATAAATAAAGGAGAGGGGGTTTTTGCAAAATTGCGGGGTTAGGTAACTCTCTTGGCCACTTGGCCGGTTATGATGATGAGAAAGGGTTGGAATATCAAGGAGGAGACATTTTGGAAGAGAAGCATTTAATGAAGAGAGAGAAAGGATGATAAAATAATGTTGCACACCATATAAAACAAAAGAAATCAAGATGAATTCTTGCGTTTCTCTTATTCAAACGCAGCACTCTACTGCGTTTAGGCCAAAATGGGCCAAACGCAGGGATTTAAGCCGCGTTTAGGGAAAACATGAAGGCTGCGTTTAACAGAGGAGAGAGAAAGTCATGATGACATGATGGGATTTGATCTGAAGTGCATTAAATGCAACATGGGGAGGATCTTCACAATAAATGCAGAATCCCAGGTAGGTGAGATCCGCGTTTGAGGAAGGAGAGAGAAAATGGGGAAAAGACAAAGTGGAATACATGGGCAATCTCCTCGGTAACTGGGAAAATACTGAAAACTCCGGAAAAGGTCCAAAAATAAAGTAACTTGAAAAGTCTCCCAAAAATTCTCAAAAATCATAAATATTATAAAATGATTTTTGGTGAAATCGGTTTTCAGAGATTCAATCTCATTTTCAAGATAAAATCATAAGGTCAACCGTCAATCTCGGTATACACTAGATTGGCCGGGTTTTGATAAAATCTGATAAATCTCAGAAAATGTATTTGGATAGAAAATAGGATTTTAAGAAATAATGTCTAAAGACACTTCTGGAAATTCCAAACTGTTTGTAAATTAAAATCTGGGAATCGGTCAGCGAAAACTGGCCGACACCGGTTTTGAAGATTTTCAACTTAATCCAGGAAAATCCCAGAAAATCATGAAAAATCTAGAATATTGGAAAATGGTATTTCAAACTAAAATCGGTCAAATCGAAATACCGGAATGACTAAATCGAGCAATAACCTGAGATCGGGTCCTTGGTTCAGACTAGGACTGATTCCGAGTCCATGAATCCAATCCAAGAAAAAAACAATCATGTAAACAATTCATAATACCAAAACAATTATAGGAAAGAAATCGAAAAAATACGATCGAGAAATCTGAATACGCAACTAAGGACGTATTCTGGGAGCGGGGTGTTACAATCCATCCACCTTACAAAAATTGCGTCCTCGCAATTTCGATAAGGGGTAAATTGAACATGAAGGGGACAAGGGCGGAAATGAAGGCTTCAAAACAAAACAAAACAGGGGAAGATGCACGCAGGAGAGACTAGGGTGGATCATGAGAGGATGATGAAGTGGAATATACACCAAAGATTACCAGCTCAAAATACAAAAGGATCAGGGTAGCGGTTACAGTGCCATCCTCAAGGTTCCTGTTCCAGATACTGGGTCTCATATTCTGCTGCTGCTTCGTCTGACACCTCTGCCGCCATATTGTAGGTTTGACCTCTGCCATGATCTGCTCTAGTCTTGCTCCTCTCTGTGGATGACCCTGTTGCTGAGGTGGAAATGGAGCTCTTCGGTCTACGGTTTCTGGGTTCCTTCTTAGTGGTGGAGCTGGGAGTGCCGGGGGTGCTGCTCGTGCTGGAAATGCTGGTGGAGGTATTGGATAGGTCCTCTTGAACGGACAATCACCTATAGAGTGATTTCCAGATCCACATACCAAGCATAGCCCATTAGCTTTTCGGCAATTGCCTTAGATGTGTCCGGGCTTCCTGCAGTACCCGCATATCATCTGTTGAGGGGGAGGTTGGAATGGTCGCTTGATCATCGGACCATTGATTGTCCTGGCTGCATCTTCTTCGTTCATCAACTGAAAGGGTCTCTTCGCTGACTTGCTCTGCACCTGGTTCTCACTTTTCTTCTCCAGTCCTCGTTCCACTTCACGGGCAATGGAGAGAACCTGAGAGTACGTCTTCAGCTGTTGAGGGATAAGAAACATCTGGACATCCATCTTCAGCCCTTGCTGAAATCGGCTAGCCCGTTTTTCTTCGTCTATCACCATGTAGGGTGCAAACCTCCTAAGCCTCAAGAATTCGGCAGCATATTCATCCACTGACCAATTCCGTTGTTGTAGCCGGATAAATTGTTCTTCCATTTCCTTTTGAGCTGTTGCAGGGAAGAATCTCTCATAGAAACCCTTTGAGAATTGGTCCCATGTGATGGGTTTCTCCAGCGTTGCTTCTTCTGCCAACCACCATGTTCTGGCCACATCTCTCAGCTGTATCTTGGCCACTTCCACTTGGTTCTCATCCGGGACTCGGGCCGCCTTCAAAAGATCTGTTGTGTCTATCAGCCACTGTTCTGCATCCAGAGGCTTCTCCGTTCCCGAAAAGATTGCCGGCTGTAATCTCCTGAAGTCTGACACATTGCCTGGCCTCTGCTCTCGAGGTGCAACCAACAGTCCTTGACGCAGAAGCTCTGTCTGCTGTTGTTGACTCTGCATCATCCCTTGAAGTATTCTTATCATACCATCACTGTCTCTGTTGGGTCCATCTTGAGAGGCACTAGGACCATTGCGTGTTCCCCGTCTTTCCATATTTGAGTTGGTTGAAGTGGATAACAAGAAGGAACTGGAAGGGAAAGGATTGAAGGGTCTCAGGATACTAGGAATGGATTAGAAGAAAGAAAGAGATAACTCTGTACTTGTAGTTGGAATGCATAACCAGGACTCATGCATTCCAGTTGCAAATTCCATTACCATTAATTTGCCATCTGGACGTACTGAGGAGGTGAGAGCCTAAGCTCTGATACCAACCTGTAACGCCCCGATCCTGCGGGTACGGAGACGTTACTGCAACGTATATACGTAGGTCAGAAATACCCTCACGCATATACGCTAAGCATCAGTACAGGCAAGAATCAGAGTACGGAAGCAAGTGGTGCATTATACATTCCAACACATGAGTACAATTACAAAGTTATCACCAGAGGTGATCCAATATTACTTGAATATTACATCACCCGATAGGCGCAAATGCGAGAGTACCAAAAAGATGTACATATATGAACAGTACAAAAGAGTGCTCACGAGATAGCTGGAGATATCGCGAGCCAACCAGGAGGTGCAAGGATAGGACTGGAGTTACAACTGATCTGACAGCCCCACAGAAGTAAGCTTGGTCCTCAGCAAGAAGGATCCTCTAGCTCCAGGCTCCAGGACCTGGACATGAGAATCCAGGGGAGTCAGATGAAACTCCCCAGGCGAGTAGTAATACAAAAGCCAAATGGCGAGTATGGGTAAGCACATGTGTATCAGTAAATCTGGATTATAAGCATGAAAACCATTTTGTAGACATGAGCATGCTAGAACAAGAGAAGCATAGAAGGTGACATTCATGGTATAACAAGATAAGCAGTAAAGTAGATAGGGCAATACTAGTTATCTCCTAGGCTAATATAAAACCGATAAAACAGAATAAAAACCGATTACGAGTAAATCTAATTGTACAGGTTTAGGTCATGGCTCCATGAGATTGGTACCTCGAAGGAATAATCCAAACAAGGAAACCCTCATCTATATACCTTTACCTCATGTTACCGTAACCTGAACTTGTACAGCTCGAGTTACAAATCAAAACAACAGCATTACATATTAATATATGATTATACTTAGGCCGTCTAAGTTGTAGGTTTTAGTATGCGTCCCATTACACATACTTCTGCTTACAACTTATAGAGCAAGTTGTTTGGAAACTGATAAAGTGCGATGAATCATGTTCTGGATGGGCCCCGTACATGCCCGGGACAACGGTTCAGGAGTATCCGTGCTGAGCCGGAACGTACCGCTAGGTACCGGGACTTATGGACGCCCGAACAGGAATAGAGTATCACAGATCCCATAGAATAGGTCTAGGGCGTGTGCATACCCGGCATGAAAATCAGGAGTAGGGGTGCCAGTACACACCACGGAATCCCTGGTGGCCGCCAGGTGATCCCTCAAGTATGTGGCCACGCGTGACTCGATAGTGCCACCATGAACATGATTAATCAGGGCCCATCAGTTTCCCCAAACCGGGTGCAAGTTGACTAATAATAATATAACACTTTTATGGTAAGGATCGAAGCAGAACATGATCAGGAATTCAGGATTACATAACAGGAATCATAACAGGAGTTATAACAGGTAATCAGGTACAGACAGGAGGTGCTCCTACAGATTCAAGAGGTGGCCCCCACAGATTCAAGAGGTGGCCCCCACCAAGTGAGTGGTGTGGCACTTTGTTCCATGTGGCACTTTGCTCTGAGGAGATGGATTCTAGAGGTGGCCCCCACGGATTCGAGAGGTGGCCCCCACCACGTGAGTGGTGTGGCACTTTGTTCCATTCAGGACTTGACGGGAACAGGTAGTACAACATGAGTAGGTGTCAGGTAGGAGTATACCAGACGCAGGAAATAGCAGACGCGGGGTTCGCGTCGCAAGAATGGTAGACGCGGGAATAGTAGACGCGGGATAGCAGACGCGGGTTCGCGTCGCAAGATGCCTCAAACGCGAGGTCTGCGTTCAAGTCAGGACGCGAGGAAAGCGCGGACGCGGACATGATTTCTGCGTCGCGTTAATGCAAGAAGAACACTGATATGGGCATAGCATACGCGAAAGTAGCAGACGCGAAAGTAGCAGACGCGGAAATAGCAAACGCGGGGTTCGCGTCGAAATGGTGCCAAAACGCGAGGCTCGTGACCTGCGTTTAAAGGAGGAGAACGCGGACGAGAGTATAACTCCGCGTCATGTCAATATAGATAGAACACAGACGCGAGCTTTAGCTTTGCGTCGCAATGATACAATAACGCGAAGGCCGCGTTAAGGAATGCCTAGACGCAGGAGGTAACTCCGCGTCTAATCAGTTTAGCCACACCGCACGACATAAAATACAATAATAAAAAGAGTTTACAAGTCCATGTCTTGGCGAGCGAGGTCACTCGCATAACCAATGAAATAGGTAGTCAAGAGGAAAGTGAGATCACTCGCCTAAAACTGATGCTTGAAGCTTTATGCGTCCGAAATGATCTTTGTCGCCGAATATCACTAAATCGATCACCGGAATAATCGCGAACAATTACCGGAAAGATCTACGGTGATATTACCGACGAAGAAAGCTCGGCCCCAATCCAAAAGGAGGGCACCGGCCTTAGCCTTGCCGATGATGAAGAGGAGCACGGCCCCCAATCCAAAAGGAGGTGGCCGGCCTCACAAAGTGATGGAGAGAGGTTGAAGGTGGTATACTTGGTGGTGGTTAAAGTGGTGTATATGGAGGTGGAGATGGTGGACAAGGAAGCAAGAGGAGGAGGCTCTCTTGGTGGCTTCTCTGTTGGAGGCTGCAGGAAGCAAAGGAGAAGAAGAGAAGTAAAAATGAAAGAGAGAGAGAGAAGGAGAAGGGGTATTTATAGGATTTGGATTGAGAAGGTGATGCAAATAAATAAAGGAGAGGGGGTTTTTGCAAAATTGCGGGGTTAGGTAACTCTCTTGGCCACTTGGCCGGTTATGATGATGAGAAAGGGTTGGAATATCAAGGAGGAGACATTTTGGAAGAGAAGCATTTAATGAAGAGAGAGAAAGGATGATAAAATAATGTTGCACACCATATAAAACAAAAGAACCAAGATGAATTCTTGCGTTTCTCTCATTCAAACGCAGCACTCTCCTGCGTTTAGGCCAAAATGGGCCAAACGCAGGGATTTAAGCCGCGTTTAGGGAAAACATGAAGGCTGCGTTTAACAGAGGAGAGAGAAAGTCATGATGACATGATGGGATTTGATCTGAAGTGCATTAAATGCAACATGGGGAGGATCTTCACAATAAATGCAGAATCCCAGGTAGGTGAGATCCGCGTTTGAGGAAGGAGAGAGAAATGGGGAAAAGACAAAGTGGAATACATGGGGCAATCTCCTCGGAACTGGGAAAATACTGAAAACTCCGGAAAAGGTCCAAAAATAAAGTAACTTGAAAAGTCTCCCAAAAATTCTCAAAAATCATAAATATTATAAAATGATTTTTGGTGAAATCGGTTTTCAGAGATTCAATCTCATTTTCAAGATAAAATCATAAGGTCAACCGTCAATCTCGGTATACACTAGATTGGCAGGGTTTTGATAAAATCTGATAAATCTCAGAAAATGTATTTGGATAGAAAATAAGACTTTAAGAAATAATGTCTAAAAACACTTCTGGAAATTCCAAACCGTTTGTAAATTAAAAATCCGGGAATCGGTCAGCGAAACTGGCCGACACCGGTTTTGAAGATTTTCAACTTAATCCAGGAAAATCCCAGAAAATCATGAAAAATCTAGAATATTGGAAAATGGTATTTCAAACTAAAATCGGTCAAATCGAAATACCGAATGACTAAATCGAGCAATAACCTGAGATCGGGTCCTTGGTTCAGACTAGGACTGATTCCGAGTCCATGAATCCAATCCAAGACAAAACAATCATGTAAACAATTCATAATACCAAACAATTACAGGAAGGAAATCAAAAAAATACGATCGAGAGATCTGAATACGCAACTAAGGACGTATTCTGGGAGCGGGGTGTTACATACCCTGTATAGTATAGGGGTCTATCATGTTTCCATTTAACTTGCACGTCTTCTGAGGTGAAGATGATGCACGAAGACTGCTTTGAGGTATGGTGGCAATGGTTGCCGTCTTCCTCTTCATATATAGCAAGAACCTGTGTCACGAAAATCTCTACATCTGTTAATGCTTCTCTTAAAACATCTCTTGTAGACTTGGAAAGCCTTAGGAGCTCATAGAGAATGATTTGACTATGGATGTTGACTAATTAAGCCAAGACATCAAAACAGAAAGGAGTTGAAGGTCTTATACCATTTTTCTGAAGAGTTTTGACATACCGAAGCTCTTTCTGCTTTTCACGGATGGCCTCGTGGACTGCTCATTTGTTTCCTCAGCTGGTTGTGGGGAGTTTACCATCAGCTCCCCGTACTGTTTCAGGTACTGCTTTCCAGAGTGAGACTTTGATGTGAGAGGTATGCCTGTGTCAGCAACAAAGACAGATTCCTCATCTCCTGAACTAGTAAGAGAGGTGACATCTTCCTTTATTTCTCTTGTAGAGATACTCACCACATTGCTGGAGGATGCTTTGGCCATGCCTTTAGACTTCCTGTTTGTAACAGTCGTCCATTGTTGGCTTTGAACAATGTCAGGGTGGACCTACATTGTTTCCCCTCGAGGAGTAGGCACTGGGATGAGGCCGATGAGGCATTTCTCTTTCTGGTTGTGAGGATCAGCATTAATCACTTTTAGTTCCCCCTTTTGAGATGGGAACTACTCTGGTTGGCACTAGCAGGAGGTTTTGTCCAACTTGAATGGGTGATGTCGCTGTCATGTTGACTGTCACCTTATTCTGTTCTGGATGGAGTTTTAATACTTGCACATCGATCAGAGGCTAAGTATATCTTTAAAGATGTAGAAACTCTTGGTCCCCAGCATCCTGTGATATAGGCAATAATTGAGATCTTCAGTCTTTTCTACCTCTTCAGGATGTCTGATCTCTGACAATTTGAGTCTCTTACTCTTTCGGAGTAACTTGGACAAAGTGACCATGTGCTCATCCTTAAAGGAGTACAGTTTATTAGCACATGCTTAGCCAGGAATCATTCCTCTTCTGGCTAACTGGGTCTTTGAAGTTGACTTGACTTTCGTTTTCAGGGTATCTCTTCTTCTCCATTGAGAAGATGACTCTGGGGCACGTCGCGTTGGCTTGTCGGTTCTTGGTTTGCTATCTTTTTCTTCAGCCCTGACCCTGGAGACAATCTCTTCCTCCTGTTCACCTTGTAGCACCAACTGCTTCCAAGTGCGACATTCTGCTACTTTCATTTGAGCGAATAGGAAAGTTTGAAGACTATGACAGCACGTCTCAACCAGTGTAGACTGAGTCATACTGCTGAGACAACAGAGTGCCATGCTCTGAACTCTCTCGACGAATGTTTTGATGGACTCTCATTTCTTTTGCTTGGTTGCAAGGAGAGTTGGCACTGAAATTTTTATATCGTCTTTAAAGAAATGAGCCAGAAACAACTTCTCAAGGTCAGCCCATGTCTTAGTCGAGCCAGCAGAAAATTTCATGAACCAATCAAAGGTGACTCCTTTAAGAATGCCAATGAATAAATGAGCCATGATGGCATCATTCGATGCTACATTCCCAATTTGAAATTTATAGTATATGTGTTAGTTCGGTGACCCTTTATTGTCGAAAGCATGAATAGTCGGTGCCTTAAACTTGGGAGGGTAGGAATCGTGCCCCACTAAGCTGGATAGGGTCGGACTATCCCCACATCTTTGAGACCGTCTAGGCTTACGAGGGCCTTGAAGTGTTGCTCCAATTTTCTCATCCTCATGGAATGACTGCTCCCGTTCTCTAAGTTATCCTCCTCTTCAGATGAAAATTTTGGTGACTCAGAGTTGGAATGCTCTTCACTCTCAGTATTTACAGAAGATGAGCCCTACCCTTCCTTCCTTTTGCCTTTAGACTTCTGAGAAGGAGTTTTACCTTTCAGTTTCTTTATGTCCTTAGGTTGTTATGATAGCATCTACTTAAGGGTGTCGATAGATTCTTACTGAATTTGAATCATATCGAACTAATCCCTTTGGACTCGGGCCTGCTCTTTGAATCACTTGGCCACCTCCTCGGGAGTTCCCGCATGTAAGCAAAGGCTGTTGTCTCCGCACTGGAATTTGAAAATCTAGATTTGATGATGGCGGAATGCTCATAATTTACCTCAATTCCTCTGGTCAACAGACTGTAGTCGACCAGGGCGATTGTTGTCATGTGGGTCCGAGTGTGTCGGTAGACCCCTTCAGGTTTGACAAGAACATCCTTCAAATCTGGAGACCGATCCGCATTCGACTCCTCTGAACTAACAGCCAGTTGCTTCCCTTTGGACTTGCTTGATGTGGAACTTAGTCCTACCATGTTTACAGTCACTTCTGGGTACTCGACATCGGAGAATGTTTTCTTCTTCGGGATTGTCATCTCTTGGCTGAGTTTGAAGCCGCTAACAACCGGTTAAAAACTGAAGGTTTATTTATCTGAAAGCCGCAATGGTAATCAAAGAGTACTGCTGAGATGAGTTTCTCATAGTGACATTGAGGGGCAATTTAATGAATGCTCCTCTTCCTTGTCAAGTAGTCTCTCAGGTCCGTTGAGGGAACGTCTGAAGAATTAGCCTCGAACTCCTAGGCGTGAGGGCTTCTTGGCTTTATGCGTCTTGAAGACATGCCATTCTGAACGTGGGTCCATGTTTTTTTTGGAAACACGGACACCGCATTGTGTTAAAATGCGCTAATCACGTTTAGATTTAAAGACACGAGCATCACGCTCTAAAGCAGGCAGAACACTGGTCTCGCATTTTGAAGTAAAAATGCGAGCTTCTGGTGTTGGTTGAATTTGCCTCAGAACGCGAGTCTCGCATTTAGGACCAGAGATGCAGACCTCGTGTTATGATGCTGGCAAAACACAGGTCTCGCATTTTGTGGTAGGCAGAATACGGGTCTCGCGTTGGATGTGGACCTCGCATTGCCTGAGAGGGACGCAGGTGTGAACCTATCATTTTGAATCTGCAGAATAGATGACTTCTGTAGAATCTTTGATTTGTTGTTGACGTGTGCGATACCTTCGTGACGTTCAGAATTCTGGTTGAGTCGCAGGGTTCTAGGGAACCCTCGGCAACCTAGAATTGCAGAGTTTGGAGAGGAGAAAGATGGCGGAACTGATCTTCACCATCACTTTGATCGTGCGCCGACTGGCCCTGTGGGTCTATTGAGAGATGCTAGCACGGGCTGCATGGGCTATACGAGAGGTTTTTTGAACCTCTTCAGAAGTGGCACTGCTTGCGTTGTGAGCAGTGGTGCGGGCCACTTTAGGAGTAATCTCTGAGGAGATTTGAGAGCGAGCCTCAGAAGAGACTTTGAGGTATTGCCACATTACCTTGGGACTGGCAAAGCCTGAGGAGAGAAATCCTCGAGCTTTCCTTAATCGAATTCAATAACAAGAGATTCCACCATCTTGCCAAAAAGCTGGACATTAGCTTGCGCCATGGCATTCTCGTCGGTAAGGAAAGCAATCCCTAGTGGAGTCGCCATCTTTTGTTTCTTTGAGTGACTAAAAAGTTACAACGGACTGATTCTGATTACAAAAGGGAAAGAAGATATGATTTTCTCTTTATATAAGGCTGGGTTCTTCGTGTGGCGATGGAGAATAATTCTTGTTCTCCGTTAACTGGCCGAATGCCAAGCTTCTCTTCAGGATGCTCTCAAAAATCAATCAGGAGGGAGCTCTATTTTTAACACACTAAGTGTTTAGAGCCCACTGATTACTTTTCTCTCTTTATCTCTCTCTCTCAAGAAAGCAAGAAGAAAATAAGAAGTCATTAGTTTGAGAATTCTCAGCTCTCAAATCTCTGAAGTCTTATCTCCCCTTCTTTTCTGGCCCTCTTTTTGTAGCTCCTTAATCTATTGTAGGGAGTCATAGGGGTATTATTATTTTCTAAAATCCCTCCATTATGGGGATCAACTTCCCATTTTGTGAGGAGCTAATTGACCCAATAATGGGGATCAGTTATAACAGAACACGGGTCTCGTGCTGGACGCGGA